>JASDDO010000028.1:251855817-252281118 GCA_030015575.1 Agapanthus africanus | reverse complement strand
TGACGAGTCTTTAGAGTCCTACACAGAGGTTTCCTGGCTCAAGCAAAAAGAAATAGGAGCGCATATGAGATATGTGCGGGACCGAGAATAATACCAGTATGTGATACTGTATTCTATTCTCGCGATTTGTATCATTGGACGGTTATATGAGATATAGCCGGGTTACCGAATCAAGTGTTGATTCGATACAATGATACACTTGATATTAGTCGGTTATATGCAGCATGACCGGATCATTAAATCAAGTGTTGATTTAATGATTTAATGCATAATTATATATTTGATATATTACTTTGCATTAACTAGTATTGGTTCACTTAAGATGGATTTTCTCACTTGATGTGCACATTGTATATATGATATAGTTTTGTGCATTAGTTTGTATCATGTTTGATGATACATGCAAACTTGGGCGTGTATGATTAAACCATGATTAGGTTAATGGTTAGGGTTTTGATTTACTTATTTATTTATTCTTTTCATTTAATTTTAGGCAAGAAATAAAATGGTGGATTCTTTTGTTTTTTCTTGAAGCTTTGAAAAGCTTTGACCATTTTGTTTCTTTCCTTAACCCTAACCATTTACTTTAACCCTAGTTTATTCTCTACACTTGTTAACTCACCCATGGTTGCTAAATGATAAGAATCACTTGGATTTTCTATTTGAAATAATTCTTTTTCTTTCATCTTCTTCTTCTTCTTCATGAAGAAAAGAAAACTCTTCTTGAAAATTTCTAAGTGATGAATCCAAGTGAGAAATCCAAATCCAAAGTGAACCCACTTCCTATTTCTTCATCCTCTATCACTTGCCATGTAGTAGAGTGTGTTTTCTTCACAAGTTTCATGACTTGGTGAAGATGGAGCTCGAGTTAGAGTCGCCTCGACGTAGATCATCTTCGGCATCGAAGTCAACGACCTAGCCCGATCATTTCTTCGACGAAACCATCGCTAGAGTCCGGGATCCGATGATCGCAGCGGAGGGACGTCATCACGGAGCTAAGGAAGTGGAGGACTGGATCTACAAAGGTTGTATTTTCGGTTCACTCTTAGTTAAGTTGTTAACTAGTTGTAGTTTCGCCTTTGCCTCTAGTTAACGATCTTACATTAGGGTTTCTCGGCACCAGAAAAATTTGATTTTGGCATGGTTGATGCCTTGTGGGACCTCTTGAGTGTGCCTAGGAACCCTACAAAGTGCACGTATATGATCGAACCCTGCCATAAAACCATACAGCCTCTACAACGTTTCGCCCGAACCAGGGAAACCCTCTGTGTGGGACTCTAAAGACCCGTCAATACGCTGGCAGTGGGTTTAACCACAAGCACGTCAGTGGCACTAGCTGTACGTAACGGCTGCCGAGGTATTGAGCGAAAGGGAGGCCGATGAGCAAACTCATCCTGAAACCCTACTGAGCCTGACAGTGACAATATCCGTACAGTCCGATCCGTTCGTCTATGAGTATCGCATATCGAGTCTAGGGGGTGGATAAAGTCAGACCCCTAATAACTTGACATTCAGTGTCGGTATGAAGCCCTTCACCACCTGAGAAACTACCGATCCTAGATCAGTAATTCTTGTCTACCCCTGCAGAGGATTTCTGGTGATGGCCACCCGTGAACAATACGACATCAACCCCCAATACCGGGAGAGACGAATCCCCTGACGATCTGCTCACTGCCTCCATGTGGCTCGGAACTGAACCCAACTAAAACCTGTTTGCACGACTCCTTTGAGCCGTGGTGGGGTAGTAATCAAAGCACAGTGGGAACTCACACGAGAAAAATGCCGATCTTAGGTCGATAGACTAACATGTATACATGTTACCAGGGAACTGCTATCTGACAATAGGTATGATACCAACTAGCATATTCCTGGCGAGTCCGTCCGGTGTACTCATAACCTAATGAGCACCTGTATACATCTTAGGTGAACCAACTGACACAAATGGCTTGTAAGACCGGCCACCGTCCCTCGTCGGGATCTCGATCAGTATACACTAGTCTACTCTGGAGTATCGATGCCCAATCTCGAAACTCCCACGACTAGGGACTTTTAAGGATGTGCTTATAGACCCCGGCTCTTACGTATATGATCGCTATCATACTGCTGGCAGTCAATCAAGAATCCTATGGGCTCTATCAACATATAATAGTGGTCTGTAAAGCCACCAGAAGTATGTACATGATGATAAAGACAAACCAAATAGCATACTATCATCTTGAGTAAGACTGTTCTACCGGTATAGGTCCTCCCTCAATCATTGCAATCACGTGCCTACGATCCAATAATTGACTTGAGGGCACTATAGCCAACGATCTCCCACTTGCACTTAAGGCTAATTATTGCGGTGTCGCATACTCACAGCCCGTGTGATACTGAACACCCAACTTCTCTACTAATCAGTTTCACAAAGCTCGTTTGTAAAACTATTGCGTTCGAGAAATAGCCTCAGTGAGTGGATTCGCTCCAATGTTTCTTTCTATATATCTCTTTATCTTAAGTTCGCGGAGAAATCCATCTCCCGAAATGAGCAATACATGTCTTAGAATATGTCTGGATATCTAATGGGACCCAATTCACAAATGAACTCCAAATCCTGCAAACTTCTTAGACTGTATCGTCCACTGAATTTAATCAGTATCCTGCGCCATGTCTCCCTCAGTATCCGCTTGGACCACCAGTCCAAACTACTGCCCCTCAAAAGAGGGAAAACTATAACTCTAACAGTCACTCTGTCATCCAGGTCATCTTGGAAGCCCGGAATGATAACCGTCTCCCGAAGGAGGCTGCCGTTATCATATCCCTAGAACGTCTACTTATGTTCAAAACTGCTTCTGAATGTTTCTCCACGATTGGATTAATATAAACTTATTGCAACTAGTGCAAAAACTATATCTGGTGTGGTACTTGACATCTCATGATTGACTCAATTGCCTGAGCAAGTGATATGCCAATCATGCACATCCCTCTCCTCTTTAGTCTGTAAGACACCTTTAGAGAGGGTGACTCCATCACCTGCAGGTACACCACCATGCCAGGAGTCTTCCATTCTAAAATACCTTTAGAATACTGTCTAACTACCAAAATTGGAAAACTACCCAAATTTAGATCTAAAACCATAGATCTAGTAACCAGAAATTCCTGATATTATATCCATATCTTATGTGGAGAAACAACTGTGTGACAAACATAGTATAACCGATCATAGTATAGGAATTTCACTTCCTATAAAGTGCATGTCATCCAAATACCAGGACATCACACCCTACTACCTTCTTAACAGATCCATCTCCTATTCTGATGAAGTCAAATCCTATGACTGTCACATCAAAAATAGATTATCTATCTCCGCTATATCTGCTTTAGTCTATAAATAGACATAAGCCACTTGTCCACCATGCTTCCGCTGCTCCCACTGACTACAAAAACCCTCTGGCAGAGTCATATACACGTGCACTTCTAAAGCTGGTCTAGAACGATGCTATAGTCATCCTCCTGCCGGGTCTCATAGTCTAGAACAGCAGTAGTATCAAGTTTGGGTAAACAAGAACCTCCCTGTCACCGTCTTTGAGGATACCGAAGTACCTCTCGGACGCCTGAGGTTACCCACCATATCTGCGGAATGGCGAATGGAATGTCAAACCCAATTGAATCTTTAGGTTCTATTAAATTTTCAGTAATCGTTTGTGGTTCTGGAATCACTTCCAGTTCTACCATACTCCCACTACTGTTTTCTGAAAAAATCCATTTTACTAAAACCGTGGCGAGTCAAGAACAATATCATTATTGATCTTCTAGATGGTAGAAAGTTAACCCTCATCATTGCTTGGGATAACCCATAAACTGCCATTACAGAAACGTGCCTTGAGTTATCCAGAGTCTGGTTTTAAGCATAAGCCGGACAACTCCATATACCTTAACATCGTTAAGATATGAACCATTCTATATACAATATAGAAACAGAGGCACTGATTTAATTGGAACCAGATTCAAATCATGCAGCTGTCTCCAGTGCATGTCAACTAAATGGAGAGAGGCCGATCAGCATTACTCAACTAGGAGTGCATCCAAATATGAGTAACCTGAAAGAGAAGCAAGTTCTTAAAACCATTACTATCAACCGAATACCAAACACAAGTATCTATATCTTCAATCACCTCGAAGTATCTTGGTTCTTGCAACACCTGGTTCTCTACTTTATTCTTGTACCTCTAACTTCTCAAAACTTGGACCTTGCATTTCTACGAAATACTTGTCTAAAACCAGAGAAGTTACAAGTAAACAGAATATAGTACGAGTACTAACCCCTCTGTCCTAATGGACAGTGTACAACATACAATACTTTGTAGAAGTCCCCTGAGTTGAATAACTCAAACCCTGTGTGTCGTAGGTTGAAAACTGTACTATGGTTAAGAAGAATTACACCGTTGTTTAATACTCCTTACCTAACCATCAACTGATATAGGTAAATGTCATGAACATAATTTCAAAAAGTTATATCTCACTTTATAAAATAAACGTACAGATATATCAGTTTGAAATTGATGCATAACAACGGATATTCAAAACCAAATATTTGCCATCAGGCAAAACCCCAGGCGATTTCCTCAAATATTACCAATTACAACGAATTCCGATATAATGAGGATATAATCATCTAATTCCCAATAACTTACTCTCACTCATAATCTGTAAAACCATACAGATGTGAGAATCAAGTCTAGTAAATACATACCCTGGAGTAAGGATCTAATTGGGAAATCAGTTTTCAATTAACAATGCATAGTGAAACTGAAACACAAAAATGTTTCGAAGGGGTATCCGGGTATTCCTAGTAATGCCTCTTCCACTATCCAGATTCATGACTATAACCGTATATTTGTTTGCCGTCTCTCTAAATTCATTTATTTGTTTTTACTCATTACCTTTTGTACACCACCCTTAGGCTAAATGGTTTTCTTCCTTTCCTAACGTTCGGCACCAGCCTATGGTTTGGAAGAAAACTATCCAATAAGCGTAATAGGTGTACCCTCCTAATCCAAGAAGCCCTCGCAACCTGAGAGAAGCTAATGATAAAAGACAACCTGAATAATCCTATTCAATTTCTCCTGAAGCGGAGAAGTGCAAAGGTGAAGCAGGAGTGGCGATGATATACGCGGTTTGGTCGTGAATGATAGCAGTCGCATTTTACTTTTCCCTCTTTCTAATCCATTTATTTGTCTTTACTTATTACCTTCTGTACACCACACTTAGGCTAATTGGTTTTCTTCATTCCCCACCTTTCGGCACATGCCTATGGTTTGGAAGAAGACTATCCAATAAGCGTAATAGGTGTACCCTTTCCTAATCCTAGGAGCCCTCATAACCTGAGAGAAGGTAAAAGGAAAAGACAACTGAATAGTCCTATTCAATTTCTCCAGAACCGGAAACCATTCTCGAATCTGAAACAAGTTTCTTCGAGTTCGTATATAACTATACGATGGTCATATCCAATAAAAGGGGATCTTCGTAGTAATACGGAATATTCCGGAGAAATGCAAAGGGTAAAAGTAGGAGTGGTAATGAAGTATGCAACTTTGACAATCCAAAAGCCAATGAGTTTTAAGAAGGTTCGGTTAACTTGGTTCATGAGTTCTAGTCCAGGGTCGGGACATGGTCGCTGCCAAAAAGAGAGAGGGAGAGAAAAGAAACACTCAGCGTGCACTCTAATCTAGATCAGAATGGTTAATCACTTTATCTAATCAGGATGTCTCCCACTGTATCCTCAAATTCTCCTCCAAACCCGAAAGAAGAATTAGTCGGGATCATCTAAAATCACCCGAGGAGCAAACCAACTCATCAGTGGGAATCGGGATCCAACTATCATCGCATGATAACCCGATGGAATCCACTCAAGTTATCACACTCCAGATGGTATGCGCATGCCTGGCAAGTTTCTTGTATGTTTGAAACTCCCGATTTGATTTCTACCCCATGCTCTTATGACCTTGACGAAGGCCAACATAACATAAGTCACATGTCAAGTTCTACCCGTCATTGTCCAGGTTAATTTGAACCCACCCGTACATACCCTTGACGAAGGCCAAAATGGTAGTACGACTGTCCCAAACTAACGCATTTATCTATGCAACAGAAAAGTAACAAATAGCTACCATACACTATGCCTTGGCGAAGGCCAAAATACATAGCATGAATACTAAGTGCTACCCGTCTGAAATGATGGAGGGCTACGAATGGTTTTTGGCGAAAAACCTTTAACGTAATGAACTTGAAATCGTTGAAGGAATCAGATAGCTTTACAAATATATAGTGGCGAAAACCTTTGCTAAAGAGGTCACTCCCGGTGAAGGGATCTCGGCTCTTTCCTCGTGGAATGAGGTGCAAAATATTCCCAACTGAATACCGCGATGCAAAGCAAAAAAGTAATCGACTATAGTGAAGTTATTACCTTGACGCAAACTTCTACCCAAGACGTCACTCCCGGTGAAGGAATCTCGGCTCTTGCCTCGTCAAATGAGGTGCTGGATATTCATAACCGAATACCGCTGTGTAAAACAAAAGAAAACGTCATTGTAATAACATGTTTTGAAATATATTCCAACAACATCGAATAGGTCTGTTTTTCTTGCATTGATCAGAATCAATGCAGTCCCATCAATTAATCACACCAGAAAAGAACAAAAATATGATGTACGTATATGCCATCCGCATTCGCCACTGGGTCTCGTCATCACCCGTTAGGTTACTTAACTAACGACATAGCGGGGACTGGCCTAGAGCGGGGTCAAAACATATACAACATCTACTAGTATATATATAACAATATATAATAATCGCTCCAGGCATGATAAATGCAATATCACAGAATAGCGATAAGCATCACAGAACAATACTGATAATCTGGGAGCCTCGGGTTTCCTTTGAGCCGCATGTGAAACCCGACGTTCCCCTGGTTGTATGGATAGCCTGTGCAATGAAAACTTAGACCCCTACGAGTGCGGCAAGATACCTTCCAAAACCAGGAGCGAGGTAGTCCCCTTCATCAAAGTGAATGGGCCACCCGGCACTTCACGGAATCCGGTAACTTGAGCACTCCTCCTTGGGTCAACCTGTACCCCCTACGAGTGCGGCGAATAGCCCGCCAATTCTATAATGAGTCCCCCACCGTCTCAAAGCCATGAGATGCGGGCCCGTTGCCCTCTAGAACCCGGCTATCCAAGCACTCCACCGCGGGGTAATCCTAGTACAGAAAAGAAAATATGTACTATGGTGACATCGACCTCAACCCGGTCGTGCCCCAAACAAATAATATACAAGCAGGCAGTGACGACAGTCCACATGTCGGACGCTCGCCCCGCGATATCAAATGTACAAATGAAACTAAACTGTACTAACATTGCACTCAAGCTATCCACCACGACGATCCAGCCAACACACAGCACAACACAGAACATCAACGTGAATGTCACGTTCGCAAACCCGTCTAAAAGAACTATAGCAATTAGACAAGTTGTGCCGCTCTAATGGCATTCACGGTCGTAGATAGTAATGTAAGTATTGTAAAACTTTAAACAATGTTAGAAATATCGACTTCGAAATAACCCCGAATAGCCCCAAACAATTAGATAAAACCATATCCAAACTGAGCTAAACAAGCAATACCGCTGAACCAATATTCCAGAGACTAGACTACACCCAAAATTTCGAATCCCAGTTCCTAAGAAAAACCGGCCACCTCGGAAATTATAGGTATCTGGCCGGCCCAATTTTTGAATCTGGGGTTCGTGCTTCGGGTGTGTTCTAGTGGTCATACAAGTAGTCTTCTGCAGTTGCTTAAATAATTTTTGAAGACACAGGAAAAATTGACAGAAACTAGAATATCGTTGGTATTGATTTGGAGTTGTTTCGGTTTCGATAATTTAACATCGTCTAAACCAACTAGTATACGGTTAATGGGTTGGCTCTGATACCATTTTGGGTTACGCCAGCGCCCCGGCCATCAATCCGTGGCCAAATGCGGAACAAAAACTGTTAAAAACCCGACACTAACGGAACCCTAATCGACGGATCGTACCATTAACCCTATACTGGTTATCATAAAGGAGTTTAGAGAGGTTATAGAGATCGATCCGTGTCCTTCGGTCTTCAACCTCTGTCCCAAACTCCTCGCGGCTTCCTCGATCAAGTTTGTTCTTCGGTCTCCCCATATCGAAGAAGATCCACGTCGAGGCTTTGTAATACGGGCTCCCACCTCAAAATCGAAGCAACTCGGGTATCTATTTTGCTAGCCTAGATAACCAAGATGAAGTAGAGAATGTCTAGGATTGCTTTGTCTCAATACACCCAAGTATTCTCAACTCATGAGAGGGAATGGGTGGAGGTTGAAGAAGATGCCATGAGGAGAGTGAAGAGTGTGAGCTCAAGTTTTGGCTTGTGAAGAAAGTGTCTCTGCTCTTTTTTCTTTTTTTTAAGATCCACGTCGAGAGTTTGTATTACAGGCTCCCACCTCAAAACCGAAGCAACTCGGGTATATAGTTTGCTAGCCTATATAACTAAGATGAAGTAGAGAGAGTGTGTGAATACTTTGTCTCAAAACACCCAAGGATTCTCAACTCATGAGAGGGTATGGGTGGAGGTTGAAGAAGAAGCCAAATGGTGAAGAGTGTGAGCTCAAGTTTTCGCCAAGTGAAGAAATGGGCTTGAATGTGTTGTGAGTATTTGTTGTGAGCATTTTAAAACCAACTCAAGAAAAACCACACACACACCAAAAGATCCGCCATCTCTCATGCTCACCACAAATATCTCACAAAAAATCTTAACCAAAACAAAACCAAGTGCACATACCACATTCAATGCCAAGCCAAAACTTAACTTCACATTTTCCACACAATAAACATTACTAAAAGTTTAAAGCAAGAAAAGAAATGGCAGCCCTAAAGTTATCTTGTAAAGAATTACAAGAATACCCATCATCCGTATATACATACCCGCATCTGTATTCCGACTGAATACGAATACTATGAGACAAAAATAATCCAACAATGTAATACTAGGATCCAGCTTAAACTAAAGCCCACTAGTATTATTCGTCCGATCATAATCTGTGCACAAGTGCACGTATATGATCGAACCCTGCTATAAAACTATACGGCCTCTACAACGTTTCACCCGAACCAGGGAAACCCTCTGTGTGGGACTCTAAAGACCCGTCAATACGCTGACAGTGGGTTTAACCACAAGCACGTCAGTGGCACTAGCTGTACGTAACGGCTGCCCAAGTATTGAGCGAAAGGGAGGCCGACGAGCAAACTCATCCTGAAACCCTACTGAGCCTGACAGTGAAAATATCCGTACAGTCCGGTTCGTTCGTCTATGAGTATCACATATCGAGTCTAGGGGGTGGATAAAGTCAGACCCCTAATAACTTGACATTCAGTGTCGGTATGAAGCCCTTCACCACTTGAGAAACTACCGATCCTAGATCAGTAATTCTCGTCTATCCCGGCCGAGGATTTCTGGTGATGGCCACCCGTGCACAATGCGACATCAACCCCCAATACCGGGAGAGACGAATCCCCTGACGATCTGCTCACTGCCTCCATGTGGCTCGGGACTGTACCCAACTAAAACCTGTTTACACGACTCTTTTGAGCCGTGGTGGGGTAGTAATCAAAGCACAGTGGGAACTCACACAAGACAAATGACGATTTCAGGTCGATAGACTAACCTGTACACATGTCACCAGGGAACTGCTATCTGACAATAGGTATGATACCAACTAGCATGTTCCCGACGAGTCCGTCCGGTGTATTCATAACCTAATGAGCACTTGTATACATCTTAGGTGAACCAACTGACACTAATGGCTTGTGAGACCGGCCACCGCCCCTCGTCGGGATCTCGATCAGTATACACTAGTCTACTCTGGAGTATCAATGCCCAATCTCGAAACTCCCACGACTAGGGACTTTTAAGGATGTGCTTATAGACCCCAGCTCCCACGTATATGATCGTCATCATACTGCTGGCAGTCAAGCAAGAATCTTATGGGCTTTATCAATATGTAATAGTGATCTATAAAGCCACCTGAAGTATGTACACGATGATAAAGACAAACCAGATAGCATGCTATCATCTCGAGTAAGACTGTTCTACCGGTATAGGTCCTCCCTCAATCATTGCAATCACGTGTCTGCGATCCAATAATTGACTTGAGGGCACTATAACCAACATATAGGTTGTGACGCATTTGCATGTATGCTTGTGATAGCCTTATTAGATGTTAGTTACTACTCACAAGTTGGCAACTCACTCCCGTTGTGCCGCAATATCTTGCAGGGCCGACCCGTTAGCATAGTAGCGGCGAGCATACTTCTTCTTCTTCTTCTTCTTCTTCTTCTTCTGCTTCCTTTTGCTTCAGTTCGAGGACTATGCGCATATGTAGGTTTTTGGGAGGATATTCTTTTAGTCCCACCATGTATACTATTTTGTATCTAGTACAATCCATCGACCATATGTATATGTAACTTAAACTGTGAGCTTGTGAGATTTGTATATTTGCTCTCCGGTGTCGAGCTCATGCGAGCCGATTTGATGCTTTCTCTTATTTCTTGTCTTTTATGGTTTTTTTTGCATTACTATGATATATCTTGCATGTGGTTGTGTTCCGCCATTCGGCGAAGAGCTAGCTCCAGATTGGGGATACTTTTATACATTGCTTTATATATATTCATGTTTTGTACCCGTTTGGGGTCAGTTTTTACAAAGGAGACTCTGCCGAAATTTTCAGAAAAACTGGATGCTTTTAAAATGATTTTGATGCAACTCTTTTGTCAAAAATCAACCTTCTAATTTAAGTTTTCTTAGCTCTAATTCATTAAACGGTTTAGATTTCTGGGTTTTGGCTTACTTAGATTACGCTACGCCTCAAGACGTTGCGTGATTTAAGTGCCAGTCACGTTCCACATATTCGGGTCGTGACAGAAGGGCTTGTCGGCGGCGGTTGTTGGCGAGCTCGGTTTGAAGTTTGAGGGGAAAGAGATGGAGTGAGTTATTGAGAATGGGAGAGAAAGGAAGTCGTTGAGGAGAAGGGAAGCAGCGCGGGGATCATGGGGTTCGTTGGCGAGGGCGACGTCGTAGGGAAGAGCGGGTCGAGCGGGATAGTTGCGAAGGAGGAGGAGAAATGTTTGGGTTTAAGGTTTAGTTGTTAGGGTTTTAAATAGAATTAGAAAAATAGAAAAATATAGGGAAAAATTATTATCAAAATACAGATAGCATACAAAGTACCGTGTTTAGAATCTTAATAGGATTTAGGGTTTAAAAGGAATTAGAAAAATAAAAGGTTTAAGGTTCATGGTTTCTTATTTGGAAAAATAGGAAAAGGATTTTGATTTAATTTGTCAGGAAAAATGGCTAGAGAAATTAGAAGATAAGTAAAATAAATAATGAGTTGGGGAAAATATTTGAGAAGGAAAATTATGAAATACATATAGAAAACAACTTAAGGAACTTAAATGAATTTATTATTGAAAATAATATGGAAAATACAAATCGATGATACCGGTTATTACACTAGTTCTCCCATGGAGGATTGCGCCAATCATCCATGAATGCCAATGGTTAATTCGTTCGAATTCTCATGTATCACTTGGTTTTGTTCGGCGTGCTTAGAAACAAGACAGCACACACATTAGCATCATTCGCTATTTCTTTATCATTGTATGGATTATGGAATTCTTCTCCATTTCCACCCCAATTATGTAATGCCCTTGGGGGTAAATGTAACCGATTTTTGCACTCTTTAATAAAATTGATTACGACATTTTTTACCAAAAACAAACAAAGGAGAAATTATTAGTTGTACAGAGTGTAATAAACTCGGACATGAGAGAATAAGAGATGAATTTCGGGCATCCTTCAAGTTGCTTGATGGGACTCCATATTCTTTCTTTTTTCTCTATCATGCCTGGACGCATGTTACCGGCACCCCGAATAATTTTCGGTTTTGGTGATGTTTTAATGCCCGTTATCGGATTCCAAGGATCATATACCCGACTCAATTAGAATCCAAAACCCGTTCCTCTCCAATTATCCAATTATGAATTACCACATTATCGGATCCTCTTCATATCGGGCGAACCCGTTATGTCTCCATCGACCACCCACACCCACCCACTCCCTTCTAGCTTCTTCAAAACTCCTTTCTCTCTCTAGGGTTCACTTCTCTTTCAACACACTCTCTCTCTCTCTCCAAAACCCAAACCCTAGCCCTCGCTCAGCTCCTTCAGAAATGGCCGGCGACGAAGACTCAGTCGCCGGAGCTCACGGCGGCCGCCGAACCTACTGGCGATCCGCGTCCTGGTCCGCATCTCGCACCGATCAATCAAATTCTAACCCTAACCCTCAACGCCTTCAAGCTCCTCCTCTAACCCCAAGATCCCTGAGCGCAAAGGCGAGATCTTGCCTCCCCTCTCTTCAGCCGCTCTCGATAGCTCGCCGGAGCTTGGAGGAGTGGCCCAACGCCGGATCCGACGACGTCGGCGAGTGGCCGCAGCCTCCGACCCCCAGCGCCCGCTCCGATCTCAAGCTTGATATCTCCTCCCTTCGATCTCAAGGTAATAAGAACCCAATCGCTCTTTTCGATAAGGAATGCTCGAAAGTAGCGGATTATATTTACTTAGGGGGCAATTCGGTCGCGAGAAATCGGGAGATTTTGCGGCAGAATGGGATCACTCATGTTCTGAACTGCGTTGGATTTGTTTGCCCGGAGTATTTTAAGCATGACCTTGTTTATAAGACCCTGTGGCTTCAGGATAGCCCTAGCGAGGATATCACTAGCATTTTGTATGATGTGTTCGATTATTTTGAGGATGTGAGGGAGCAAGGGGGTAGAGTTTTTGTCCATTGTTGTCAAGGTGTGTCGAGGTCGAGTTCGTTGGTGATCGCTTACTTGATGTGGAGGAAAGGCCAGAGCTTTGATGATGCTTTTCAATTTGTGAAGGCTGTGAGAGGGATTGCGAACCCTAACATGGGTTTTGCTTGTCAGTTGCTGCAGTGTCAGAAGCGGGTTCATGCGATTCCTTTGAGCCCGAATTCGGTGTTGAGGATGTACCGAATGGCGCCGCATTCGCCTTATGATCCGTTGCATTTGGTGCCTAAAATGTTGAATGATCCGAAGCCGGAGGCTTTGGATTCGAGAGGGGCTTTTATTGTTCATGTTGTTTCCTCGATTTATGTTTGGGTTGGTAAGAATTGTGACCCTGTTATGGAGAAGGATGCGAAAGCTGCGGCGTTTCAAGTGGTGAGGTATGAGAGAGTGTCCGGGCCTATTGTTACTGTTGAGGAAGGGGATGAGCCATCTGCGTTTTGGGAATCTTTTCCGAGCTTGGATAAGGATCGAGGTGACTTGGGAATTAAATGCGGAGTTGGTAAGAAAAAAGTAGATTCCTATGATGTAGATTTTGAGCTGTTTTCTAAGGCGATCACTGGAGGTGTTGTGCCACCGTTTCCTTCATCGGCGCCCAGCGGAGAAACCCAACTTCCATTGAGGGAGAACAATTGGAGTATTTTGAGAAGGAAATTTATATCGGGCACAATTTGTAAAGTGTTTTCAGATTCAGCATTGGTGAGAGGTGGCGATACTCGAGGGAATCGAGTTCAGCTTTTGAGTGCAGAGTCTTTGACGTCGCCTCCTTATCTTTCTCCTAGTTCCATTACATCCGATTCGAGTGTTAGTTCAAAGTGTACTTCGGACTCACCATCCATATCTCCTTCAACGTGTTCTCCACCTTCACTAACGCCTTCACCTGCTTCGTCTAACTTGCATGAGTTCTTTGTACCCACATCTTTGGAACCTTTGAAGCCTTGTTCTGAGGTAGTTTCTTCGCCAACAAAAGGATTGGCAAGGTCAATTGCTGAGAGAAGAGGAAGCTTCTCTTTGAAGTTGCCATTGAATAAAGATTCATCTTTATTGTCGAGGACAAGCATTGAAAGTACTCATGCAGTCTTTGCTAAAAGCAACGGTAATAATTACAGGGTCCGTGATGGTACAGATAACACAAGTTGTACTGAACAAGTCCTCGAAGTCAATTACACAAGTAAACGTGACTGTGATAATTCAGATAGTTATGTAGATGGAGAAAATTCTGATCTTTCAGAGGATGGTCAGTTGGTAGGTAAACCGAAAAAAATATTTGATATTGATCCGGGAGAACTGCTAGTATATAGTTGGCCTGATATGGAAAAGCTCGCCAATTTTGGTAGGGAGGATCTTGATTCTAACGGAGTGCTACTTTTCTTAACTCATAGTAGAGATAGAGATGGTGAGTTGGGTAGGATGCTATATTTGTGGATAGGGAGTAGAGCTGAACAGGCTAATGGGCATAATCATTTGAAGAGCTTCAAGGATGTAGATGGGGTAATTGAAATTGATTGGACACGAGTTGGCTGTGATTTTCTTGCTCAAATGAGCCTACCTGAGGATCTCCCAGTCAAGGTAAGCATATTCCTTCAATCTTACTTTTTAGGAGTCAATTATAGATCATATGCCAGAAAGGTCTATAATAATCTATATAAAGTTGAAACACTTTTATTGTATTGTTATAAATTGCCGTTTTATATATGGTAGTTATAATTGTTTTCCTGTAATGAGTATTTTCTTATAACTGCTCATGCTGTTCTCAGGCAAGAATTTATGTTCTTATTATGGTGCTGCAGTTATCTCAATGAGGTACATAGGATACACTGATTGGATGTTTATGAATGACCATCTACTGAGCATTTACGATTTGCAGACCAGTGCTTGTTCTCAAGTTAAACACCATGAGCCTATTGTTTTAATTATGATAATATGTAACTGGAAAGGGTTAATGTAACAAGCTCTTAACACTGTCGTAAAAAGCCTCATAAAGCTCAACTTTAGTGGAAAGCGGTCACTAAGTGGTTCGTTTTCGTAAAAAAAGTGGTAGTATAATCCCTCTAGGCTGCTTAATGGCTGGGCCTCGCTTGACCATGCGTTTGAGCTGGTTATAATAGGATTTATTCTATTAACATCAACATATATCATATTAAGTGATAGAACCATTGAATCTTATTGTTGTCTCAAATTATTCAATATATTTCTATTATTGGATATATATATATATATATATATATATATATATATATATATATATATAGCGCGCGAGAGAGAGAATAATGTAGAAAAGAGGCCCTGGGAGGAATTTTCGTCAGGTGGCGTCAAAAAACTACACCCTACATTTTATTCGACGATCGGAACCCATCATCATCATCTTTATCATTTAAGATGTGGATACACCAAATTTCATATGATTCCACCACTTTTCACCATTGAATCAGCAATGTAAAAAGTTCTATTGTCGGTAAACCGTTAATTTTGCACCCACTAAATCAACGGTGAAAAAGTGACTGAATCACATGAAATCTGGTGAAGATGATAATGATGTGTGCCGATCGTCAAAAAAATCGTGGAGGGTGTACTTTTTCGACGCCATAGGAGTAAATTCCCTCCTATGGCACCTTTCCTCCATTATTCTCTCTCATATATATATATATATATATATATATATATTGTAAAAGATGGTTCTAACTTTTCCATCATATAGTTTTCCTGTGTGTTATCAAAAGATGTCTTGGCCCTTAGAACGAAGCCAATGAATTGAGTGTCAAAACATTGGAGTATGCAAGTATAAAGAAGGTTTGTCAGAGCCATTATCACAGCTTAATCAAGTAAAATGTATCATGTATATAGAGCAGGCATCTATAGCATGCATCTCAGTCATTGCAATCAATGGAACATGGTTGATTTTTACTTCTTTCATGATTCTTTTGCATTTCATTGAAAATTTTAATTGCTAGAAGTTACAAGGTTTTGTTGTATAGTAGAGTATGGTCTTATATTTTTATCTTAGGCATTTGAGTTTGGGCTAAGATAAGTCATCTTTAAGATAGAGGTAGCTATATGTCAAACCAGGATAAAATTTTGCTGATGTCAAACATTGGATTAAATTGGAGATAAAATAGGAATAATTTTGCTGATGTCAAACCAGGATAAAATTTAGGACTTGACATATTTTTTGGGATTCCATATGGAACAGTTCTTTCCCGAATCGTGTGTAAATTAAACGGAATCCTGCACACGATGTTAAGAGGTAAATCAATTCAAAAATAAAATTTGGGAATTGATTTATGTTTTAGACACTTTTTTTAATGTTCGCGCAATGGTTGGTGTAGCACATGTGGAGTAAAAGATGCGCGAAAACCGTCTAAGATGTTCATGTACGACGCGGACCAACGGAAGTATTGATTCGACGATGGATATTATCAATTTAGGCCAAGTTAAAATAGTGAAAGGGAGACCGAAGAAAACATGGATGGAGGTGATACGAAAGATATGGATGCCGAAAGCCTTAATGCAAGTATATTGTTTGATAGGAGTCAGGGGAGGCAGAGCATTCATGTGCTTGATCCGGCGTGATTTTCATGTTGGTTCATGGAGCCTGCAAATTCATATGCTTGGGATAAAAAGGCTCAGTTGTTTTTTTAAAAAAATGTTCAGTCGAATACACATCTCATTTAAGGAGGAATATTAAAACTGCGCTAATCTTGCGTTTTAAGGTTTAAAAGTAGTGCAATAATAGAATATGAGATTGAGCGTGCGATTTCATGTGTTTAGCTGCATGTTGCTAATTTGCATTATTAGTCATAACTAAAAAAGAAACAAGAAGAAAATCATAGAGAAATAGGAGGGAAAACCTTTATGACCATCATTGTCCGCGGTTTATGTCATAACCTTATCTGTGCTTCCGCATGTTGCTTCACAACACCATCCTTTCTTGATTATGATTGATAAGGTGATGAAGAGAGGAGTTGGGATGAGTGTAACAACTAGAATCCTATTCAACTCCACTGGTGCATACCATATAGACATTACCCTTAGATATTGATATTTCTTTGACAACTTTTTTTCCTTTTGGGAGACGTAAATAGTTCTCTCGTTCTCATTACATGTTGGAATATGCAGTTGCTTTCTTTTGATTTCATATATAAAATTTTAATTAATGTTTCTGGTACAAGAAGTGAACCATGTCTATTCTTATTACATTGGAATAATTATGGAAAGATAAAGAGCAAGCGACATTCCCTATAAAAGCGATACAGTTATATGACAAAGTAATTATTTAGCATATGCATACGAAAACTTGTATGCTCACTTTTGCCTGCATGCATGTATGTGGGTATGTGCTAGATTTATCACCCTTTTGTTATGCACGTGTGATATATGGATAAAGAGAGACCATATTGTGGTTCCTATTCCTCTTAATGGGCTACATGTTATAAATAGTTGGAGTTTGGAGTTTAATTTTCTGTCATATTATATAGATGTACTGTATAGATATATGCTTTTTGTCGATAAGACAATAGAAGGGACAATTCCAAAACAGAATGACCAACGACAGCTTTGGAATCTAAAGATTTAGAATTAATTGAACCAAAATATAATTATATGACTCTTGACATAAACAAAAGTGAGAAATGCCTACAAATGATCATTTTGTTTATTAAGATCAATCATTAAGGATGATGGAGAAATCAAAGAAGATATGGTCCATGATAACAAAATGCTATAAAGAAGCTTTCTAAATTATCACGTGATTCTATAATACCCATGAAATTAAAGGAAAAATGTTCTCAATGTCTTTAGGACTAACAATGTGTAATAAGCCAAAATGTTGGAAACATGCAAAAATAACTCGAACAAAAAACCTAATTTATTGTTACGTGCTTTTTTAAAGAAAGATAATTAGAACGATGGAGAAAGAATGAGAGATTATATTATTTGATTTGGTGCTACTTTGAGGGAACCTCTTCCTCCTAAATAACCTGGCTGCTTCAAGCCTGGCTTACTTGTTAATAACAATATTTTTAATTATCAACTTGATGTCCTCTCCCTTACGATTCTCTCTTTAAATAGAAAATAAAAACATCTATTCAAATCACATGCAACTCTTCACATAGACAATTTTAACAAAGATACGCTCCTTAGCGCACACACATTCCCTAAATAACAAACCAATACTTAATTATTTAAAATATGCAACGGACATAACTAGGATGTAAATGGACCTGGATAATCTGATCCTGATCCGTTTTCGAATCTGACAACTTGCGGATATGGATTTTAAAAATTCATATCCGGCCGGATTTGGATCCGGATATGAAAATTTTATCCTAGTCGGATTCAGATTTGAATTCGGATACAATCAAAATTTTCGGACTCAGATCCGGATATCCGAACCAATGGTACCCACCATTCAACTACCTATTACTATTAGTTATAACTAGATTTTTGGATCTAAAAATATCCATATTTAAATAAAAATAGACCTATTTAAATATTTTATTAGTTATATTGAATCATGACTTTTTATATTTATCCGAATAGTACCTATATCCGATTTTAGCGGATATGGTTTTTACAATAGCCGATCCGTATATATATATATATTCGATTATAGCGGATATGGATGGTAAATTTTGGTTAATGACAATTATCCACGTCCGTAAATAGGTGTCGAATATGGATATGGTAATGTCTATATCTGATCTGTATCCGATCCATTACATCCGTACATATAACAGACATATAACATATATGGAATGCAATTTTAGCAAAATTGTGGAAAAATGAATGTTCAATGGAAAATTGATTTCCAAAAATAAATAGAAGCGACTATTTTCGGTACTTAAGATCAATAATCCACAAGGAAAAAAATCTAAATTTGAATAGGACTGAATCCAGTGAGATTGCTCTGCTTAAAATGTAGTGAGGAGAAATCTGTATATTATATGGAAAGATGATCTTGGAAAGTAGCATTTACCAAATCTATATTAAGATACGTTTCAATATTATCGGTACCTTGATATGCTTTCCCATACTTTAATGAGGAATATAGGGGTGGCAATGGCCGGTGCTCGAAAAATTCTTCCATGTACATTGCATACCTTAATGAGGAATATAGGGGTGGCAATGGCCGGTGTACGAGCCTTGTCATGAGAGAAATAAATAATGATATGGGCCTTGAAAAATCCCATCTCTTTCTCTCTCCTACCTGGGTGCATTGCACCGGTAATACCGAATACTTTCTCCCTATGCACATATTTCATAAAATCTGCTGCGGCATTGATGGTAACATTTATCTGTTATTTTCTTTATATATCTACAATTGTGTTCTCTGTCAAAAGATTTTTCGTTCACAATCAATTACTTCTATAATACACGTCAATTAGTTCATTTTCCATTCAGTTGAGATGATTCCTTGTTTGAAAATTGAATGATAGGTTGTTAAAGATCAAGAACCAGATGAGTTCCTGAAATTGTTCAACTCTTCTCAAATTTCTCGCCAGTAAATGATTCTTGGAGCTTAACGGTCCTTTCCTCTTGACCATTATGTAGCAGAACTACTTTGAGACAGTTTACTCAAGCGAGCATCAATCAGTGAGGTATCACGGGCACACAAACCCAAAAAGGAAAACTAAATGTGAATATTTGCTGTGCTTATTTAACTTATTTTTTTTCCCGATTGTCTGGCAGGAGGCTGCTAGAAATGGCAAAGCTGTTGGCCATTTCTCTCTTCTGGTAACAAGGATGTATAGTGCTTGCTCCCCTATAAGCTTGGATTTTATAACTCAATGTGATTCTTCGAAGATATATTTCCTTGTACATACAAACAGATTCTTAGGCCTCATTGCCTATTTGTTGAACTGATATCTCATTCCTAAACTAACTGAAGACTGGCATTTACTTCGACTAGTATCGTGGATATGTACCAAAAACTGTCTCCTGTACTTCTAAGCCTATTAACTTTCAAGCATAATTTGTGATCGCTATATCTAGAGAAAATTGGACCTCAGCGTGGGGTCACCATTGTGTATAGTTGTACTTTGTATGACGTATTATACTGACAAAACTGTATTCCGCATGCTATAAATTTTGTAACTGATAATCATTTCCAGCAGTATTATTCTCTTAGCTGACATTAATACTGGGAACTTGTTACTAATAAGTTGAGCAAGGGTCACTGCAATATGCCACTTTTTATCTGATAGCCCTCAGCTAATCAAATGACTTGTGTTCGGTTTGGTTGTGTATCATTGAAGCCTCAATAAACATCGCATGTAGCTTCAACTGCCGAAGTTCATTTAATTTCTATGTTTTTCTCTTGGATTGCACCTTCAGCTATAAAGAACTGGTATTTGGTTGGTATAGCTATTGTTATATGGGAGTGAGGATTGGAAATTGAACCATAGAATTTTTTAGGCTCTTGTGCCTATCAAGATCAGTAGATGTCTTGGAGAGGTTACTCATCCTGCCAAGATGAGTAGTGAGTGGATCGACAAGCTGATCTTCTGTAAATCCTCATTCTATTTGGTGAAGGGAGGATATTAGGGAACGCAGTGAGTGGAGATTTCCCTGCAAAGAGCCGGATGAGGGGAGACCCTCATGTCCGGTTCAGAGGGTGGGGGATATCCCGACCCTACTATCATTATGTCTTTGCAATGTTACTTGGTTCAACTCCATTTGTGACCTTTTCTCGTACCAAGAAATGAGTGTAGAATCAACTAGAAGAAATGCCCAAGAAAACGGATCAGGCAAGAAAACTCCTGCAACGCTAGCGCGTTCATCCTTGCTTGGTCCTTACGACACAGACTTCTTTGAAGATTGGCAAGGGGCTCTTGGGAAAGGAACCTCTTAAGAGATTCCTTTCTTTTATACAATGTCTACATGCAGGCAAGATGGGTGTGTGTTATCCACATCAAATAAAAGATAGAAAAAAAATAAATCCTTCCTCTGCCATTGGGTTTTGGTGACTCAGATGGCTTGACCCTGGATTGAAGACTTGCTTAGGAGACGAACAGGATGAAGTTTAAAGCAAAAATCATGTGTATGCCGTTTGAATCTTGTTTAATTATGTGAGTATTTGTATGCTATAAGATGTTGCGAGGATACTGCAGGGTGATCGAGTTTGAGTGAGTGTCGGATTAACATATGGACTGCTTGAATTTGTGTCCTGAGACTTCAAGGTAACCAGTTGCATTTTTTTTAGATACAATCCCATGGACTTTGTTTCAATCTTGAAATACACCTCATCTAAACATCAGGATGCAATTGGGATGAACCATGCCAAATGTAGGATTGGTTTTTACATTTTCTATTATTTTCTCGTTTACAATTACAGAGTCGATCTAGATTCTTGTTAATGTTAAAGAATAGATTAGTTGTATGCCTATAAAGAGAATAACGTAGAAAAGAGGGCATAGGAGGGAATTTCCTCCCATGACGTCGAAAAAATAGACCCTCCATTATTTTTTCTGTCGAGCATCTATCATCTTCATCTTTATCATCTATGACGTGGATACACGGAATTTCATATGATTCTATCAACTTTTTACCGTTGATTTAGCGGATGCAAAATTAATGGTTTACCGACAATAGAACTTTTTACATTGCTAATTCAATGGTGACAAAAATAGTAGAATCACATGAAATTTGGTGTATCCACATTTTAGATGATGATTAATACCGATCGTCGGAAAAAAATCGTCGACGCGAAATTCCCTTCAATGCCCTCCATTATCCACATCTATAAATTACATCAACAGTCTTCTTCTCTGTGTTGAGAAAGCTGCTGAATTTACAATTACTTCTCTTTCCCTATGATATCTACTCATGGAAAATATAAATTACATCTTCTTCTTTTTCTTGAGAAAGCTGCTGAATTTATAATTACTTCTCTTTCCCTATGATATCTACTCATGGAAAACAGACCCAGTAATTGCTTAAATTTAATTTGCGACCCTACAAATCCTTTTCCTCCCACTTTTGATTTAGCTATATAAGCTGCTTCAAAATGTAAACCAAACACCATCCCATCCTGCTTTAAAAAAAATGGCAGAGGATCATAAGGAGTCCAAAATTAGCTTGAAGCTCCTCGTCGATGCCCGGCAGAAGAAAGTTCTCTTTGCTGAGGCAGGAAAAGACTTTGTAGATTTTATCTTCAGTCTCTTGACTTTGCCTGTTGGTTCCGTTATTAAACTGCTTTCGCCTGGCTCGATGACCGGTTGCATTGCGAGGTTATATCAGAGTGTTGAGAAGCTGAATGAGACTTATTTACTCCCTAACAAGAATAAGGAGACGTTGCTTCAGCCGAAGATGATGTCTCCTGATGGAGTGAGTCCTCTTCTTTTGGGCAGCGCGGCCGCTGCTTCTCAAGCTAATGTAGTGTATTACTGCTGTGGCAGGTATACCTTTTAATCGTTTTTTCACTGATGTTGCGTATTTAATATACAAGGATATTATGATAGTCTTTATTTTCAAATAATAATTCTTATTCTAATTTTATTATCATATTTTATCCATAGATATTTTATTGCTTGAGATCATACCATGTATTAATTTGTAGTCTTGTTGAGATTGACATCTACAGCTGTCAAATAATAACCTTGACCGTTATGATCTCAAGTTCATTATTCAATAAGAAATGCTTAAAAAGCCAATTATCATATGAAGATTTAAGGAGTACTAAAATTATATATTTTATCAAAGAAACGTGAGAATTTGGTGTGTAATCAATGCGTCATGCTATATTTCTGAGTTGGCAGATGCTCTACGAGGGTGACGACGGCTCGAAAGACGATGTGCCCAAGTTGCAGGTCTGGAATGACCCAGGAGATGTCATTTGTGGTGCCAACCGTGAACACTGTCGACAATGCCGCTGCTGATTCATCTGAAGGAGGAGAAATTGGAGGTTTTGTGAAAGGAGTGGTGACTTATATGGTCACCGATGACTTAGAAGTGACACCAATGTCTGCAATCTCTAGCATTACCTTAATCAACAAGTATGGAGTGAAGAAGGACTCTGTGGAGTTAGAGGAGAAGGTTGTATATGTCACCATAAAAGAGGTATGTCGTATGTATCTACTTGGCTATGTTAGTTGTTTATTTCTTGAGTTAAATTTTGTTGATTCAGTTGATCTTTGAAACATTTTTTCCTTTTCAGGGTATTGCACTTCTGAAAGCTTCTTTGGGATCGAAGACTGCTCTTACCGATGTTTTCTATGGAAAGTCGTCTGCTCCTAAATCTCCGAGCCGTTCCGCTTAAGAACTGTTTTGGTTTAACTTCGGATGTTTTTATCTTTGATTTTGTATGCTTGGGATTGGAATGTGAAATGCATCTTTCTAACCATCCTATTAATTAAGTATGTTGATCTGATTTATGATTATCATTCATTTTGATTATTTAATGTGGTTCATGAGATACGTTGAAAGCTATCTTTTATAACTTTGATAGCCCTTTCAATTTTCCCCCCATTCTAGGTATAAATCACATCTAACAAAAGGCCTAAAAGAGTACAGCCATGATTACATAATGGCAATACTTTGAGGCAAGAAACAAGATAAGAGAGGAAAAGAACGATGTGAAAATAAAACACATGCAATTATAGGATGGTTGTCATGTTGAAGAAGAAATAAAACTTTCGGAACACATAAGAAACTATCAAAAAACTTTCAAAAGCTACGAAAAACTATCACAACTAAGGGGCCACATTAGCAATAAATTGTACGAAACTGCCAAAAAAGATGAAA
Organism: Agapanthus africanus; assembly: GCA_030015575.1. Taxonomy (NCBI): domain Eukaryota; kingdom Viridiplantae; phylum Streptophyta; class Magnoliopsida; order Asparagales; family Amaryllidaceae; genus Agapanthus; species Agapanthus africanus. Next base: position 252,257,456 of record JASDDO010000028.1, on the reverse strand, counting down.
AAAATTTGTAGTCTTGTAATCTTGAATGTTTTAGGTCTTTTTTTGTAATTTATTCAAAAGTTTTGGATGGTTTTTGGAATTAAAAGCCTTAGTTAATCTTTGTATTTTAGCAATTGATCGGTCATGATACGTATGGATGGTGTTGATTTCTATACTATAAAATTAACAAACTGGATTATTTCTATAATTTTGTACAAAATAGACAATTCTTGGACAACTGTTTTAACCTGTTCTTCTTGTTCCTGCTGGATCCAATGAACCAAAATCAATCTATACACAAACGATGGTGGGGAAAAAAGGAACATTGAAATGATTTTCTTAATGCATTCGGTATTTATATTAGAAAATGAACTATATATATAGTAGTATTCGATGGAATCAATAAAAACATATGTACGTTGGTAACATACCACCATTTTCTCTCTTGCTGTCTAACCCGAGAATGGCATGCCATGTTTCTTATGATGATAGAGAGAAATTGGTTAAACAAAGAAATTGCCTAAACCGGTTTTTAACTTGGTAACCTGATAAACTTTTTATGCTAGTTGTATTTCACTCGGACGGAAGAATTTAATTCGCACAATTCGGGAAATATAAATATACACAAAATATGGACCAAGAGCATAGTATGCCGATGTAGAATCGACATTGGGATATTAATGAAGCATGACAAGTCCACATTAATTGTGTTTTGTCGCATCACTCAGGAAATGGCTTCTCCAGAACCATGCATCATAATGAAATCTTCACTATTTACATTAGGGCATGTTCGGTAACCGGAAAGTAAAATGAAAGTAAAAAAGTAAGAAAACAGAAATAAAGTGAAATGAAAATAAACTGAGTTGGTATTTATGTGGTAATGAAAAGTAAAATTTGGTTATTTGGTTGAAATTGTAAAAAATATGAAAGTAGTTGAAATAGAATAAGACATAAGAATGAATTGAATAAAAAATATATATTTTTCGCACTTTGGTCTCACTTTCTATTGTTTTGAAGAGAAAGTGAAAGGGGGGAAAAGAGTGAGGCAACAAGAAAGTGAATGCTACTTTCTATCTTCTTTCTAAATCACCCAAACAAGAAAAGTTGGAGAGTATTCACTTTCCTGTCTTCTCTCTACTTTCTAGTAACCAAACATGCATGTAATAAGGTTTATAAAATGCAACCTCAATATATTATCGGAAAAAAAAACCTCGACTTTATTATGATCTCACTTAGGTTGAAAGTCGGTTGGGTTTGACCACTAGTTGAAGGTTTTTGCCTCTATTCAACCCGTCTGCAATTATATATATATAAGTTAATCGAGGAAAGGTGCCATAGGAGGAAGTTTCCTCCTATGGCGTCGCAAAAATGCATCCTCCATGGTTTTTATCGACGATCGGCATACACCACCTCTATCTTTATCATCTAAGACACGAATAAACCAAATTTCATGTGATTATACCATTTTCTCATAGTTGATTTAGTTGGTGTAAAATTAATGGTTTGCCGACAATAGAACTTTTTACATTGCTAATTTAACAGTGAAAAAGTGGTGGAATCACATGAAATTTGGTGTATGCACATCTTAGATGATGATGATGATGGTGATGGATGCCGATCGTCGGAAAAAAAAGGCGGAGCTTGTATTTTTTCGACGCCATAGGAGGAAAATCCCCTTCTACGGCCTCTTTCCTCCATTATTCTCTTATATATCTATATATATATATATATATATATATATCTTTCCTCCATTATTCTTTTATATATATATATATATATATATATATAATTATAATGGAGTAAAGGTGCCATAGGAGAGGATTTCCTCCTATGGCGTCGAAAAAATACACCGTCTATGAATTTTTTTCGACGATCGGCACCCATCATCATTATCTTTATCATGTAAGATGTGGATACACCAAATTTCATGTGATTCCTTCACTTTTTCATCGTTGATTTAGTTGGTGCAAAATTAACGGTTTATCGACAATAGATCTTTTTATATTGATTATTTAACGGTGAGAAAGTTGTGGAATCACATGAAATTTGGTGTATCCACATCTTAAATGATAAAGATGAAGGTAATGAGTACCGATTGTTGAAAAAAATCGTGGAGGAGGTAGATATTTGACGTCACCTGACGAAAAAACCTCCTAGGCCTATTTTCTTCATTATTCTCTCTCTCTCTCTCTTTCTCTACGTCACCTGACGAAAAAGCCTCCTACGCCTATTTTCTTCATTATTCTCTCTCTCTCTCTCTCTATATATATATATATATATATAGGGTTCTTTGGCACGACCATAAGGTTTCACAAGACATCAAACATGCCATATTTTAAAATTTCAAGTATGCCAAACAACCTAACCTAGGATCCAACTAGAGTTTTAGGAGCTAACTAGAAAGTAAACAACTTTATATACAAAGTGAACAAGGAATACAACCTTTGTAGACCGGTCCTTCATTTCAATAGCTTCGTGTAGAAGTCCCTTCGCTCCAAGTAGTGAACTCCCGGACTCAAGATGGGCTTCACAAAGCGAAATGAACGAGCATGCTTGAAATCTTCGATGCCGAAGATGATCTACATCGAGAAGATTCTAACCTAAGCTATCTCTTCACTAATGAGGGATTAGTGAAGCAAACACCCTAAACTAAATGGCTAGTCTAGTAAAGAATGATGAAGTAGGAATTGGGCTCACTTTAGATTAATTTTTCTCACAAGGTTTCTTCATCTCTCCAAACCCTAGAAAGCTTTTGGAGATGAGGAAGAAGATGAAGTGGAGAAAGAATGATGAATGAATCACAAAGTGAGAAACTATGGTGAGATAATATCTTATACTAACTCATATAGAGAATAAACCTGTAACGTTTTTAAAAAAAATAAATAAATAATTAAATAAAATCTTTTAGATGAACTTTCTGATAATCGGTAAAATAAACAGTATTTTCCGTAAAACGTAACTATAGTATTTTTTTTCAAACATAGAACTAATTATATATAATTTAGATATGAAATTGCTAGTATTTAGTAATTATTTAGTCACTTATAAATTCTTAGTTATTTAAATATTTTCCTTAATTAATTATTTTAAATATTATTTTAAACTTTTAAATATACATTAAATTAATGATAAATACAAATTTGAATGGGTTAATCACATATTTAAGAACCTTGACAAACTAAAATCTAGTTAGTAACATAATTTTTATTCAAGTTATTCCAAGTTCTAGTTATTTCTAGGGTCAAAGGAAAATAAAATAAAATAACTTAAAACTTGTAAATGATGTATTCGGCAATTTTGAAACTTAAGGGGTTTTATTGTAAAAAAAAATAACAAACTCACACACACAAACCCCATTTCCCTTCACTGGCCGAGTCATGCTGGAAACCCCCCTCCAATTTTCCCTCTTGATTAGAAAAAGAAAGATTTAAAAAGGGGGTTTATGAAAGATATGGTGTGAAAGCATTTAATGAGACTTGAAGGCATTAATTCCATAGAAATCTCTACACACTCTTGCTTTACCTCACTCCCCCCTCATGAAGCCGACCCTCTTGCTGTGAGGAACCCCCAAAATCCCCACTCATTCTTCATCTCATTTCATCTAGAATTCATCCAAAAAAAAAAAAAAAATCCAAGAAAATCCACACAAAATAAAAACTTACAAACTCAAGCTAATTTCTCATCCGATTCAACTTAGCCTATTCTAGCATGGATATTGAAGTATGAAACCATCTTGGAGGCAAGTTTCAAGCTAGATCTCAAAGAAAATTTTTGAGGTATAATGTTAACTCAATACTTATTTTGTTGGTAATTACTTGAATCCAAAGTAATTAAGTGTTAATATGGTTTTGATTAGCAAATTTGAAATTTCAAGAAAGGGTTTAAACTAAACTTAGGGTTTTTAGCACATCATTAAGGTTTCCATGAGTGTTTTAGCATTTTAAGGACTGAAAAATCTAGTCTAGTTGTTGTATTATAAATTGTTGTTTCAATATTGTTCAAATTAAACCATTTTGAAAACTAGGTTTTTATAATTTGTATCAAGATGTGAGATAAAATTTTGATTATGGTTTGTGACTTAATTAGGATATTTAATGTGCATTATAGCCACTAGAATTGCTAAAACATTTAAATTGGTTAAAATATCAAGTTTGCACTAAAATGGAAATTAAGCTCACTAGGTTTTTGGAAGTTAATCAATTTTAACTAAGTCAAGATTTTGATGACCTATAACTATATCCCTATAATGTTTAGTATGTTATGAATGCGTAATTGATCCGATTTGGGTTTTAGGTTTGGTGTTTTTCACGTGGAGGGACCCTAATTGCTGCGTTGGCATCGCAGCGGGCGCGTTTGTGCAACGGGGGCGTGCATGTTTAATTAGAGCGCGTTGTTTGACTTGTATAAATTGTGTCCGCAACTATTCATACTTTATCCTCATATTGCTTGTGTATGATCCTAGGGTCGGGTGCAGAGATGTCGGACTCGGCGCGGAAGGACAGACGGAGACCGTATCAGTTTAGCCAAGGCGTCCCGGTGAGTAGATGCATTCATCTATGGGGGAATCGTCTGGATGGCGCGAGACGCCCCTAGTTAGGATTACCCTATTTCTTGCAAGACTTGTATTGCTAGTTAGCTTACCCTTTATTTACATTGCATACCCTCACAGCTAACCGTATACTAGATTGCATGGACATTCATATAACATTCATATACACATATGCGATATCACTTCGTAGGACACGGACACCATTACCATTGACATCTGTTGCACGCGCACTATTCATGTAACACACACGCCTTTGGTAATTGCCATGCCACGTGCACCATAGAACCTGTTTAGTTTAGTATCGCCACTTGCATCATACATGATATATGAAATTGCATAGCATGTATATACCTCGCATCATCATCATACTTACATAGATTTTTAGCCACAATTCACATCGCATACCTTGTTATCATAGACATTTATCATATATAACATGTGGACACTATGATTTTTCTTGAGGATTTCAGTATTGCTGCGATTTCTGGATTTTTGGGGAAAACCGCAAGAATTTAACAAAAGCTTATATTTATCATTTTTAAAACAAAGTTGCGGTTTTCTCGTGATGTATGTGTCGTCCATCATGAGTTTTCATGTTTTCTGTTGGATTTCGAGACCCGATTCGAGGAGTGGATGAACCGTCTCGGGTACATGGTGGGCCCGGTATGGTACCCCGGGGCAAGAAGATCGAGTTGTAGACGATGAGCCTGGCAGGGGAAGACTACCTACCGGTGATGTCTGGCGCGGCGGATATCCGGAGGATACAGACCGTTGTCGTGAGATTTGATGATATGGGCCGATCCGGACTGACGGAGCCCGATATTTGAGATATTGATACAGTGAGATATTGAGACAGATATGATTTCATATTTGGTGTCGATGCTTGACACGGGTTTTCAGATGATTTCTTGATGGTACTTAGCTATTATACAGATATTCCTTTTTCTAAAGTTAAGAATGCAGAACTCTTAACATTTAAAACACTTAAAGATTTAGTAATGACATTGCATACATGTGCATGCATACTAGAGGTATTATATCATTCTATCACATATGGACATACATGTTGTGGCGCATTGCGTGCATTCTTACGATTGCCTTACTAGATGTTATACTCTACTCACGAGCTGGCAACTCACCCCCGTTGTGCCACAGTGTCTTGCAGGTCAGACTCATCAGTCTTGTAGTGGCGGCTATCTTATCATCAGCTCCTTTTGCTCAGACTCGCGACATCGCCCGTAGGTGGGTTGCGAGCACACTTTGTTTCTTTTTGCTCTATCATTGTATCTAGTATTCTCTATCTACCACTTTTTAAATTTTATATGCGACCTAGTGATGAGACTGAGAGATTTGTATATTTGTGGTTTCTTTTGGGTCGAGCTCACTTGAGCCGGCGTTGTGTTTTATGATATTTTGCGTTTCTTTTATGCTCTTTTCTTGATATTACTTATATATTGCATGTGGTTGTGATCCGCCTTGGGCGAAGAGCTAGCTCCCGCTTGGGGATGCCATTTATGATTACAGGTTATATATATCTTGTTGTACCCGTTTTGGGGGATAGAAAATACAGGGGAGACTCTGCCGAAATTTTCGGGAATTTTTGATGTTTTTAAAAAGGGATTCTATGCAACTTAATTGATTTAAAAACCGTTCTCATTAAAGGTTTTCCTTCACTCTCTTTTGATTTTGGTTTAGATTTTCTGGGCTTTGGCTGACTTAGGTTACGGTACGCCTTTAGACGTCTCGTAATCTAAGTGCCAGTCACGTTCCGTACCTTCGAGTCGTGACAAAGTTGGTATCAGAGCGTAGGTTTTACCTTCCTGAGTGTAGGACGACCTTGGTAGATGGAGTAGGTGACTTAAGCAGAGTGGCATAGCGTGGATATGATCCGCGGCATACTTACGATACAGTACTCCGCCTAAGTGATCTTAGGACATAATTGCTTGTATTTCCCTTCTTGATTCCTTGCATTCCTTGATTCAATTGCAATGCTCTTATCAGTCCTGTTTCTTATTCCAGCTTCGATGCCGCCAAAGACTACGAGAGCTCAGCGGGCTGCCGCTAGAGATGAGATTCGAGCGGGCTCGTCTGAGGCGAGGATCGAGCGGGATGATACGCCTATCCCTCAGGGTCATATTGATCCGCCTTATCCAGACCGTATTGCCAGATTAGAGTCCGGCATGCAGGAGTTGCAACAGATGATGGGATTTTTAGTTGAGTCCAGTCGGGCACAGAGGTCCGAGAACGTTCCTTCCACCGTACAGACCACGATTGTACCTGCTGCACAGATGGTCGCTCCTGCTACTACGGAGACTATCCCTGTTTCACTACAGGAGTTCATGAGATTGAGACCTCCAGCTTTTACCGGTACAGATGCGATAGAGGACCCACAGGCATTTCTTGATAGGATGGCTCGGATTTGCCGTTCGTTGAGGTGTTCTGATGATAGATTGGTGGAGTTTGCGAGTTTTCGTCTGGAGGGTCTTGCCCAGACATGGTACGATTCAGTAGAGAGAGGCCGAGCTGCAGGTCTACCTTCTATGACCTGGGATGAGTTTACATCTGCATTTCTTGCCCGTTTTCTTCCGGAGAGTGTCCGAGATGCTCGAGCTCGTAGTTTTGAGTCTTTGCGCAAGACTCCTGGGATGACAGTGTCGGAGTATGATATACAGTTTACCCAGTTGTCTCGATATGTTCCGTACCTAGTAGACACAGAAGAGAAGAGAATAAAGAGGTTTGTGCGAGGGCTTGATACACAGCTATTCCTTGCCATCGGCACCCAGCATTTTGACGCTTATGCAGACGCGATGGATACAACCTTACTGATAGAGGAGCGCTTTTCTGAGACTTCGGTCATTTCTGGACCATGGTTTTGTACCAGTATGCCAGCTCATAGGCGGTTAGATAGACGCCATTATGAGAGGCTAATCTTTTGGTCGCTCAATATGCTGTTCGTTCATGATTCGTTTGCATCGGAGATAAAGATTTATTTGTCAATTTGACTCTACCCGATATGTTTGACTTCGAAGTCCTTCTGAGCATGGAGTGGTTAGCCACGTGTTATGTATCCCTGGACCGTCATGTGGAGGCAGTCGTATTTAGCTTCCGGTTAAGCCAGTTCTTGTTTTCGGGGAGACCGTAGCATTGCCCTTTGCAGTTTTGAGTTCTTTTTGGCGCTAGTCAGCTTTTGAGATAAAGGGATGTCAGAAATTCTTGGCGTATGTTTGCGATGTTGGAGCCATAGAGGTCCTGCTGGACCACGTCCCGTTTATGAGGGAGTTTCCAGATGTTTTCCTGATGAGTTACTTTGTTGATCGCCAGCGCGCGAAATTGTGTTCTGCTTTAATTTGATTTCCGGCGAAGCGTAAAGAACTGAAGGGACAGTTGCAAGATTTGTCGAATAAGGGCTTGTTCGTCCGAATGCGTCACCTTGGGGGAGCTCCTGTCCTGTTCGTCAGAAGGACGGCCGTTGCGTCTATATATTGTTTATCGTTAGTTGAATCGGGTTACTGTGCGGCACATTTCTCGAAAGTTGATTTACGGTCAGGTTATCACTAGTTGCAGGTTCGGAAGGAGGATGTTCCGAAGACCGCTTTCCGTACTCGATATGGTCATTAGGAGTTCTTGGTGATGTCGTTCGAACTCACCAATGCTCCAGCAGTGTTTATGAAATGGATGGAACCGAAGGAGATTGAGGTCGTTCAGCGCTGGCCTAGACCAGTATCAGTTACAGAGGTTCGCAGTTTTCTAGGTCTGGCCGGCTACTATCGACGTTTTGTCCAGGATTTCTCCCGCATTGCTGCACCGTTGACCGGATTGACCCGGAAGGGGGGTTCCTTTTGATTGGACCCAGGCATGTAAGGATAGTTTCCAGCAGTTGAAGACTCGTCCGACTACTGCACCAGTGTTAGCAATGCCTTCAGGATCAGGCGGATTCGTGGTATATTGTGATGCTTCTCGAGTGGGGCTGGGCTGTGTATTGATGCAGCACGACAGAGTTATCGCGTATGCTTCTCGGCAGCTGAGAAAACACGAACATAACTACCCCACTCATGATTTAGAGATGGCTGTTGTGGTATTTGCACTTAAGATCTGGAGACATTACCAATACGGTGAGTCGTGCTAGATATTCAATGACCACAAGAGTTTGAAGTATATCTTCCAGCAGCGAGATCTGAACCTGAGACAGCGCCGTTGGATGGAGTTGGTGAAGGATTATGACTGCGAGATTCTATACCATCCGGGCAAGGCGAATATGGTGGCAGATGCTTTGAGTAGGAGGCCCGGAGGTAGCTTATCTTGTGTGAGCGCAGTACAGATGCAGTCGACGGCGGATTGGCAGGTTTTATGTGATAGCACAGTGCAGTTCGAGTTTACTCCTACAGGGGGACAGCTGGCCCATTTCAGAGCATGCCCACAGTTACTTGACCGTATCCGCGAGGCACAGTCCGGCGATGCCCGTATTTTAGAGATTATTGAACAGATATATATTGATGACATGGTGCGACTTCATGGAATTCCGACGTGTTTTGTGTCCGACTGAGGTACCCAGTTCACCAGCCAATTATTGTAGAAACTTCAGGAGACTGTGGACACCAATTGAGATTCAGTGCAGTTTTATATCTGCAAACCGACGGTCAATCAGAGGAGACCATTCAGATTCTCAAGGAGCTGCTCCGATCTTGCGTTTTAGATTTCATGGCATCGGGGTCGTCATTTTCCCTTGACTAAGATTATCTACACTAACAACTTCTAGGAGAGATTCAGAGGGCACCCTATGAAGCATTTGTGGGAAGAGATGTCGATCACCTGTACGTTGGACAGAGCTCCGTGAGAGCAGTATTTTAGGGCCACCGATTATGCAAGAAGTGACCAAAAGGATTCAATGATTCAGGATATGTTGAGAGCGGCCCAGGGCGGGCAGAAATCTTATATGGATGGACGTCGTTGCAAATTGAGTTCGTTGTCGCCGTTTTGAATTCGTTAAGGTTATCATGTTTTCTGGAGGGTTTCTCCAATAAAGGGCATGTTAAGATTTGGAATAATAGGGAAGCTTAATTCTAGATATGTCGGTTCCTTAGAGATTTTTTTTTTTGGCATATCAGCACAGTTGTTTATCGTTTGGCTCTACCACCCAGCTTTCCCGAGGTACACCGTATTTCAGGTATCGATACTCCGCAAGTATCTTGATGACCCTCTTACGCAATATACCATCAGATGATTCAGCTGGAGTGTAAACCTTCTTTCACTGAGCAGCAGATAGTTTTTTCTAGATCGGCAAATAACGGAACCGAGGTACGAGAACATATCGACCGTTTTGATTCCTTGGCGTAGCCCGTGCGGCAAAGAGAACATGTGGGGAGCCGAGGACGAGATGAGAGTGAGCTATTCCCATGCGTGTAGTTAGATTTAAATTCGGGGACCGAATTTCTTTAAGTGGGGAAGAATGTAACGTTTTTAAAAAAAATAAATAAATAATTAAATAAAATCTTTTAGGTGAACTTTCTGATAATCGGTAAAATAAACAGTATTTTCCGTAAAACGTAACTATAGTATTTTTTTTCAAACATAGAACTAATTATATATAATTTAGATATGAAATTGCTAGTATTTAGTAATTATTTAGTCGCTTATAAATTCTTAGTTATTTAAATATTTTCCTTAATTAATTATTTTAAATATTATTTTAAACTTTTAAATATACATTAAATTAGTGATAAATACAAATTTGAATGGGTTAATCACATATTTAAGAACCTTGAAAAACTAAAATCTAGTTAGTAACATAATTTTTATTCAAGTTATTCCAAGTTCTAGTTATTTCTAGGGTCAAAGGAAAATAAAATAAAATAACTTAAAACTTGTAAATGATGTATTCGGCAATTTTGAAACTTAAGGGGTTTTATTGTAAAAAAAAATAACACACTCACACACACAAACCCCATTTCCCTTCACTGGCCGAGTCATGCTGGAAACCCCCCTCCAATTTTCCCTACTTGATTAGAAAAAGAAAGATTTAAAAAGGGGGTTTATGAAAGATATGGTGTGAAAGCATTTAATGAGACTTGAAGGCATTAATTCCATAGAAATCTCTACACACTCTTGCTTTACCTCACTCCCCCCTCATGAAGCCGACCCTCTTGCTGTGAGGAACCCCCAAAATCCCCACTCATTCTTCATCTCATTTCATCTAGAATTCATCCAAGAAAAAAAAAATCCAAGAAAATCCACACAAAATAAAAACTTACAAACTCAAGCTAATTTCTCATCCGATTCAACTTAGCCTATTCTAGCATGGATATTGAAGTATGAAACCATCTTGGAGGCAAGTTTCAAGCTAGATCTCAAAGAAATTTTTTGAGGTATAATGTTAACTCAATACTTATTTTGTTGGTAATTACTTGAATCCAAAGTAATTAAGTGTTAATATGGTTTTGATTAGCAAATTTGAAATTTTAAGAAAGGGTTTAAACTAAACTTAGGGTTTTTAGCACATCATTAAGGTTTCCATGAGTGTTTTAGCATTTTAAGGAATGAAAAATCTAGTCTAGTTGTTGTATTATAAATTGTTGTTTCAATATTGTTCAAATTAAACCATTTTGAAAACTAGGTTTTTATAATTTGTATCAAGATGTGAGATAAAATTTTGATTATGGTTTGTGACTTAATTAGGATATTTAATGTGCATTATAGCCACTAGAATTGCTAAAACATTTAAATTGGTTAAAATATCAAGTTTGCACTAAAATGGAAATTAAGCTCACTAGGTTTTTGGAAGTTAATCAATTTTAACTAAGTCAAGATTTTGATGACCTATAACTATATCCCTATAATGTTTAGTATGTTATGAATGCGTAATTGATCCGATTTGGGTTTTAGGTTTGGTGTTTTTCACGTGGAGTGACCCTAATTGCTGCGTTGGCGTTGCAGCGGGCGCGTTTGTGCAACGGGGGCGTGCACGTTTAATTAGAGCGCGTTGTTTGACTTGTGTAAATTGTGTCCGCAACTATTCATACTTTATCCTCATATTGCTTGTGTATGATCCAAGGGTCGGGTGCAGAGATGTCGGACTCGGCGCGGAAGGACAGACGGAGACCGGATCAGTTTAGCCAAGGCGTCCCGGTGAGTAGATGTATTCATCTATGGGGGAATCGTCTGGATGGCGCGAGACGCCCCTAGTTAGGATTACCCTATTTCTTACAAGACTTGTATTGCTAGTTAGCTTACCCTTTATTTACATTGCATACCCTCACAGCTAACCGTATACTAGATTGCATGGACATTCATATAACATTCATATACACATATGCGATATCACTTCGTAGGACACGGACACCATTACCATTGACATCTGTTGCACGCGCACTATTCATGTGACACACACGCCTTTGGTAATTGCCATGCCACGTGCACCATAGAACCTGTTTAGTTTAGTATCGCCACTTGCATCATACATGATATATGAAATTGCATAGCATGTATATACCTCGCATCATCATCATACTTACATAGATTTTTAGCCACAATTCACATCGCATACCTTGTTATCATAGACATTTATCATATATAACATGTGGACACTATGATTTTTCTTGAGGATTTCAGTATTGCTGCGATTTCTGGATTTTTGGGGAAAACCGCAAGAATTTAACAAAAGCTTATATTTATCATTTTTAAAACAAAGTTGAGGTTTTCTCGTGATGTATGTGTCATCCACCATGAGTTTTCATGTTTTCTGTTGGATTTCGAGACCCGATTCGAGGAGTGGATGAACCGTCTCGGGTACATGGTGGGCCCGGTATGGTACCCCGGGGCAAGAAGATCGAGTTGTAGACGATGAGCCTGGCAGGGGAAGACTACCTACCGGTGATGTCTGGCGCGGTGGATATCCGGAGGATACCGACCGTTGTCGTGAGATTTGATGATATGGGCCGATCCGGACTGACGGAGCCCGATATTTGAGATATTGATACAGTGAGATATTGAGACAGATATGATTTCATATTTGGTGTCGATGCTTGACACGGGTTTTCGGATGATTTCTTGATGGTACTTAGCTATTATACAGATATTCCTTTTTCTAAAGTTAAGAATGCAGAACTCTTAACATTTAAAACACTTAAAGATTTAGTAATGACATTGCATACATGTGCATGCATACTAGAGGTATTATATCATTCTATCACATATGGATATACATGTTGTGGCGCATTGCGTGCATTCTTACGATTGCCTTACTAGATGTTATACTCTACTCACGAGCTGGCAACTCACCCCCGTTGTGCCACAGTGTCTTGCAGGTCAGACTCATCAGTCTTGTAGTGGCGGCTATCTTATCATCAGCTCCTTTTGCTCAGACTCGCGACATCGCCCGTAGGTGGGTTGCGAGCACACTTTGTTTCTTTTTGCTCTATCATTGTATCTAGTATTCTCCATCTACCACTTTTTAAATTTTATATGCGACTTAGTGATGAGACTGAGAGATTTGTATATTTGTGGTTTCTTTTGGGTCGAGCTCACTTGAGCCGGCGTTGTGTTTTATGATATTTTGCGTTTCTTTTATGCTCTTTTCTTGATATTACTTATATATTGCATGTGGTTGTGATCCGCCTTGGGCGAAGAGCTAGCTCCCGCTTGGGGATGCCATTTATGATTACAGGTTATATATATCTTGTTGTACCCATTTTGGGGGATAGAAAATACAGGGGAGACTCTGCCGAAATTTTCGGGAATTTTTGATGTTTTTAAAAAGGGATTCTATGCAACTTAATTGATTTAAAAACTGTTCTCATTAAAGGTTTTCCTTCACTCTCTTTTGATTTTGGTTTAGATTTTCTGGGCTTTGGCTGACTTAGGTTACGGTACGCCTTTAGACGTCTCGTAATCTAAGTGCCAGTCACGTTCCGTACCTTCGAGTCGTGACAAAACCATGGCTAAGGATAATGATTAAGTTTATAAATATCTCAAGTAATACAAATCAAGTGGACTAAGTCAATGGTTAACACAAGCTTCTCCATGCTTCCAACCATGACTAATTTCCACTTCATTTTGAATTACTTTAAATAAGTAAAACCCTAATTTATCCAAAGCATGGTGTGAGTCTCATATACCCATATTGCATGTATAATCAAGCATGACACAATAACATATATCACATATATATTAAATGTGTCACAAGTGAGAAAAAGAAATATTCAAGTGAGCTAATATTAGTCAATGTATGTTAATATATCAAATATATAATTATACATTAAATTATCAAATCAACACTTGATTTAATAATCTGGCTATATCACATATAACCGACTAATATCATATGTATCAACTTATCGAATCAACACTTGATTCGATAACCTGGCTATATCACATATAACCGAACGATACCATATATCGCGAGAATAAAATGAGGTATCACATACGCGCATTAATCTCGGTCCCGCACATATCACATATGTTCTCCTAATTCGTTTCGCTTGAGCTAGGAAACCTCTATGCATGACTCTAAAGACTCGTCAATATGCCGGCAGTAGGTGGTGATCATATCAATCACCCATAAGCCGTAAGCGGTCTGCTAAACGTAACGGACATCCGGGTATTGAGCGATCAAAAGATCAACAAGCAAGCCTGCTCATACTCCTGCGAATCCAATCAGTAACACTACCATACAGTCCGATCTCTTCGTCTGATATGCCGCATATCACAGCTTGGGGGTGTGTGGTAAAACGTCAGACCCCAATAGCCTGATAAGTCATGCCGATACAAGGTCCATAACGGTTCGAGAAACTACTGGTAACACTTACCAGTAGATCTCAGCAACCCTGGCCAGAGATTTCCTGTTATGGCCAATCGAGCATAGCGCAACATCAACCCCCAATACCGGAAGAGACGGAATCCCCTCACATCGCTCATTGCCTCCATGTGACTCGGGACTGTACCCAAAAACCACCTGTTTGCATGACTCAGTAGAGCCGTGGTAGGGTGGAAATCAAAGCACAGTGAGAGACACACAAGACTCTATGACGATCTCGGGTCGACAGACTAACCTGTACCAGTGTCACCAGAGAACTGCTATCTGACGTGAGGTATAATACCATCTAGGAGTTCTCGGCGAGTCTTGTTCAGTGTACCCAGTCTCCACTGAGCACCCGTATACCTTCTCTGATGTCAAACACCAATGGATGTGGGATCATCCATCGCCCATCATATGGGTCAAGAAGCGTATACGCTAGTCTACTCTGGAATAACGATGCCCTATCTCGATACTCCTACGACTAGGAACAATTGAAGGATGTAGTCACAGACTACCCAGAATCCACTAGTATGATCTCTATCATAATCCTGGAAGTCAAGTACACATCCTAAGGGTTTTATCAACATATAACAGAGAGACAGTAAGTGTACATGTTAAGATAAAGAGCAATCAGATAGCATACTATCATGTCGAGCAAGAAAGTCCTCCCTATGTATGTCCAAGCATCCACTATAATATACATCATATGTACAATAATGGCCTTCAGGGCATACATATAACTAACAATCTCCCACTTGCACTAGGGCCATTTATTGTAGTATCTCATGCCTAATGTCCCATAAAAATCTCTCTTGGGAAAGGTCTTTCATGAGTGGATCCGTCGTGTTTTCTTTCGTGTCAACTTTCCTGACCTCGATCCCCTGGAGATCAACCATCTCCATGATCAGATGATACTGTCTCAGAATATGTCTGGAACGCTGATGGGACCTGCGTTCCTAGGCCAAAACCATAACTCCATTGTTGTCACAATAACAGTTATTGGACACTCAATGGTAAGAACCATGTTCATCTCATGAACAAGAAATATCTAGACAACCTCTTTGGTAGCGATGTATTCAGCCTTTATCGTCTAATTTGCCACAGTATATAGATTGGAACTCTTCCAATATACCGTCCCTCCATTGAGGGTAAAAACAAAGCCCGAGACTGACTTTCAGTCGACCTTATTACTCTGGGAGCTGGAATTGGTAAAGGACTCCCACTGGAGTTCACCGTTACCAAAACCCCAAGAACATTTCTTCAATGCTTCTCAAGTACTCAAGAATGTTTTTCATAGCTTTCCAGTGATTCTACCAAGATCCGATTGATTCCTAATCATTACACCTAGTGATTAAGCTACATCTGGTCTGGTACATAACATCGCATACATGATAGAGCCTATTGTCGAAGCATAGGGTATCCCTTGTACGTAAGCTCTCTCCAAATCAGTCTTGGGAGACATCTTTTTGGAGAGAGTGATTCCTGAGTAAGTGGGCGAACCACCACGCTTATAATCTTTCATACTAAACCCCTTTAGTATGGTGTTAATGTACCTGGATTTGGGGCACTCCCAACATCCACTTAGATCTATCACCATAGATCATAATCCACAAGATGTAGAAGGTATCATTTAGACCTTTCATGGAGAATCATCGTGATAAGAGGAGCTTGACCAAGTGTAGCATAGGAAACCCTTTCCTATCAAGAGTATATCATCTACGTACAATATGTGGAAGACAACCTTACTCTCTACAATCTTCTTGTATATACAAGGTTCATTTACCTTTTTGATGAAGTCAAACACTTTGACTGCCACATCAAAACAGATGTTCCAACTCCGCGATGCCTGCTTTAATCCTGATGGACTAAAGCATAACCATTTGAGAAAAGGTTTCATCATAATCCATACCTGGTTATTGACAAAAAACTTTTATTACAAGTCTGGCTTTGAAAGTCTTAACTTTTCCATCTACACCAAGAATCTTCTCAAGATCCACTTGCTCCCGATGGGGTTTACCCCTTCAGGTGCAACAATCCAAAGTCATACATGTTAGTTATATGTATGCCCTAGAGGACATTATTGTACATATGATGTATATTATAGTGGATGCTTGGACATATATAGAGATGACTTTCTTGCTCGACATGATAGTATGCTATCTGGTTACCTTTATCTTAACATGTAGACTGGTATTTATATTGTCTTGCTCTCACATGTTGATAAAGCCCTTAGGATATGTACTTGACTACCAAGACTATGATGGAGATCATACTAGTGGGGCCAGGATAGTTCATAAGTACATCCTTTAATAGTTCCTAGTTGAGGGGCATCGATATTCTAGAATAGACTAGCGTATACGCTTCTTGACCCATATGATGGGCGATATATGATCCCATATCCATTGGTGTTTGACATCAGAGATGGTATACGGGTGCTCAGTGAAGACTGGGTACACTGAACAGGACTCGCCGAGGACTCCTATGTGGTAGTATACCTATCGTCAGATAGCAATCCTCTGGTGACACTGATACAGGTTAGTCTGTAGACCCGAGATCGTCATAGAGTCTTGTGTGATTACCACTGTGCTTTGATTTTCACCTTACCACGTTCATGAGAACGTGCAAAACGGTGGCTTTTGGGTACAGTCCCGAATCACATGGAGGCAATGAGCGATATGAGGGGTTTTGTCTCTCCCGGTATTGGGGGTTGATGTTGCGCTATACTTGATTGGGTATAACTGGAAGTCTCTGGCCAGGGCTGCTGCCGAGATTTACTAATAAGTGTTAAAGGTAGTTTCTTGAGCCGTTATAGGTCAGACATCGGCATGACTTATCACGTTGCTAGGGTCTGACGATTTCCACCCCTAGACATGATATGCGACATATCAGACGAAGAGACCGAACTGTACGGTAGTGTTATTGATAAGCTTCATGGAGACTATAGACATGCTTGCTTGTTGATCTTCATATCACTCAATACCCGGGTAGCCGTTACGTCCAGCTAGTACCGCTGACGGCTTGTAAGTGACTGATGTGATCATCACTTACTGCTAGCGTACTGACAAGTCTTTAGAGTCCCACAGAGAAGTTCCCTGATTCAAGCGAAACGAAGTATGACACATATGTGATATGTGTGTGGGCCTGATTAAATACGAGTATGTGATACCGTATTGTAATCTGGCAGTCATCTGTTATCGGTTCGGTTATATGTGATATAACCAGTTTGTCGAATCAAGTGTTGATTCGATAATGTGATATACAGATAAATGATATTAGTCGGTCATATATGATATAACCGGATTATTAGATCAAGTGTTGATTTAATAATGTGATATAAATTATATGTGATATAATTATATATTAACTAATATCATTAGCTCACTAATTATTATTCATTAAATATATATTAATATATATGATATATATATATATATATATATATATATATATATATATATATATATATATAATGAAGCATGGCATTTAAATTTCTATTTTGTGAAATTAGAAATGAGGTGGAAAGTGAAAGCATGGTTGCAAGTATGGGATTAACTCTAGTTTATTCTTCTTGACTCACTATTCAAGTATGGTTGCAATTTTATATTGCATAATTCCATGCTTGAATGAGTGAGGGGTCAAGAGTTGCCATTCATTCTAGCCCATTCTCAACACTTAGCCATTTTTTGTTGAGTTTCTCCCATGGTTGCTCTCTAGCTTCTTCTTCCTTCTCTTGTCATGGTTCAGGCTTCAACCTTCACATGTGATGTGAATCATGAAGCTTGAACACAAACTTGTAAGCTCTTTACATCCCCTATTTCACCATCCTACACTTGACCAACGATCAAGTGTAGCGTGTTTCTTACGCTAAAGTGTTTAGTGTAATAGCTAGCTTGAATTGGAGGGACTTCGCGTGGATCATCTTCGGCACGAAGGTCATCGGAAGAAGCCTGTTCAAAGTCTCAAGAGAAGCCTAGTAGAGTCGCGGGACTGCTACACGGAGCAAGTGAAGAGAAGGACCTTCTACATAGGTTGTATTCTTGTTCTCTTGATGTAAAAGTTGTTTACATTAGGTTTTGTCTAAATCTCTGGTTAAAGATTCTAAGTTTAGGGTTCGTTTGCATGGCAATTTTTTGAAAATGGCATGGATGATGCCTCCCGAAACCTTACAGTCGTGCTAGGGAACCTTACAGTGGTATCATAACCAAGCTAAAGATTTAGACAATATTTGTTAGATTATGAAACCGAAACTGCTCCGAAACTTGAAACACTAAATCACAGTTTCTGTCGATTTTTAAAGTTGTCGAATTTTTTTTTAAACAACTGCAGAATGTTATATGAGATGTAACATGAACACTGGAGAAATACGAGCACTTTTGGTCGGTTTTTGGCCGAGCACATAGCCCTTAAAACCGAGCAGGCCGGCCCAATCATGAGTTCTGGACTTCGTATTTTTTCAGTGTTTTGGTCTCTGGGTTTTGGTGTTTCAGGTGTTGTTTGTTTTTGCTAAAATTTCTTGAGATGTTAATTTTCTATAAAGGCAACTCAGAGTGTTTCGTAGTAGTAATTCTAACTATTTTTCGGGTTATTTAGACTGTGTTAAAAAGTTCGAACAGATATGAAATACCCACTTTGACCCTTGTCGGAAAATTTTCCAAGAGTTGGATTTTTTCTAAGTTAAAAGAGCATTCAAATATCGTGCAAGTGATTCGATGGACCCTCTAGAAGAACGGAACCTTAACTCGATTCTGTGACCGTCAGAACCGCCACTAAACCCTAAAGTTTATGGTAGTTCAGCGGTGCCACAGGTGAGGCATTGGTTGGCCCTTCTACGGCTGGTTCATTGGTACCGTGGCATGTGATGGATACTTTTAAACTACGCTCAAGTGTTGAGCATTTAGGGAAAATTTGGGTATTTGTTGATTCGATCAGAATGTTTAACATCGTCTAGCTATTTGTGACATGTGATGTTATGTATTGCTTGGATATGTTATATTGGATCGTCATGTTTTGAATAGCCAATTTTTTTTATGTGAGATGAGAGTTTTTATTTTCATTCATGTAAAATTCATTGTATGTAATATTCATTTATTGGGGCACTTCCGGGTTGAGGATGATGTCACCATTGTTGTATATTATTTATTTTTCCGCATTAGGATAGACTCAAGGCGGGGAGCACAAGTAACCGGGTTCTAGAGTCCAGTGGGAGACCATCTCGAGGAGTCGAGTCCGGGTCTCCTAACTCTAGAATTAGTAGGGTTGCTTGCGGCTCTCGTAGGGGTCTAGGGATGTGGGTTTGGCTATTCATCACGACCGTGGAATCCATATTTTATACTGGCTTAACTTAAAACATGGAATTCCTAGTATATCCAATATTTCATATGTTATCTTCTGCTGCTGATATTTTGTGATGTGATCATTTTATATGCGTGAGACGAATGCTTTATTATTGTATATATGATATATAATAAATATTGCTTATGTTTTGCACCCGCGCTAGTCCCGATCTGCTATGCCGTTAGTTAAGTAACCTAACGGTGCATAACGGGACACTGTGGCAAATGCGAATGGCATAAGCGTACGTTGCATTTTCGTTTCTTCTGTGATGCTTAGGAAGCTTAATTGATGGGACTTCATTAATGAGATTAATGAAAGAAAAAAAACCAAAATGATGTTGTAGAATCAAATTTTCAAAAAGGGTAGCTCTAGTTTTTGCTTTGCATAGCGGTATTCCTTGTAGAATATCCAGCACCTTATTCGATAAGGAAAGAGCCGAGATCCCTTCACCGGGAGTGACCTATTTAGCGAAACTAGCAGATGCTACAACCCACTCGGTTTCGTTTTTGATTGCCTTTTTTAGTTCTTGCTTTGCATAGCGGTATTCCTTGTAGAATATCCAGCACCTTATTCGATAAGGAAAGAGCCAAGATCTCTTCACCGGGAGTGACCTCTTTAACGGAACTGGTAAAAGCCTAAAAAACACTCCTTTTCAAAATCACTCGATTCTACAACGATATCAAGTTCATTACGCAAAAGGTTTTCTTAAAAACCTGACGTAGCCCTCCGTCATTTCAGATATGTACTATTTTAGTATTCGTGCTACGGTAGTTTGGTCTCCGTCAAGGCGTAGTTGTAACACCTTGGGTCGTGTTTAGGGGTTAATTATATTTTAATAGATAGTTTTTGGTAAAAAGTTTACCAAATTAAGTTTCAGATATTTTATTCTAGTTAATGAATATTTTATTAGGATTTTTCTAGGCACACACACACTTGTGCATGTAAACTAGGGTTTAGAATTGGGGTTAAAACCATGATTAGCAACCATGAAGGGTTAACCTATTGTATTAAGTGTTTTGAGATTTAATTGGGTTTTATTTATTTTTGTGTTGTTCTTTTCTTTTATGAGAAATGATGTGGACCTTGTTGACTTGGTGAGAGAGAAAGAGTATGGGCTTCATGGTTGAGCCATGCTCATTAAATGAAGAAAGAGAGAGAGAGAGAGAGAGAGAGAGAGAGGGGTCTTTGACTTGTGCTCTCATTTCCCTCCTCATTCTCATTCTCACAACTCTCACACACACACACACTCAGCTGAGAGAGAGAGAGAGGTAGCAGCTGCAGAGGCAGCATCAGCAGCAAGCAATAACAACAGCAGCAGCAGGCAGTGGTAGCAGCAGCAACACCAACAGCAGCCCCCAGCAGCTGCAGCAGCACTTCCCATCCTCTCCACCTCCTTTCTCCTTGCACCTAGGGTCTTGTAAGGTATAGAATCCGAGCCCAACTTCTTGTTTGTTTAACGTATGTGTAGTTTAGCTTCGGTTTGTGTAAAAAGTGAGAGTTTGTGCTTGAAATGGTGATTTGTGTGGACTTATGGTTTAGTGCTGTTAATATTGGTTAACCTAGCCTAATTAGATGTTATTAAGGCCATGTAAACCTAGTTATACCCCAGATTACACCAAAATACCATAGGGTTTCAAATTGTGCAAATTTAGTGTTTTTAAGTGAACTTTTTGGATTTTTGTGATCTGCTATAGGCCCGAGTAGTTCAGGTTGAAATTGAGTTAACTGGAGCTTGTATACAAGGTATAGACCACACCACCAGAGCCCGAGACCCCCACCCCATATCGAGGCCGCCGATTTATTCATTCTGGCCGCAATTTGCGGCCAGATAGGGGAATTTTTGGGTGATGTTTGGATGGGTAGGAGTCTGTTGTTATTTATAGGCCAGTGGTATGTATAGTTTTGTAAGTTGTTAGCCTGGGTAGAATCTGGGACGTTATATCGTATTTCTAGTACGTTTGGTTCGCGCGATACGCGCGATACGCGAGAGGGTTCCATGATTCAGCGTATCGCGGCGTATCGGGGTTAGTTTTAGACGCGTGCACACGTTTAGCGTATCGTATACACGCGCGTTTAGTTCGCGACGCGAGCGTATCGTTTGACGTCGATATCACGTTTTGCGAGATAGTTGCTTATATATGGATTCTTGTGTAATTCCAGGTTCGCAGGCGGGTACGTCGGACGAAGCTAAGAAAGGGAAGCAGGTGGTCGGCTACGAGTAGTGCACGACCAGGTGAGTAGATTTAACTTCTACGGGGAAATCGCCCGTATGGCGTTAAGCGTCAGGGCGAGTTAGGGTATTAGATTGTAGATGTTCATATGGACTGTAGTAGCATACATTATTGTTGCATATAGAAATGATAGCACAGAACACTGCACTGTCACTAACGGTTCAAGTCGCACGAGCACGATTAATATGCTACACTCACACCGTTAGTGATTGCCATGACACACACATTATAGGATTGCTATAAATCATATATCATACTGATTCTACCTTATTGATGTTTTCATGATTTGCCGCATCACATCATATGTTATATCCATATTTGGGCACATATGCATCACATACCCCTACTGGTACTACGTGCACACATATTGAGATGTTCATACCTGCGCACATGCACACTGTATATTCGTACCAGTGCACACATATATTGATATCTTCATACCTGCGCACATGCACACTGTATATTCGTACCAGTGCACACATATATTGATATCTTCATACCTGCGCACATGCACACTGTATATTCGTACCAGTGCACACATATATTGATATCTTCATACCTGTGCACATGCACACTGTATATTCGTACCAGTGCACACATATATTGATATCTTCATACCTGCGCACATGCATACTGTATATTCGTACCAGTACACACATATATTGATATCTTCATACCTGCGCACATGCACACTGTATATTCATACCAGTGCACACATATATTGATATCTTCATACTTGCT
Organism: Agapanthus africanus; assembly: GCA_030015575.1. NCBI lineage: Eukaryota > Viridiplantae > Streptophyta > Magnoliopsida > Asparagales > Amaryllidaceae > Agapanthus > Agapanthus africanus. Next base: position 252,234,832 of record JASDDO010000028.1, on the reverse strand, counting down.
TAGATTACGCATTGAGATATGTTGTTTCCATGTTAATTCTGGATTTGGGGAACCGTGGATATTTCAAAGAGAATAGTTAATTATTTAAAAACCCCGATTTCCCTTGATATGATATTTCGGTGCGTCCACCATGTGTTTTCTCGGTACTAGAGTGATATATGTGAACCCGAATCGAGGAGTTGGATGAGGCCGATTACGGGTATATGGTGGACCCGGTATGGTACCCCGGGACGAGAACGGTTTCGCTGTGTAGTAGACGGTGAGCCTGGCAGAGGGACTACTATCTACCGGTGATTGGTTGAACCTGGCGGTTATCCGGAGGATACCGACCAGAGACGATGGATGGATACGGGACGACTCGTACTGCCGGGGCCGAGGGCCGATACCGCAGACAGAGCCCGTGGGCTGATCCGTACTGACGGATGCCCTATACAGGAGGATTTGCGTGTCGATGCTTGGCACGAGTATTTCTTGATATTTGGGTGCCGATGTTGGGCACTCACGATTATATGAGATCTACAGGATTTGGAGGACCGAGGAGGATGACGACGCCTGAGTAGTATTGGGATTTGGGTACATTGATGGGTACCGATTTTACTTTCCACGATGACATTCCGTGTAGATGTTATATTTCCCATGCTCAGTATGTAGTAATTGATATCTCATCCTGTATCTATTATACCATGTTCATTCTATATAGGGTTGTTAGATTGCATTGCTATACCTGATCATTGCATACCCTGTTTATTCTATATAGGGTTGTTAGATTGCATTGCTATACCTGATCATTGCATACCCTGTTCATTCTATATAGGGTTGTTAGATTGCATTGCTATACCTGATCATTGCATACCCTGTTCATTCTATATAGGGTTGTTAGATTGCATTGCTATACATGATCATCACATTTCTTGCTCATTACATGGAGATGCTATTAGATCGCACTTGTTGCATGTTTGAGCATCCAGTTCATCATATAGATGTTATCTGTTGATATAGGTTAGAGTATAGTAGCGCGTGCATACTCGCGATTACCTTTATATGTTATCTTCTATTCACGAGTTGGCAACTCACCCCCGTTGTGCCACAGTATTTGCAGGTTGCCCTTCGGAATAGTCGCGGCAGGCTGCATTCTTGCATCTTTTGGCACGGATACCCCTACAGTTAGTGTACTAGCTCTTTTGCTGATAGGTGGGTTTTGTACGGTATCTGGTTATCTTTCAGTTATGTACATTGTTGTATCTAGTACTCTCCATCTACCACTTATGTATTGACTTAGAGACCAGTTGTGAGGATGATGTATATTATTTTTGTATTCTGGCGTCGAGCTCATTGTGAGCCGACTTTACTTATACAGTTTATTCTATCTGTGATGCTTCCCACTTGTTGCTCATTTTCTTCGCTACGGCGTCGTATATTGTTATCTTAGTAATTGGTTCTATTAATTGCTTAAATCACTCTATACTATTACTGGTTTGATTTCTGGGTTTTCGGCTTACTTAGTCGCGTTACGCCTGTAGACGTTACGTGGTTAAGTGCCGGTCACGGGCAAAACTTTGGGTCGTGACAAAGTTGGTATCAGAGCGTAGGTTTTACCTTCGGAGTGTAGGATGACCCTGGTATGATGGAGTAGGTAGCTGCAGCAGAGTGGCGTAGCGTGCGTATGTTCCGCGGCATACTCACGACACGGTACTCCGCCTAAGCGACCTTAGGACTTATTGATTAAATTTCCTTTATGATCGTATACATCCTTGTGATTCGATTTTCGTATCCTCATCGAATCCTACCTTCTTTTCAGCCATTATGCCGCCAAGAACTACGAGGGTGCAGAGAGAGGCCGGGAGAGCCGAGGTTCGAGTTGATTTATCTGAGACGAGGATTGATCCGAGTAGTACCCATGTTGTACCAGGACAGATTGTTTCTCCTACGACAGGTCAGATCGCTAGACTAGTGGCAGAGATGCAGAGCTTGCGCCAGACGATGAGCTCATTGGTAGAGGTCGTTCGAGCGCAGCGACAGGTGGTTGTCACCCCTGTTAACCAGTTGTTCCTTGCGATCATCATGCAGTATTCCGTCCCCTACATAGCACCGGTGGAGGCAGCCCCAGTTTACGAGACACGTCTTCCAGAGACCGTGAGAGTTCCAGAACAGTTGTGGAATCGTACTGGTGTATCAGCCCAGAGCAGAGGCTTAGGACGAGGACAGTCGTTTGGCTTCCATCCCCAGGCAGGACAGCATTTAGCGCATAGGTGTTTACGATGCGGAAGCCTTCAACACCTCATCAGGCAGTGTTCCTTCACAGCACGTCAGGGTCGTATTCTGAGACGTCGTGGACGCGGAGGGTTTGCACAGAGGGGTCAAGCTAGTAGAGGAGGAGTTCGATCAGTCGCAGATGAAGGACAAGCATAAGTTTTCGCTTCGACACATCGGGACGCGCGGGCGTCCAATGCTGTGGTTTCAGGTACTTTTTTAGTATGTCCTTTTGCTGCACTCGTATGTTTACACACTTCGTGCCGAGTTTAGGACGAGAGTCGTGCTGGGTAGATTAGCCGTTTGTTGAGTTAACTTCTGTCAGCAATCCTTTTGTTGCGCGACACGTACTTCGGTCGTGTGTCCATCGGATAGGAGATAGAGATTCTTCTGTCATTTTGAACCTCCTAAAGATGTTGGATTTGGCAATCTCCTGGGCATGGACTGGTTAGCTACATGTTAGGCATTGTGGGCTACCGTGAGGGAACAGTTAGGTTTTGTTTTCCCGGGCAAGTCAGATCTTGTTGTGCAGATGGATAGTGGTGCCACCTCTTACAGCTTGAATTCAGCCTTGTTCGCTAGTCGGCTCTGAGGAGATGTCGTGGATTCTTGGCGTTTTTCATGATGCGGTATTCACAGTTGGTTTGTTGGACCGGTTTTCTTTCGTGCGAGAATTTTTCCGACGTCATTCCAAGATGAGCCGGCGAAGCTTAAGGAGCTAAGGATCTTCTGCAGAGTGGTTGTTGAGGGAGTTGTGCGTCTGAGTGTTTCGCATTTAGGAAGCTCCTATTTCTGTTCGTCCAGGAGGAAAACGACAGATTGAGGTTGTTTTGATGGATCGTCACTTGAATCGGCTTACGGTGCGGATAAGTATCCTGTACCTCGCACTGACGAATTCTTCGATCAGCACCAGAGTGCGAGACCTTGTCTAAGTTCGTTAGGGATCAGGTCATCATTGTTGCGGGTCCGGAGTGATGACATTCCGAAGACTTCCTTATGTGTGCTACAGGTTTTGTGTGTTTTGGGTGTGTCACTGGACTCATTAATGCTTTAGCAGCATTCGTAGGTATGATGAACTGGTTTTCTTCGGGCCATTCCTCGACCAGTTATTGTTGTGCTATTTACGACATCCTAGTCTTTTTAGTGTGCCTTGAGGGTTAGGGTAGCACTTGAGGATCTGTTATACGGATACTGGGAGAGCCCCAGCGGTTTATTAGATTCTCGGAGTGTTCCCTTCAAGCTTGTTATGTTGACTCCTAGGTTTTGTAGTTACGGAGACGAATTGGTATGGTTTCGAGGAAGATCGTGGCCGTACAGCTTAGGCCCAAATTTGTGAGCAGGACGGAGGCCCGCAGATTTTTGGCTTAGCAGGAGTTACCGCCGTCTCATGCAGGATTGATAGTGTAATGCTACCCCGTTGACTAAATTGACCGGATTGGAGGTTTCTTTCCTTGGACTGAGGCTTGTGTAGGGAATTTCCGCAGTTGAAGACTCGGTTAACAACTGCATCAGCTCCTTCTTTGCTTTTGGTTAGGACGACTTTGTGGTTTAACTGTGACGTTTCGTGAGTAGGACTCGAATGTGTCCTGAGGTGACACAGTGGAGTTATCGCTTTTGCTTCCTTACATTTAGAAGAAGTACGAGAAGGATATCCCACTCCTGATCTGGAGATGGCCGCGATGGTTTTGCGTTGGAGATTAGAGACACCACTTGGTTGAGAGTCGTGTCAGATTTTCACGGACCACCAGAGTTAAAGGTACCTCTTCCTGCGGCGGAATTTGATTATTGTGATAATCCTCCGCATATTCACAGTTCTTGTGTGATCGTTGAGTACGGCATAAGTTTGTCTCTTCTGAGGAGACAGCTTGCTCATGTCCGCGCCCGACCACTTTTTCTTAAATCGCTTTCGCGAGACACTGCCCACCGACGCTCGTTCGTCAGGGATATTGGAGCCTACTCGGCTGGGTAATGTTTTGGAATCCTTGACTTGTGGCAAGGGTGCGCTAGGCTAGAGAGATACTTGTGTACCTAGTATTATAGGGGAGAGACGAGGAATCCTAGGGCAGGCACATCGGTCAACTCTCTGTACTCATTCAAGCCCCACCAACTGTTAACGTGACTTGTAAGGTAGTTACGGGTGGGCAGGGATAGAAAGAGAAATCTTTGGATTCGTTTCAAGTGTCTGTCTTATTATGTGCTTGAGTTGAGCAGCTGAGACTGACGGGAGAATTGCAACCTTTAACCGTTCCGAAGAGGGAACGAGAGCAGATCTCCCCGAATTTTCATTATGGTGTCCACCCAGGAGTTGTCAGGATGTGACTCCATTCGGATGCTTGTCATCCAGTGATACTCAGTTGTTCTTGTTAGGTTGTGCGTATGTAGAAATTGTTGTCGGCAGTTGGGGATCGTCGTTTGCCATCGATAGGGTTCTCCTTTGATAGCAGTTATTAGGAGACACTCCAATTGGTAACCTTTAGGATTAGAGGTTAGGTTATGTCGATCACCAGTCTGTTTTTCCTAACTCCGTGTTATAGGATTATTGGACCTCAGCTAGTTTAGAAATTTCGGAAATGACCCGGTTGTTTTGGGTCAGGATGAGGATGGTCTATTGCGGATAGAGATCAGATGCTGACCAAGAGGGTCGCAGATTCGAGTTCACAATGGCAGATCATGTATTCCCACGGAAATTTCCGATAGATGACATGTTGAGTTTTGGGAAGCTTTCCAGGTTAGTAAGTCTTTTTAGGATCCCTAAGGCGAGTTGGTTCGTTGCCTTAAGTTGGGCACTTCCACCCAGATTATTGAGTATTCATCCCGTATTCCCTATGTCGATACCTTGCATTTACCTTCATGACCTTTCTCATTGGATTCAGCGCCAGACCATTTAGTTCGAGCGTGACCCTTCGTTCACCCAACAACCAGTTGAAATTTTGGACCGGCAGGTGAAGAAACTTCGATCGAAGGTCTTGCCATCAGTGAAGGTATTTTGGTGCATCCCAAACGGTAAGGAAATCACTTGGGAGGCTGAGGGCGAGATGAGGAAGAAGTTCCCTCATCCCTCTGAAGGTATGCGTAGCTTTGTATTTTAAAATTCGGGGACGAATTTTCTTTAAGGGGGGAAGATTGTAACACCTTGGGTCGTGTTTAGGGGTTAATTATATTTTAATAGATAGTTTTTGGTAAAAAGTTTACCAAATTAAGTTTCAGATATTTTATTCTAGTTAATGAATATTTTATTAGGATTTTTCTAGGCACACACACACTTGTGCATGTAAACTAGGGTTTAGAATTGGGGTTAAAACCATGATTAGCAACCATGAAGGGTTAACCTATTGTATTAAGTGTTTTGAGATTTAATTGGGTTTTATTTATTTTTGTGTTGTTCTTTTCTTTTATGAGAAATGATGTGGACTTTGTTGACTTGGTGAGAGAGAAAGAGTATGGGCTTCATGGTTGAGCCATGCTCATTAAATGAAGAAAGAGAGAGAGAGAGAGAGGGGTCTTTGACTTGTGCTCTCATTTCCCTCCTCATTCTCATTCTCACAACTCTCTCACACACACACACTCAGCTGAGAGAGAGAGAGAGAGGCAGCAGCTGCAGAGGCAGCATCAGCAGCAGCAGCAGCAAGCAATAACAACAGCAGCAGCAGCAACACCAACAGCAGCCCCCAGCAGCTGCAGCAGCACTTCCCATCCTCTCCACCTCCTTTCTCCTTGCACCTAGGGTCTTGTAAGGTATAGAATCCGAGCCCAACTTCTTGTTTGTTTAACGTATGTGTAGTTTAGCTTCGGTTTGTTTAAAAAGTGAGAGTTTGTGCTTGAAATGGTGATTTGTGTGGACTTTGTTAGTTGTATGTATGCCCTAGAGGCCAGTATTGTACAGATGATGTATATTATATTGGATGCTTGGACATATATAGAGATGACTTTCTTGCTCGATATGATAGTATGCTATCTGGTTGCTCTTTATCTTAACATATACACTTGTCTCTTTATACTGTCTTATAGTTACATGTTGGTAAAGCCCTTAGGATATGTACTTGACTACCTGGACTATGATGCAGAACATACTAGTGGGGACATGGTAGTCCATAAGTACATCCTTCAAGGTCCCTAGTCGTGGGTGTATCGAGACGGGGCATCGATATACCAGTGTAGACTAGCGTATACGCTTCTCGACCCATGAGATGGGCGATGGATGATCCCATATCCATTGGTGTTTGACATCAGAGATAATATACGGGTGCTCAGTAGAGACTGGGTACACTGGACGGACTCGCCGAGAACTCCCAGATGGTATTATACCTCACGTCAGATGGCAGTTCTCAGGTGACACTTGTACAGGTTAGTCTGTAGACCCGAGATCGTCATAGAGTCTTGTGTGATTCCTACTGTGCTTTGATCTCCACCTTACCACATCCATGAGGGCGTGCAAAAAGGTGGTCTTTGGGTACAGTCCTGAGTCACATGGAGGCAATGAGCGATAGGAGGGGTTTCGTCTCTCCCGGTATTGGGGGTTGATGTTGCGCTGTGCTCGATTGGCCGTAACAGGGAAGTCCCTGGCCAGGGCTGATCAGAGATTTGCTGGTAAGTGTTACCAGTAGTTTCTCGACCCGTTATGAGCCTCACATCGGCACGATTTATCGGTTATTGGGGTCTGACGTATACCACCCCTAGACTTGATATGCGACATATCAGACGAACAGACCGGACTGTACGATAAGTGTTACTGGTTGGATTCACAGGAGTGTGAGCGGGCAAGCTCGTCGATCTTCTGATCGCTCAATACCTGGATGGCCGTTACGTTTAGCAGACCGCTTGCGGCTTGTGGGTGCTTGATATGATCATCATCTGCTACCGGCGTATTGACGAGTCTTTAGAGTCCTACACAGAGGTTTCCTGGCTCAAGCGAAACGAAATAGGAGTGCATATGAGATATGTGCGGGAGCGAGAATAATGCGTGTATGTGATACCGCATTTCATTCTCGCGATAAATGTTTCGATTGGTTATATTTGATATGACCTAGTTATCGAATCATTGATTCGATAAATCGATACATTGAATACTAGTCGGTTATGTGCGACATGACCGGATCATTGAATCAAATGTTGATTTAATGATTTAATGTATAATTATATATTTGATATATTACTTTGCATTAACTAGTATTGGTTCACTTTATACGGATTTTCTCACTTGATGTGCAAGTTGTATATGTGATATACTTTTGTGCACATATTTGTATCATGTTTGATGATACTTGCTCTTTTGGTTAAGTGTAAAGAATTAAACCATGGTTAAGTGTTGATTAGGGTTTTGCAAATTCATTTATCTATTTATTTATTTATTTGAAATGGATTAAGATAAGAATGGTGGCTTTATTTGTTTTATGTTGAAGCTTCATGAAGCTTTGACCTTAGTGACCATTCTTGTCTTCATGCTTAACCCTAACTCATCCTAGTAACCATGGTCCATTCTCTACACTCAACTAAGGTTAGATTATGATAAGTATTGATTTCTTTTACAATTTATCATAACACTTATCATAAACTAGCTTCATCTTCTCCTTCTTCTTCAAGAGAGAAAACTAGATGCCATCAATGGCAACTTGAGAAAAAGTGAGTGAAATCCAATTCTAAAGTGAACCCACCTCCTATTTCTTCATCCTCTACCTCTTGCCAAGTGGTTTTGGGTGTTTTCTTCACAAGTTTCACAACTTGGTGAAGTCGGAGCTTGAACTTGTGCAACCTCGACGTAGATCGTCTTTGACACGAAGCCGACGACCTTGCTCGCCCGTTTTTCCGATGAAGCCGACGAATGAGTCTAGGATTCGTGATGGACAGCGAGAGCACACCCACGTGGAGCTAAGGAAGTGGGGAACCGGATCTACAAAGGTTGTAGCATCTAACTTTTAGTTAAGTAGTTAACTAGATTCTCATTTCGCCTAAACATCTAGTCAACGATCCGTGTTAGGGTTTCTCGGCACCAATAATTTTTGAAATTGGCATGGTTGATGCCTTGTGAGACTTCATTAGGATGCCTAGGAACCCTACAGTGGTATCAGAGCCTAGCTAGAGCCTTAGGCGAAGTCTAGACGGAGTTTGAAAGCCGGACGAAACGAAAACCTAACCCCAAAATAGCTCTCTGGACTTTTTCTAAAAATTGGGATTTTTGTCAATTAAAAATATGTAGAAAATCAAGCAGGGTGTTATTTGAATTACTGTGAAATACGAGGGCCTAAGTCGACTTTTCCACCGCGGAACCGCGGCACGTGCTTTGCATGCTGCGGCGGTTCCGCGGCCTTACTGTTCCCTTGTATGATGATTTCTGCACAGTAACTCATGTAATTTAATGCTATATTTTCTGGGATATTTTTATTGTGACTTTACAGAAGAGTATTCTGGGGTACTATAGGGAATCAAAATTTCGATCGGATTATCAAATTTCGTCTTTGTGTTTTTCCGGATAATCTTTAGAACATGTTAAAAAGTTCGACCGGATATAAATACCCAACTTTTCCCCTGTCGGGAAATTTCCAAGTGTTGGATTTTTCCGTAGTTTAACGACGTTCTAAGTAGTGCAAGTAACGCGATGGACCCTCTAGAAGACAACAAACCTTAACTCGATTATGTGACCGTCTTGAACTGCCCTTTGAACCTTCGGGTTTGGGGCAGTACGGCGTGCCACATGTGAGGCGTTGGCTTGACCCTTCTATGGCTGGACCGTTGGTACTGAGGCACGAACTGAATGTTGTTAGACTTATTTCATGTGTTGAGCTGTATCGGGAAAACTTGGGTATTCGACTGTTCGATCGGAAAGTTTAACATTTTCTGTTTATCTGGAATGTGATACAATAATTGGAATTCACAAACAGTTATGAGATAACTGAATGAATGTTATAAATCTAGCAGTTTAGTCCCACATGATATTGAAAAGAGTTTTCGATAATGAGACTAAAATGCGGGATTTATATCTGTTAGGCATGTGATGTCTAAGTATTTCATTTGATTAGGCATGCGATGTCTAAAAAAGTTGCGGATTCCAATTGTTGTAGTTTTACACTTTCTTTTCTGTGACCGTAAGTGTAATATGTGATATCGCCGGTTTCGTTGCTATATGTCAACGACAATTGGGATGCGCATATTTACTTACGTTGATGACATGTGATGTTATGTGTTGCTGGATATGTTATATTGGATCGTCGTGTTTGAATAGCCGGGGTTTTTTTTGTGAGATGAGTGTTTTTCATTTTCATTCATGTAAAAACTTGTATGTAATATTCTTTTATTTGGGGCACTTCCAGGTAGCGGAAGTTGTCACCCTTTGTATATTATTTACTTTTCCGCATTAGGATAGACCCAAGGAGGGGAGCACAAGTAACCGGGTTCTGCGGTCCAGTGGGAGACCAACTCGAGGAGTCGAGTCCGGGTCTCCTAACCCTAGAATTGGCAGGGTTGCTTGCCGCTCTCGTAGGGGTCTAGGGGTGTGGGATTGGCTATTCATCACGACCGTGGAATCCGTGTTTTATACTGGCTCGTATTGAAAACACGGACGTCCTAGTATATCCAATGTTTCATATGTTTCTTCTGCTGCGATATCTGTGATGTGATCATGTGATGTTCTGTGATAGATACTATATATAGTATATATGATATATTATATAGACGTTACTTATGTTTTGCACCCGCACTAGCCCTGCCCTGCTCTGTCGTTAGTTACCTAACCTAACGGTGCACGAGGGGACATTGAGGCAAATGCGGATGGCATAAGTGTACGTCATATCTATCTGTGATGTTTAGGTACTTAAATGATGGGACTTCATTAATGTGATTAATGAAAGAAAAGAAACCTAAGATGTTGTAGAATCAAATTTTAAACAAAAACAGGTAGCTACAGTTCTTGCTTTGCATAGCGGTATATATGATATACCCTGCACCTTATTCGATGAGGAAAGGACCGAGATCCCTTCACCGGGAGTGACTCCTTTAGCAATAACTGGCAGATGCTACACACTCGGTTTGCTTTTGATTGTTTTTGAGTTTTGCTTTGCACAGTGATATATATGATATATCCCGCACCTCATTCGACGAGGAAAGGGCCGACGATCCCTTCACCGGGAGTGACCCCTTTAGCAAAACTAGAAAAGCTTCAAAATCACTCCATTTCAAAACTTCATTTGATTCTACAACGATATCAAGTTCATTACTCAATAGGTTTTCAGAAAAACCTGTCGTAGCCCTCCGTCATTTCAGATAAATCCTACTTAGTATTCGTGCTACGTTTGTTGACCTCCGTCAAGGCGTAGTGTGCGGTAGCTAACTAGTATTTATCTGCTTATGCATATGATGCAGATTGGATTAGGGTAGTCGTACGACCTTGTTGACCTCCGTCAAGGGTCGTGCGGGTGGGTTTGATTCAATCAAGAAATGACGGGTTGAACTTGACTTGCACCCTGTGGTTTGAACTTGACTTGCACCCTGTGGTTTGTTGACCTCCGTCAAGGTCATAGGATGCTTGGGGAAAAATATTATCGGGAATTTCAAGTGTTGAAATTTGCAATGAGATTGCATACCTTCTATGAGATAGTTGGATCCCGATACCCACTGCGAGTAAGAGTTACTCCTGGGAGAGTTTTACATATTACAATTAGCCGATCAAGTAGGTGTCTAGAAAGGTGTTAACGAGGTTACGCCTCTGGGAAAACGAGGTTTACATTAATTAGGTTCGTGCGAAAGCACGGGGGACCTCCCTCAAAGTACCGACACTGGCCTGGCTGAAAGATTGGCGAACTTGTAGTGTGTAATTAATCCCGGCTAGTCTTTCCTTTTAGGGTTTGAAGGAAGATTTGATAAAAACAGTGGGAGCCATCCTGATTAGATAAGATAATAACCAATCTGATCTTGCACGAGCATACGCTAAACTGTTTTCTTCTCTCTCTCTCCAGGTAGCGACCATTTCATGCCCTAATAAAGATAATAATATGGATGTATTGACCGAACCCGCATGTTATACTGTGCTGGGGAATGTTGGTTCCGTTCTTTCTTATAAGAGTTATAGGAATGAACAGGAAATAGGGGAATACCAGGATTCTCATGCCACCCGATTGAAGAAAGTACATGTTGATGCATTTTCTTCGGGTGTGTTCGTTACAGAGAACTGTTTCTCCATTTGCCCTACGTCCTGGGTATTAGATACCGGGTCAGGATCCCATATATGTAATCAGTTACATGGGCTCATGAAAGGTAGAGAACTTGGAGAAGGTGATAAAGACATTAGAGTTGGAAATGGTGCAATTGTTGCAGCTAAGACTGTCGGAGAATATCACCTTGTATTACCAACTGGTAATACATTGGTTCTGAACGAATGCTATTACATGCCGAACCTGATATGCAACATTATATCGGTTTCTTTATTAAGCAAAGAAGGATATAATTTTGTATTACAGGACAATGTTATGAACATTTTCCGTAACTAAAAGTTGGTTGGATCAGGCACGTTGTGCAATGGCATTTATGTTCTAAATCAATCAACAGTTCTGAGCATAACAAACACACACAAGAGGAAGAGTTCTGAACTCAACGAATCCTTCTTGTGGCATTGTAGACTGGGTCACATCAATACGACACGACTAGCTAAGTCGCATAAAGATGGATATTTAAATCCGTTTGAATTTTCATCTTATGACACTTGCCAGTCATGTCTCAAAGGCAAGATGACCAAAACTCCGTTTACAGGACACGGAGAAAGAGTTACCGAACTCTTGGGACTGATACATAGTGATGTATGCGGTCCCATGTCTACACATGCCAGGGATGGTTCTTCGTACTTCATTACATTCACTGACGATCTCTCTAGATTCGGATATGTGTTCCTGATGAAACACAAATCAGAAGCTTTTGAGAAATTTAGAGAATATAAACAAGAAGTTGAGAACCAAACCGGAAAAAGTATTAAAATCCTACGATCTGATCGAGGAGGAGAATACTTAAGCATTGAATTCCTGGACTTCCTAAAAGAGAATGGGATTCTCTCTCAGCTAACTCCTCCATATACACCACAGCACAACGGTGTATCAGAGCGGAGAAACCGCACCCTATTAGATATGGTGCGCTCTATGATGAGTGTAGCTGAGTTACCTGTTTCCTTCTGGGGATATGCACTGGAAACAGCAGCATACCTACTGAACAGGGTTCCCACCAAATCTGTGCCTACCACACCATATGAGATATGGGAAGGGAAGAGACCATATCTTAATTTTATAAAGATATGGGGTTGCCCGGCCTATGTCAAAAGACAAAAACCGGACAAACTCGAGACAAGATCTGTTTTGTGTAAGTTTGTTGGATATCCCAAACATTCGCGAGGGTATATCTTCTACCACAGTGAGGAACAAAGAGTATTTGTTGCTCAACATGCCACCTTTTTAGAAAAGGAATTTCTTGCAAAAGAAATTAGTGGCTCTGAGGTAGAACTGGAAGAAGTTCCAGCTGAACAAAACACAGCAGAAGATTTAGTGGAACCAGAGCATTCAGTAGCTTCCGACGAACCTCAGCCTCTCCGCCGATCTAGTAGGGTTCCTCGCCCACCTGAGAGATACTACGGTTTTCTCATGGATGGTGGGAGCGAGGATTGCATCATGGAGGATGATGACCCAACTAGCTTCGAGCAGGCCATCACGAGTAGGGACTCAGTGAAATGGCTGGATGCTATGCGGTCCGAGATGGAATCCATGTACACCAACAAAGTATGGACTTTGGACGTTGCTCCTGAAGGGGTAAAACCCATTGGGAGCAAGTGGATCTTCAAGAAGAAACTTGGTGTAGACGGGAAAGTGGAGACTTTCAAAGCTAGACTTGTAGCAAAGGGTTTTCGTCAAAGGCCAGGTGTGGACTATGACGAGACCTTTTCTCCAGTGGCTATGCTTAAATCCATCCGGATCATGCTTGCCATCGCTGCTTATCATGATTACGAAATCTGGCAAATGGATGTTAAGACCTCCTTGTTAGTTATATGTATGCCCTAGAGGCCATTACTGTACATAGGATGTATTTTGTAGTGGATGCTGGGACGTATATAGGGAGGACTTTCTTGCTCGACATGATAGTATGCTATCTGGTTGAACTTTACCTTAACGTGTATACTGATTGTCTCTCTGTTACATGTTGGTAAAGCCCTTAGGATCTGTACTTGACTACCTGGACTATGATGCGGATCATACTAGTGGGGACATGGTAGTCCATAAGTACATTCTTCAATGTCCCTAGTCGTGGGTGTATCGAGACGGGGCATCGATATACTAGAGTAGACTAGCGTGTACCTTCTCGACCCATACAGATGGGCGATGGATGATCCCATATCCATTGGTGTTTGACATCAGAGATAATATACGGGTGCTCAGTAGAGACTGGGTACACTGGACGGACTCGCCGAGAACTCCCAGATGGTATTATACCTCACGTCAGATGGCAGTTCTCTGGTGACACTGGTACAGAGTAGTCTGTTGACCCGAGATCGTCATAGAGTCTTGTGTGGTTCCCACTGTGCTTTGATTTCCATCTTACCACATCCAAGAGGGCGTGCAAAACGGTGGTTTTTGGGTACAGTCCCGAGTCACATGGAGGCAATGAGCGATAGGAGGGGATTCGTCTCTCCCGGTATAGGGGGTTGATGTTGCGCTGTGTTCGATTGGCTATAACAGGAAATCCCTGGCCAGGGTTGCTGAGATTTACTGGTAAGTGTTACCAGTAGTTTCTCGAACAGTTATAGACCTCATATCGACACGACTTATCGAGCTATTGGGGTCTGACGTTTACCACCCCTAGGCGAGATATGCGACATATCAGACGATCAGACCGGACTGTACGGTAGTGTTACTGGTCGGATTCACTGGAGTGTGAGCGGGCTTGCTCGTCGATCTTCAGATCGCTCAATACCCGGGTGGCCGTTACGTTTAGCAGACCGCTTGCGGCTTGTGGGTGTTTGATATGATCATCATCTGCTGCCGGCGTATTGACGAGTCTTTAGAGTCCTACACAGAGGTTTCCTGGCTCAAGCAAAACGAAATAGGAGCGCATATGAGATATGTGCGGGACCGAGAATAATGCGTGTATGTGATACCGTATTCTATTCTCGCGATGATTGTATCGAATGGTTGTATGCGATATAACCTAGGTATCGAATCAAGTAATGATTCGATAAGCCGATACATTGAATACTAGTCGGTTGTGTGCGACATGACCGGATCATTGGATCAAGTGTTGATTTAATGATTTAATGCATAATTATATATTTGATATATTACTTTGCATTAACTAGTATTGGTTCACTTTAAATGGATTTTCTCACTCGGGTGTGCGCATTACATATGCGATATGATTTTGTGCACATGTTTGTATCATGTTTGATGATACATGGTTTTTGGTTAAGTGTATAGAATTAAACAAAGGTTAAGATGATGGTTAGGGTTTATTATTTATTATTCATTTATCTTATTTAATTATCTATTTATTTATGATAAATGAATAAAAGAAAAAGAAATGAAATGGTTGCTAATTTTGGATTCTAGTTGAAGCTTCTTGATCTTTTGACTAAGTGACCATTTTGTCTCTTGTTTGACCCTAACCATTCCTTTAACCATGATTAGCTCTCTACACTTTACCATGGTTTCATTATGATAAGAATGAAATTCTTTATTCATTTTAATTAATCTTATCATATAAGCTTCTTCTTCTTCTTCCTTGACTTCAAGAAGAAAAGCTTCACCTCCATCAGTGGTGATTGATGCATATGAGTGAGAAATCCAATTCTAAAGTCTACCCACTTCCTATTTCTTCATCCTATACCTCTTGCCAAGTAGTAGAGTGTGTTTACTTCACAAGTTTCTTGACTTGGTGAAGTCGGAGCTTGATTTAGCGATGCCTCGACGTAGATCATCTTCGGCATGGACATCGACGACCTAGCTTGCCCATTCTCCGACGAAGCCGACTCTAGAGCCCGGATTTGATTTGGACAGCGGAGACGACCTCGTTGCGGAGCCGTGGAGGTGGAGACCGGATCTACAAAGGTTGTATTTCCGTTAAACTTTTAGTTAAGTGTTAACTAGTTAGTTTTTCGCCTAGACATCTAGTTATCGATCCGTAGTTTAGGGTTTGTAGGCACCATAATTTTTGAAATTGCCATGGTTGATGGCTTGGGAGACCTCACTAGCGTGCCTAGGAACCCTACAGTGGTATCAGAGCCTAGCTCGAGCCTTAGGCGAAGTCCAGACGGAAATTGAAGTCCGAACGAACCCGAAACCCCGAACCAATATTGCTCTCTGGACTTTTTCCTAAAATGCGGATTTTTGTGAATTAAAAATTTCTAGAAAATACATAAAATAAAACTAAGAATTACGGTGCAAACTCAGGTGAGTAATTCGTTTGAACGGCGGCGGAACCGCGGCATAAGCACTGCTTATGCGGCGGTTCCGCGCTACATTGGTGACGTCATCGTACCTGCTCTGCACAGTAATTCCTATTATTTTATGCTGAGTTTTCTGGGAATATTTAAAACTTATTCCAGAGTTGAAATTTCTGCAGTTGTTTTGGGGATTCGGTGTTTCGATCGGGGTATCAAATTTTGTCTGTTTGGCTTTCCGGATAAATCTTAGAATATGTTAAAAAGTTCGACCGGATATAAATACCCAATTTTTCCCCTGTCGGGAAATTTCCAAGTGTTGGATTTTTCCGAAGTTTAACGACGTTCTAAGTAGTGCAAGTAACGCGATGGTCCCTCTAGAAGACAACAAACCTTAACTCGATTATGTGACCGTCTTGAACTGCCCTTTGAACCTTCGGGTTTGGGGCAGTACGGCGTGCCACATGTGAGGCGTTGGCTTGACCCTTCTACGGCTGGACCGTTGGTACTGAGGCACGAACGGAATGTTGTTAGACTTGTTTCATGTGTTGATATGTATCGGGAAAACTTGGGTGTTCGATTGTTCGATCGGAAAGTTTAACATTTTCTGTTTATTTGGAATGGGATACAATAATTGGAATTCACAAGAAGTTATGAGATAACTGAATGAATGTTATAAACATAGCAGTTTAGTCTCACTTGATCGGTTGCTACGGAATTTTGATGTGATTAAAAGTCCGTCGCAATCACGTAGCGTACGCGGATACTCGCCGGGTAAACTTAATAGACAGCCTCACTCCATAGCCCCGACCAAGTGACTGTAGGAGAACCCCGTCGCCGAAAGCATCCGTTCGGGTGCTCGCGGCAACGGTGTTCCGCCTTGGTGCACTTCGTCGACGGTATCGGGGGTGCGGTCGTCTACTGAAGTTTGCGACGAGCATTCGATCAGTATTTCGGGAATCTTGTTGAATTGCCCGACTTGATATTGAAAAGAGTTTTCGATATAGAGACTAAAATGAGGGGTTTATAATTGTTAGGCATGCGATGTCTAAGGAATTCATTTGGTCAGGCATGCGATGTCTGAGGAGGTTGTGGATTCCAACTGTTGTAGTTTTACACTTTCTTTTCTGTGACCGTAAGTGTAATATGTGATATCGCCGGTTTCGTTGCTATATGTCAACGACAATTGGGATGCGCATATTTACTTACGTTGATGACATGTGATGTTATGAGTTGCTGGATATGTTATATTGGATCGTCGTGTTTGAATAGCCGGGGGTTTTTATGTGAGATGAGTGTTTTTCATTTTCATTCATGTAAAACCTTGTATGTAATATTCTTTTATTGGGGCACTTCCAGGTTGCGGAAGTTGTCACCCTTGTATATTATTTACTTTTCCGCACTAGGATAGACCCAAGGAGGAGGGCACAAGTAACCGGGTTCTGGAGTCCAGTGGGAGACCAACTCGAGGAGTCGAGTCCGGGTCTCCTAACTCTAGAATTGGTAGGGTTGCTTGCCGCTCTCATAGGGGTCTAGGGGTGTGGGTTTGGCTATTCATCGCGACCGTGGAATCCGTGTTTTATACTGGCTCGTATTGAAAACACGGACGTCCTAGTATATCCAATATTTCATATGTTTCTTCTGCTGCGATATATGTGATGTGATCATGTGATGTTCTGTGATAGATACTATATATAGTATATATGATATATTATATAGACGTTACTTATGTTTTACACCTGCGCTAGCCCTGCCCTGCTCTGCCGTTAGTTACCTAACCTAACGGTGCACGAGGGGACATCGAGGCGAATGCGGATGGCATAAGTGTACGTCGTATTTATCTGTGATGTTTAGGTACTTAAATGATGGGACTTCATTAATGTGATTAATGAAATAAAAAGAAACCTAAGATGTTGTAGAATCGAATTTCAAAATAAAACAGGTAGCTACAGTTCTTGCTTTGCACAGCGGTATATATGATATATCCTGCACCTTATTCGATGAGGAAAGGACCGAGATCCCTTCACCGGGAGTGACTCCTTTAGCAATAACTGGCAGATGCTACACACTCGGTTTGTCTTTTGATTGCTTTTAAGAGTTCTGCTTTGCACAGTGATATATATGATATATCCCGCACCTCATTCGACGAGGAAAGGACCGACGATCCCTTCACCGGGAGTGACTCCTTTAGCAAAACTACAAAAGCCTCAAAAGCACTCCATTTTTAAAATCATTTGATTCTGCAACGATATCAAGTTCATTACGCAATAGGTTTTCAGAAAAACCTGTCGTAGCCTTCCGTCATTTCAGATAAATGCTGTTTAGTATTCGTGCTGCGTTTGTTGGCCTCCGTCAAGGCGCAGTGTGCGGTAGCTAACCAGTATTTATCTGCTTATGCATATGATGCAGATTGAGTTAGGGTAGTCGTGCGACCTTGTTGGCCTCCGTCAAGGGTCGTGCGGGTGGGTTTGATTCGATCAAGAAATGACGGGTTGAACTTGACTAGTAGCCTATGGTTTGTTGGCCTCCGTCAAGGTCATAGGGTGCTAGGGGAAAAATATTATCGGGAATTTCAAGTGTTGAAATTTGCAATGAGATTGCATACCTTCTATGAGATAGTTGGATCCCGATACCCACTGCGAGTAAGAGTTACTCCTGGGAGAGTTTTATACATTACAATTAGCCGATCAAGTAGGTGTCTAGAAAGGTGTTAACGAGGTTACGCCTCTGGGAAAACGAGGTTTACATTAATTAGGTTCGTGCGAAAGCACGGGGGACCTCCCTCAAAGTACCGACACTGGCCTGGCTGAAAGATTGGCGAACTTGTAGTGTGTAATTAATCCCGGCTAGTCTTTCCTTTTAGGGTTTGAAGGAAGATTTGATAAAAAGCAGTGGGAGCCATCCTGATTAGATAAAATAATAACCAATCTATTCTTGCAAGAGCGCACGCTGAGTGTTTTCTTCTCTCTCTCTCCTGGTAGCGACCATATCACGCCTTAATCAAGATAATAATACTGATTATTGACCGAACCCGCTTGTTATACTGAGCTGGGGAACGTTGGTCCCGCTCCAACTTATAATTGTTATAAGACAGAGCAGGAAATAGGGGAATACCAGATTTCCTATGCCGCCCAAACGAAGAGAGTGCATGTTGATGCATCATCTTCGGGTGTGTTCATTATACAGAACTGTTTCTCAGTATTCTTTACATCCTTGGTATATGATACCGGATCAGGATCCCAGATATGTAATCTGTTACATAGGGCTACAAAAGGGTAGAAAAACTGAGAACGGGTGATAAGTTTCATGAGACAGAAAACGGGGCAAGAGTTGCAGCCAAGTCTGTTGGTCACTGTCACCCTGTATTACAATACATTGATTCTGAACGAATGTTATTAGATACCGAACCTGATATACAAAATCATATCTGTCTCTTTATTAGTAAAGAAACGGTAAAATTTTGTATTGTTGGATAATGTTTTGAACATTTCCTATATCAAAAGTTGATCGGTTCAGGCACGTTATCTAAAAGCATTGATGTTCTAAATCAAACTACAGTTCTTTAGTATACGGAATACACACAAGAGGAAGAGTTCAGAAATGAACGAATCCTACTTGAGGCATTGTAGACTAGGTCAGATCAATGTGACCCGACTAGCTAGAGTTACATATAGATGCATATTTAAATCAGTTTGAATTTACATCTTGTGAAACTCGCCAGTCATGTCACAAAGATAAGATGACCATAGCTCCGTTTACTGGAAACAGAGAAAGAGTTAGTGAACTCTTGGGATGATACATGTTGATGTATGTAGGTCCCCTGTCTACACATGCCAGGACTGGTTCTTTATACTTCATTACGTTCTCTGATAATCTTTCGAGTTTCAGACCTATGTTCCTGTTGAAACACAAGTCCGAACCTTTTGAGATATTCACAGAATATAAGTTAGAAGTAGAAAACCGAAATACGGGTATAAGTATTATGTCCTTTGATGAGATCAAGGAGGAGAATACTTGAGCACGGAATTCCAGGACTATTCTAAAGGAGAATGAGATTCTCTCTCAGCATTACTCCTCCGTATACACCATAGCACGATGGTATATCGGGGCGGAGCAGATACACCCTATTTGATATGGTGTGCTCTATGATGAGTAATACTGAGTTACCTTTTTCCTTTTGGGAGTTATGCACTTACGAAGTTGCATACCTATTGAATAGGATTCCAATCAAATTAGATGCCTACCACTTCATATTAGATATGATAAGGGAAGAGCTCATCTCTTAAGTTAGTTAAGATTTGGGGTTGTCCAGCCTATGTCTAAAAAGCAAAATCTGGACAAGCTCGAGGCAAATACTGTTATGTAGAACTGGAATGGTTCCAGCTATACAAATTACAGCAGATGATTTGATAAAACCAAAGGATTCAATAGTTACCGACGAACCTCAGCCTCTCCGCCGATCTAGTAGGGTTCCTCACCCACCTGAGAGATACTTCGGTTTCTCTATGACAGTGGGAGCGAGGATTACATCATGAGATGATGACCCAACTAGTTTCGAGCTGGCCATCAAGAGTAAGACTCTGTAAGAATGGCTGGATGCTTAGTGATCTGAGATGGAATCCTTATACACCAACAAAGTATGGACTTTGGTTGCTATATCTGAAGGGTTAAATCCCCATCAGGAGCAAGTATATCTTGAGAAGATTACTTGGTGTAGATGGAAAAGTTGAGACTTTCAAAGCTAGACTTGTTAAAGGTTTGCATAATTGACCAGATATGGATCATAATGAAACCTTTTTCTAAGGATCTATGCTTAAGTCCATCCAGATCCTACTTGCCACGGCTACATACCATGACTACGATCTCTGGTGGTTGGGTGTCTTGACTGCTTTTCTAAATGATGATTTGGAAGAGAGCGTCTATAAGTACACAGCCAGAGGGCCTCGTAGACAGTGGGAGCAGCGGAAACGTGTGCAAGATGCTTTATAGGATAAAGCAGGCATCGCGGAGTTGGAACATCTGTTTTGATGAATTAGTCAAAGAGTTTGACATCATCAAAATGGTAGATGAACCTTGTATATACAAAAAGGTAGTAGGGAGTATGGTGACGATCCTCGTAGAGTACGTGGATGACATACTCTTGATAGGGAAGGAGTTTCTTATGCTACGCTCGATCAATCTCCGTTTATCACAAAGATTCTCCGTGTAGGATCAGAGTGATACCTCCTAAATCCTGAGTTTTGGATCTATGAGATAGATTTAATTGGATGTTGGGATTCTCACTAGTTGTAGTGAGATAGTATCAATTGATCCTAGGGAGAATCACTGGAAGTGTTCCAGGGTGATAAAGACGACTGAATGTCAGTCGCAGGCATTGTCTTTTCCCTCAGTAAAGGGACGGTATATTGGAAGAGTTCCAAGCTAGATACCATGACATACTAGACGATAAAGGCAGGATACATCGCTACTTAAGATACTACCAAAGAGGCTGTTTGGGTTTATATTGGTTCATAAGATGAACTTTGTTCCTCCCATTGTGTGACAATGGAGTTGTGGCTTATGCCAAGGAACGCCGGTCCCATCAGTGATCTAGACATATTCTATGGCAGTATCACTTGATCATGGAGATGGTTGATCTCTAGGGAGATCGAGGTTTGGAGAGTAGACTCAGAGGACAACACAGCGGATCCACTCACAAAGGCCTGTTCCCAGAGAGAGACTTTTATGGGATGGTTGAGTATGAGATACTACAACCACTGCTATCAGATGGCCCTAGTGCAAGTGGGAGATTGATAGTTATATGTATGCCCTAGAGGCCATTACTGTACATAGGATGTATTTTGTAGTGGATGCTGGGACGTATATAGGGAGGACTTTCTTGCTCGACATGATAGTATGCTATCTGGTTGAACTTTACCTTAACGTGTATACTGATTGTTTCTCTGTTACATGTTGGTAAAGCCCTTAGGATCTGTACTTGACTACCTGGACTATGATGCGGATCATACTAGTGGGGACATGGTAGTCCATAAGTACATCCTTCAATGTCCCTAGTCGTGGGTGTATCGAGACGGGGCATCGATATACCAGAGTAGACTAGCGTGTACCTTCTCGACCCATACAGATGGGCGATGGATGATCCCATATCCATTGGTGTTTGACATCAAAGATAATATACGGGTGCTCAGTAGAGACTGGGTACACTGGACGGACTCGCCGAGAACTCCCAGATGGTATTATACCTCACGTCAGATGGCAGTTCTCTGGTGACACTGGTACAGAGTAGTCTGTTGACCCGAGATCGTCATAGAGTCTTGTGTGGTTCCCACTGTGCTTTGATTTCCATCTTACCACGTCCAAGAGGGCGTGCAAAACGGTGGTTTTTGGGTACAGTCCCGAGTCACATGGAGGCAATGAGCGATAGGAGGGGATTCGTCTCTCCCGGTATAGGGGGTTGATGTTGCGCTGTGTTCGATTGGCTATAACAGGAAATCCCTGGCCAGGGTTGCTGAGATTTACTGGTAAGTGTTACCAGTAGTTTCTCGAACAGTTATAGACCTCATATCGACACGACTTATCGAGCTATTGGGGTCTGACGTTTACCACCCCTAGGCGAGATATGCGACATATCAGACGATCAGACCGGACTGTACGGTAGTGTTACTGGTCGGATTCACTGGAGTGTGAGCGGGCTTGCTCGTCGATCTTCAGATCGCTCAATACCCGGGTGGCCGTTACGTTTAGCAGACCGCTTGCGGCTTGTGGGTGTTTGATATGATCATCATCTGCTGCCGGCGTATTGACGAGTCTTTAGAGTCCTACACAGAGGTTTCCTGGCTCAAGCAAAACGAAATAGGAGCGCATATGAGATATGTGCGGGACCGAGAATAATGCGTGTATGTGATACCGTATTCTATTCTCGCGATGATTGTATCGAATGGTTGTATGCGATATAACCTAGGTATCGAATCAAGTAATGATTCGATAAGCCGATACATTGAATACTAGTCGGTTGTGTGCGACATGACCGGATCATTGGATCAAGTGTTGATTTAATGATTTAATGCATAATTATATATTTGATATATTACTTTGCATTAACTAGTATTGGTTCACTTTAAATGGATTTTCTCACTCGGGTGTGCGCATTACATATGCGATATAATTTTGTGCACATGTTTGTATCATGTTTGATGATACATGGTTTTTGGTTAAGTGTATAGAATTAAACAAAGGTTAAGATGATGGTTAGGGTTTATTATTTATTATTCATTTATCTTATTTAATTATCTATTTATTTATGATAAATGAATAAAAGAAAAAGAAATGAAATGGTTGCTAATTTTGGATTCTAGTTGAAGCTTCTTGATCTTTTGACTAAGTGACCATTTTGTCTCTTGTTTGACCCTAACCATTCCTTTAACCATGATTAGCTCTCTACACTTTACCATGGTTTCATTATGATAAGAATGAAATTCTTTATTCATTTTAATTATTCTTATCATATAAGCTTCTTCTTCTTCTTCCTTGACTTCAAGAAGAAAAGCTTCACCTCCATCAATGGTGATTGATGCATATGAGTGAGAAATCCAATTCTAAAGTCTACCCACTTCCTATTTCTTCATCCTATACCTCTTGCCAAGTAGTAGAGTGTGTTTACTTCACAAGTTTCTTGACTTGGTGAAGTCGGAGCTTGATTTAGCGATGCCTCGACGTAGATCATCTTCGGCATGGACATCGACGACCTAGCTTGCCCATTCTCCGACGAAGCCGACTCTAGAGCCCGGATTTGATTTGGACAGCGGAGACGACCTCGTTGCGGAGCCGTGGAGGTGGAGGACCGGATCTACAAAGGTTGTATTTCCGTTAAACTTTTAGTTAAGTGTTAACTAGTTAGTTTTTCGCCTAGACATCTAGTTATCGATCCGTAGTTTAGGGTTTGTAGGCACCATAATTTTTGAAATTGCCATGGTTGATGGCTTGGGAGACCTCACTAGCGTGCCTAGGAACCCTACACTCCTTTCTAAATGGTGATTTAGAAGAGTGCCTGTACATGACCCAGCCAGAGGGCTTCGTAGACAGTGGGAGCAGCGGGAAGGTGTGCAAGCTGCTTAAATCCATTTATGGATTAAAGCAAGTATCGCGGAGTTGGAACATCTGCTTTGACGTCGTTATCAAAGAGTTTGATTTCGTCAAAAACCCAGATGAACCTTGTATCTACAAGAAGGTGGCAGAGAGTAAGGTTGTCTTCCTCGTATTGTACGTGGACGACATACTCTTGATAGGAAATGATATTCCTATGCTGCAATCGGTCAAGCTCTTCTTATCACAAAGATTCTCAATGAAAGATCTTGGTGATGCCTCCTGCATATTGGAAATTAGGATCTATAGAGATAGATCCAAAAGGATTTTGGGATTGTCCCAATCCAGGTATATTGACACCATACTAAAGAGGTTTAGTATGGAAGAGTCCAAGCGTGGGAACTTGCCCACGATCTCTGGAGTCACTCTCTCCAAAGAGATGTCTCCCAAGACTGATTTGGAGAGAGCTCGCATGCAAGGGATACCCTATGCTTCGGCAGTAGGCTCTATCATGTATGCGATGCTATGTACCAGACCTGATATAGCATACTCACTAAGTATAGTGAGCAGGTATCAAGCTGATCCTGGAGAGAGTCACTGGACAGCTGTGAAGAGCATTCTCAAGTACTTACGAAGGACTAGAGATATGTTCTTGGTGTATGGTGACGGAGAACTCCAAGTGGAGTCCTTTACCGATTCGAGCTTCCAGAGTGATAAGGACGACTCTAAGTCGCAGTCGGGTTTTGTCTTTACCCTTTACGGAGGGGCGGTTAGCTGGAAGAGTTCTAAGCAGGAAACCGTGGCAGACTCGACGATGGAGGCTGAATACATCGCTGCCAACGATGCTGCTAAAGAAGCTGTTTGGATCAAGAAGTTCATTACTGAACTTGGAGTGGTTCCATCCATTGAGCATCCAATACCTTTGTATTGTGATAACAATGGAGCGGTGGCTTTGGCCAAGGAACCCAGGTCCCATCAGCGATCCAGGCATATTCTGAGGCGGTATCACCTGATCCGGAAGATAGTTGATCGCCGGGAGATCGAGGTCAAGAGAGTTGACACAAAGGACAACACGGCGGATCCACTCACGAAGGCCATTCCCCAGATACAGTTTGAGAGACTCTTCGGGATGCTCGGTATGCGATACTACAGCAGCTGGCCCTAGTGCAAGTGGGAGATTGTTAGTTGTATGTATGCCCTAGAGGCCAGTATTGTACAGATGATGTATATTATATTGGATGCTTGGACATATATAGAGATGACTTTCTTGCTCGATATGATAGTATGCTATCTGGTTGCTCTTTATCTTAACATGTACACTTGTCTCTTTATACTGTCTTATAGTTACATGTTGGTAAAGTCCTTAGGATATGTACTTGACTACCTGGACTATGATGCAGATCATACTAGCGGGGACATGGTAGTCCATAAGTACATCCTTCAAGGTCCCTAGTCGTGGGTGTATCGAGACGGGGCATCGATATACCAGTGTAGATTAGCGTATACGCTTCTCGACCCATGAGATGGGCGATGGATGATCCCATATCCATTGGTGTTTGACATCAGAGATGGTGTACGGGTGCTCAGTGGAGACTGGGTACACTGGACGGACTCGCCGAGAACTCCCAGATGGTATTATACCTCACGTCAGATGGCAGTTCTCAGGTGACACTTGTACAGGTTAGTCTGTAGACCCGAGATCGTCATAGAGTCTTGTGTGATTCCCACTGTACTTTGATCTCCACCTTACCACGTCCATGAGGGCGTGCAAAACGGTGGTCTTTGGGTACAGTCCTGAGTCACATGGAGGCAATGAGCGATAGGAGGGGTTTCGTCTCTCCCGGTATTGGGGGTTGATGTTGCGCTGTGCTCGATTGGCCGTAACAGGGAAGTCCCTGGCCAGGGCTGATCAGAGATTTGCTGGTAAGTGTTACCAGTAGTTTCTCGACCCGTTATGAGCCTCACATCGGCATGATTTATCGGTTATTGGGGTCTGACGTATACCACCCCTAAACTTGATATGCGACATATCAGACGAACAGACCGGACTGTACGATAAGTGTTACTGGTTGGATTCACAGGAGTGTGAGCGGGCAAGCTCGTCGATCTTCTGATCGCTCAATACCCGGATGGCCGTTACGTTTAGCAGACCGCTTGCGGCTTGTGGGTGCTTGATATGATCATCATCTGCTACCGGCGTATTGACGAGTCTTTAGAGTCCTACACAGAGGTTTCCTGGCTCAAGCGAAACGAAATAGAAGTGCATATGAGATATGTGCGGGAGCGAGAATAATGCGTGTATGTGATACCGCATTTCATTCTCGCGATAAATGTTTCGATTGGTTATATTCGATATGACCTAGTTATCGAATCATTGATTCGATAAATCGATACATTGAATACTAGTCGGTTATGTGCGACATGACCGGATCATTGAATCAAATGTTGATTTAATGATTTAATGTATAATTATATATTTGATATATTACTTTGCATTAACTAGTATTGGTTCACTTTATACGGATTTTCTCACTTGATGTGCAAGTTGTATATGTGATATACTTTTGTGCACATATTTGTATCATGTTTGATGATACTTGCTCTTTTGGTTAAGTGTAAAGAATTAAACCATGGTTAAGTGTTGATTAGGGTTTTGCAAATTCATTTATCTATTTATTTATTTATTTGAAATGGATTAAGATAAGAATGGTGGCTTTATTTGTTTTATGTTGAAGCTTCATGAAGCTTTGACCTTAGTGACCATTCTTGTCTTCATGCTTAACCCTAACTCATCCTAGTAACCTGTTAGTTATATGTATGCCCTAGAGGCCATTACTATACATAGGATGTATATTGTAGTGGATGCTGGGACATATATAGGGAGGACTTTCTTGCTCGACATGATAGTATGCTATCTGGTTGAACTTTACCTTAACGTGTATACTGATTGTCTCCCTGTTACATGTTGGTAAAGCCCTTAGGATGTGTGCTTGACTACCTGGACTATGATGCGGATCATACTAGTGGGGACATGGTAGTCCATAAGTACATCCTTCAAAGTCCCTAGTCGAGGGTGTATCGAGACAGGGCATCGATATACCAGAGTAGACTAGCGTATACCTTCTCGACCCATACAGATGGGCGATGGATGATCCCATATCCATTGGTGTTTGACATCAGAGATGATATACGGGTGCTCAGTAGAGACTGGGTACACTGGACGGACTCGCCGAGAACTCCCAGATGGTATTATACCTCACGTCAGATGGCAGTTCTCTGGTGACACTGGTACAGAGTAGTCTGTTGACCCGAGATCGTCATAGAGTCTTGTGTGGTTCCCACTGTGCTTTGATTTCCATCTTACCACGTCCAAGAGGGCGTGCAAAACGGTGGTTTTTGGGTACAGTCCCGAGTCACATGGAGGCAATGAGCGATAGGAGGGGATTCGTCTCTCCCGGTATAGGGGGTTGATGTTGCGCTGTGTTCGATTGGCTATAACAGGAAATCCCTGGCCAGGGTTGCTGAGATTTACTGGTAAGTGTTACCAGTAGTTTCTCGAATTGTTATAGACCTCATATCGACACGACTTATCGAGCTATTGGGGTCTGACGTTTACCACCCCTAGGCGAGATATGCGACATATCAGACGATCAGACCGGACTATACGGTAGTGTTACTGGTTGGATTCACTGGAGTGTGAGCGGGCTTGCTCGTCGATCTTCAGATCGCTCAATACCCGGGTGGCCGTTACGTTTAGCAGACCGCTTGCGGCTTGTGGATGCTTGATATGATCATCATCTGCTGCCGGCGTATTGACGAGTCTTTAGAGTCCTACACAGAGGTTTCCTGGCTCAAGCGAAACGAAATAGGAGTGCATATGAGATATGTGCGGGACCGAGAATGATACCAGTATGTGATACTGTATTCGATTCTCGCGATATGTGACATTGATCGGTTATATGCGATATAGCCGGGTTATCGGATCAAGTGTTGATTCGATAAGTTGTTACTAATGATACCTGTCGGTTTTGTGCGACATGACCGGATCATTGAATCAAGTGTTGATTTAATGATTTAATGCATAATTATATATTTGATATATTACTTTGCATTAACTAGTATCGGTTCACTTTAAATGGATTTTCTCGCTCGGATGTGCACATTGTATATGTGATATACTTTTGTGCACTTGATTGTATCATGTTTGATGATACATGTTATGCTAGGGTTTTTGTGTAAAGATCAAACCATGGTTACATGATTATGGTTAGGGTTTTGTTTTATTCACTTATTTATTTATCCATTTCATTTTGGAAAATAAATGGAAAAGAGAAAAGAATGGTGGCTTTTTTTGGAGTTTAGTTGAAGCTTCATGAAGCTTTGATCAAGTCAACCATTCTTATCTCATCCTTAACCCTAACCATTCCCACTAACCATGATTCATTCTCTACACTTGACTATAGTTAACATTATGATAAGTTTTGATTTTCTATTGATTTTAAAAATAACTTATCATAATTCTTTCTTCTTCTTCTTCATCTTCTTCCATGAAGAAACCTCCACTTCATCAATGGTGATTGATGAAGATGAGTGAGAAATCCAATTCTAAAGTGAACCCAACTCCTATTTCTTCATCCTCTACCTCTTGCCAAGTAGTAGAGTGTGTTTACTTCACAAGTTTCTTGACTTGGTGAAGTCGGAGCTTGATTTAGCGATGCCTCGACGTAGATCATCTTCGGCACGTCGTCGATGACCTAGCCCGCTTCTTCTCCGATGAAGCCGACGCAAGAGCCCGGATTTCGGATTTGTACAGCGGAGATGACTTCTTCATGGAGCTATGGAGGTGGACAAACGGATCTACAAAGGTTGTATATCCGTATCCCTTAGTTAAGTGTTAACTAGTTTGCATTTTCGCCTAGATTTCTAGCAAACGATCCGTAGTCGGGTTTCTCGGCACCTAGAATTTTAGAAATTGGCATGGTTGATGCCTTGTGAGACCTCATTAGGATGCCTAGGAACCCTACAGTGGTATCAGAGCCTAGCTAGAGCCTTAGGCGAAGTCCAGACGGAATTTGAAGTCCGAACGAACCCGGAACCCCAAACCAAACTTGCTCTCTGTACTTTTTTCAAAACAGTGAGTTTTTCAACATTAAAAATATGCAGTAAAACCAGCAGGTAAATTTAAGAGCTACTGTGAAATTCGTGCTCGTAATTCCATTAAAGAGCCGCGGATCCGCGGCACGAGCATGGCTCGTGCCGCGGATGCGCGGCGGCTTTGTCGTTTTGTGCATTTTAATTTTCACAGTAATTCTCATTTTTCTGTGGTGGTTTTCCTGGGAATTTTTAATATTTATTCAAGAGTTGAATTTTCTGGAGTTGATTTGGGGATTCGGTGTTTCGATCGGGGCATCAAATTTTGTCTATTTGGCTTTCCGGATAAATTTTTAGAATATGTTAAAAAGTTCGACCGGATATAAATACCCAATTTTTCCCCTGTCGGGAAATTTCCAAGTGTTGGATTTTTCCGTAGTTTAACGACGTTCTAAGTAGTGCAAGTAACTCGATGGACCCTCTAGAAGACAACAAACCTTAACTCGATTATGTGACTGTCTTGAACTGCCCTTTGAACCTTCGGGTTTGGGGCAGTACGGCGTGCCACATGTGAAGCGTTGGCTTGACCCTTCTACGGCTGGACCGTTGGTACTGAGGCACGAACTGAATGTTGTTAGACTTATTTCATGTGTTGATCTATATCGGGAAAACTTGGGTGTTCGATTGTTCGATCGGAAAATTTAACATTTTCTAATTATCTGGAATGGGATACAATAATTGGAATTCACAAGAAGTTATGAGATAACTGAATGAATGTTATAAACATAGCAGTTTAGTCTCATTTGATCGGTTGCCACGGAATTTTGATGTGATCAAAAGTCTGTCGCAATCACGTAGTGTACGCGGATACTCGCCGGGTAAACTTAATAGACAGCCTCACTCCATAGCCCCGACCAAGTGACTGTAGGAGAACCCCGTCGCCGAAAGCATCCGTCCGGGTGCTCGCGGTAGCGGTGTTCCGCCTTGGTACACTTCGTCGACGGTACAGGGGGTGCGGCCGTCTACTGAAGTTTGCGACGAGCATTCGATCAGGATGTCGGGAATCCTGTTGAATTCCCCGACTTGATATTGAAAAGAGTTTTCGATTTTGAGACTA
Organism: Agapanthus africanus; assembly: GCA_030015575.1. Taxonomy (NCBI): domain Eukaryota; kingdom Viridiplantae; phylum Streptophyta; class Magnoliopsida; order Asparagales; family Amaryllidaceae; genus Agapanthus; species Agapanthus africanus. The sequence goes on along the minus strand of JASDDO010000028.1, from coordinate 252,204,896 downwards.
AAATGCGGGGTTTATAATTGTTAGGCATGTGATGTCTAAGGTATTCATTTGGTCTGGCATGCGATGTCTGAGGTGGTTGCGGATTCCAACTGTTGTAGTTTTACACTTTCTTTTCTGTGACCGTAAGTGTAATATGTGATATCGCCGGTTTCGTTGCTATATGTCAACGACAATTGGGATGGACATATTTACTTACGTTGATGACATGTGATGTTATGTGTTGCTGGATATGTTATATTGGATCGTCGTGTTTGAATAGCCGGGGGTTTTTATGTGAGATGAGTGTTTTTCTTTTTCATTCATGTAAAAACTTGTATGTAATATTCTTTTATTGGGGCGCTTCCAGGTTGCGGAAGTTGTCACCTGTTGTATATTATTTACTTTTCCGCACTAGGATAGACCCAAGGAGGGGAGCACAAGTAACCGGGTTCTGGAGTCCAGTGGGAGACCAACTCGAGGAGCCGAGTCCGGGTCTCCTAACTCTAGAATTGGTAGGGTTGCTTGCCGCTCTCGTAGGGGTCTTGGGGTGTGGGTTTGGCTATTCATCACGACCGTGGAATCCGTGTTTTATACTGGCTCGTATTGAAAACACGGACGTCCTAGTATATCCAACATTTCATATGATTCTTCTGCTGCGATATCTGTGATGTGATCATGTGATGTTCTGTGATAGATACAGTATATAGTATATATGATATATTATATAGGCGTTACTTATGTTTTACACCCGCGCTAGCCCTGCCCCGCTCTGCCGTTAGTTACCTAACCTAACGGTGCACGAGGGGACATCGAGGCGAATGCGGATGGCATAAGTGTACGTCGTATTTATCTGTGATGTTTAGGTGCTTAAATGATGGGACTTCATTAATGTGATTAATGAATTAAAAGAAACCTAAGATGTTGTAGAATCGAATTTCAAAATAAAACAGGTAGCTACAGTTCTTGCTTTGCACAGCGGTATATGTGATATATCCTGCACCTTATTCGATAAGGAAAGGACCGAGATCCCTTCACCGGGAGTGACTCCTTTAGCAATAACTGGCAGATGCTACACACTTGGTTTGTCTTTTGATTGCTTTTAAGTGTTTTTGCTTTGCACAGTGATATATATGATATATCCCGCACCTCATTCGACGAGGAAAGGACCGACGATCCCTTCACCGGGAGTGACTCCTTTAGCAAAACTAGAAAAGCCTCAAAAGCACTCCATTTCAAAATTCATTCGATCCTACAACGATATCAAGTTCATTACGCAATAGGTTTTCAGAAAAACCTGTCGTAGCCCTCCGTCATTTCAGATAAGTTGTATATAGTATTCGTGCTGCATTTGTTGGCTTTTGTCAAGGTGCAGTGTGCGGTAGCTATATGCTGCTTATCTGCCAGCATACGATGCGATTGGATTAGGGTAGTCGTGCGGCTTTGTTGGCTTTCGTCAAGGGTCGTGCGGGTGGGTTTAATTCGATCAAGAAATGTACGGGTTGAACTTGACTAGCGGGCTATGGTTTGTTGGCTTTCGTCAAGGTCATAGCACGCTAGGGGCAAAATATTATCGGGAATTTCAAGTGTTGAGATTTGCAATGAGATTGCATACCTTCTATGAGATAGTTGGATCCCGATACCTGCTGCGAGTAAGAGTTACTCCTGGGAGAGTTTTATACATTACAATTAGCCGATCAAGTAGGTGTCTAGAAAGGTGTTAACGAGGTTACGCCTCTGGGAAAACGAGGTTTACAGTAATTAGGTTCGTGCGAAAGCACGGGGGACCTCCCTCAAAGTACCGACACTGGCCTGGCTGAAAGATTGGCGAACTTGTAGTGTGTAATTAATCCCGGCTAGTCTTTCCTTTTAGGGTTTGAAGGAAGATTTGATAAAAAGCAGTGGGAGCCATCCTGATTAGATAAAATAATAACCAATCTATTCTTGAAAGAGCGCACGCTGAGTGTTTTCTTCTCTCTCTCTCCAGGTAGCGACCATATCACGCCTTAACCAAGATAATAATACGGAATATTGACCGAACCCGCTTGTTATACTGAGCTGGGGAACGTTAGTCCCGCTCCAACTTATAATTGTTATAAGACAGAGCAGGAAATTGGGGAATACCAGAATTCCCGTGCCGTCCAAACGAAGAGAGTGCATGCTGATGCATCATCTTCGGGTGTGTTCGTTACAAAGAACTGTTTCTCTGTATCCTCTACATCCTGGGTATATGATACCGGATCAGGATCCCAGATATGTAATCTGTTACATAGGGCTACAGAAAGGTAGAGGACTGAGAACGGGTGATAAGTTTCATGAGGCAGAAAACGGGGCAAGTGTTGCAGCCAAGTCTGTTGGTCACTGTCACCCTGTATTACCAATACATTGATTCTGAACGAATGTTATTAGATACCGAACCTGATATACAGAATCATATCAGTCTCTTTATTACTAAAGAAATGATAAAATTTTGTATTGTTGGATAATGTTTGGAACATTTCCTATATCAAAAGTTGATCGGTTCAGGCACGTTATCTAAAAGCATTAATGTTCTAAATCAAACTACAGTTCTTAGTATACGTAACACACACAAGAGGAATAGTTCAGAAATGAACGGATCCTTCTTGAGGCATTGTAGACTAGGTCATATCAATGTGACCCGACTAGCTAGAGTTACATATAGATGCATATTTAAATCAGTTTGAATTTACATCTTATGAAACTTGCCAGTCATGTCACAAAGATACGATGACCATAGCTCTGTTTACTGGAAGCAGAGAAAGAGTTAGTAAACTCTTGGGATGATACATGTTGATGTATGTAAGTCCCCTGTCTACACTTGCCAAGACCGGTTCTTTATACTTCATTACATTCTTTGATGATCTTTCGAGATTCAGACCTATGTTCCTGTTGAAACACAAATCCGAACCTTTTGAGATATTCACAGAATATAAGTTAGAAGTAGAGAACCAAAACACGGGTATAAGTATTATGTCCTTTGATGAGATCAAGGAGGAGAATACTTGAGCATAGAATTCCTGGACCTTTCTAAAGGAGAATGAGATTCTCTCTCAGCATTACTCCTCCGTATACACCATAGCACGATGGTATATCGGGGCGGAGCAATCACACCCTATATGATAAGGTGTGCTCTATGATGAGTACTACTGAGTTACCTATTTCCTTATGGGAGTTATGCACTTGAGAAGCTGCATACCTATTGAATAGGGTTCAAATCAAATCAGTTGCCTACCACTTCATATTTGATATGATAAGGGAAGAGCCCATCTCTTAAGTTAGTTAAGATTTGGGGTTGTCCGGCCCATGTCTGAAAGCAAAATCCGGACAAGCTCAAGGCAATGTAAGTTATGTAGAACTGGAAAGGTTCCAGCTATACAGACTACAGCAGATGATTTGGTACAACCAGAGGATTCAGTAGAAACCAACGAACCTCAGCCTCTCCGCCGATCTAGTAGGGTTCCTCACCCACCTGAGAGATACTTCTGTTTCTCTATGACAGTGGGAGCGAGGATTGCATCATGAGATGATGACTCAACTAGTTTCGAGCTGGCCATCAGGAGTAAGTCTCTATAAGAATGGCTGGATGCTTAGCGATCTGAGATGGAATCCTTATACACCAACAAAGTATGGACTTTGGTTGCTATATCTGAAGGGTTAAATCCCCATCAGGAGCAAGTATATCTTGAGAAGATTACTTGGTGTACATGGAAAAGTTGAGACTTTCAAAGCTAGACTTGTTAAAAGTTTGCATCATTTACCAGGCGTGGATTATGATGAAACCTTTTTCAAGTAGCTATGCTTAAGTCTATCCAGATCCTACTTGCCACGGCTACATACAATGTCTATGATATCTGGTGGTTGGGTGTCATGACAGCTTTTCTAAATGATATTTTGGAAGAGAGTGTCTATAAGTACACAGCCAGAGGGCTTCATAGACAGTGGGAGCAGCGGAAACGTGTGCAAGATGCTTTATAGGATAAAGCAGGCATCGCGGAGTTGGAACATCTGTTTTGATGAATAAGTCAAAGAGTTTGACATCATCAAAATGGTAGATGAACCTTGTATATACAAAAAGGTAGTAGGGAGTATGGTGGTGATCCTCGTAGAGTACGTGGATGACATACTTTTGATAGGGAAGGAGTTTCCTATGCTACGCTCGATCAATCTCCGCTTATCACAATGATTCTCCATATAGGATCAAAGTGATACCTCCTAAATCCTGGGTTTTGGATCTACGAGATAGATCTAAATAGATGTTAGGATACTCACTAGTTGTAGTGAGATGGTATCAATCGATCCTGAGGAGAATCACTGGAAGTGTTCCAGGGTGATAAAGATGACTAAATGTCAGTCGCAGGCATTGTCTTTACCCTCAGTAAAGGGACGGTATGTTGGAAGAGTTCCAAGCTAGATACCGTGACATACTAGACGATAAAGGCAGGATACATCGCTACTTAAGATGCTACCAAAGAGAAAGTCTGGGTGTATAAAAGTTCATAAGATGAACTTTGTTCCTACCATTGTGTGACAATGGAGTTGTGGCTCATGCCAAGGAACGCCGGTCCCATCAGTGATCCAGACATATTCTAAGGCAGTGTCACCTGATCATGGAGATAGTTGATCTCCAGGGTGATCGAGGTTAGGAGAGTAGACTCAGAGGACAACACAGCGGATCCACTCACAAAGGCCTGTTCCCAGAGAGAGACTTTTATGGGATGGTTGGGTATGAGATACTACAACCACTGCTATCAGATGGCCCTAGTGCAAGTGGGAGATTGTTAGTTATATGTATGCCCTAGAGGCCATTACTATACATAGGATGTATATTGTAGTGGATGCTGGGACATATATAGGGAGGACTTTCTTGCTCGACATGATAGTATGCTATCTGGTTGAACTTTACCTTAACGTGTATACTGATTGTCTCCCTGTTACATGTTGGTAAAGCCCTTAGGATGTGTGCTTGACTACCTGGACTATGATGCGGATCATACTAGTGGGGACATGGTAGTCCATAAGTACATCCTTCAAAGTCCCTAGTCGAGGGTGTATCGAGACAGGGCATCGATATACCAGAGTAGACTAGCGTATACCTTCTCGACCCATACAGATGGGCGATGGATGATCCCATATCCATTGGTGTTTGACATCAGAGATGATATACGGGTGCTCAGTAGAGACTGGGTACACTGGACGGACTCGCCGAGAACTCCCAGATGGTATTATACCTCACGTCAGATGGCAGTTCTCTGGTGACACTGGTACAGAGTAGTCTGTTGACCCGATATCGTCATAGAGTCTTGTGTGGTTCCCACTGTGCTTTGATTTCCATCTTACCACGTCCAAGAGGGCGTGCAAAACGGTGGTTTTTGGGTACAGTCCCGAGTCACATGGAGGCAATGAGCGATAGGAGGGGATTCGTCTCTCCCGGTATAGGGGGTTGATGTTGCGCTGTGTTCGATTGGCTATAACAGGAAATCCCTGGTCAGGGTTGCTGAGATTTACTGGTAAGTGTTACCAGTAGTTTCTCGAATTGTTATAGACCTCATATCGACACGACTTATCGAGCTATTGGGGTCTGACGTTTACCACCCCTAGGCGAGATATGCGACATATCAGACGATCAGACCGGACTATACGGTAGTGTTACTGGTTGGATTCACTGGAGTGTGAGCGGGCTTGCTCGTCGATCTTCAGATCGCTCAATACCCGGGTGGCCGTTACGTTTAGCAGACCGCTTGCGGCTTGTGGATGCTTGATATGATCATCATCTGCTGCCGGCGTATTGACGAGTCTTTAGAGTCCTACACAGAGGTTTCCTGGCTCAAGCGAAACGAAATAGGAGTGCATATGAGATATGTACGGGACCAAGAATGATACCAGTATGTGATACTGTATTCGATTCTCGCGATATGTGACATTGATCGGTTATATGCGATATAGCCGGGTTATCGGATCAAGTGTTGATTCGATAAGTTGTTACTAATGATACCTGTCGGTTTTGTGCGACATGACCGGATCATTGAATCAAGTGTTGATTTAATGATTTAATGCATAATTATATATTTGATATATTACTTTGCATTAACTAGTATCGGTTCACTTTAAATGGATTTTCTCGCTCGGATGTGCACATTGTATATGTGATATACTTTTGTGCACTTGATTGTATCATGTTTGATGATACATGTTATGCTAGGGTTTTTGTGTAAAGATCAAACCATGGTTACATGATTATGGTTAGGGTTTTGTTTTATTCACTTATTTATTTATCCATTTCATTTTGGAAAATAAATGGAAAAGAGAAAAGAATGGTGGCTTTTTTTGGAGTTTAGTTGAAGCTTCATGAAGCTTTGATCAAGTCAACCATTCTTATCTCATCCTTAACCCTAACCATTCCCACTAACCATGATTCATTCTCTACACTTGACTATAGTTAACATTATGATAAGTTTTGATTTTCTATTGATTTTAAAAATAACTTATCATAATTCTTTCTTCTTCTTCTTCATCTTCTTCCATGAAGAAACCTCCACTTCATCAATGGTGATTGATGAAGATGAGTGAGAAATCCAATTCTAAAGTGAACCCAACTCCTATTTCTTCATCCTCTACCTCTTGCCAAGTAGTAGAGTGTGTTTACTTCACAAGTTTCTTGACTTGGTGAAGTCGGAGCTTGATTTAGCGATGCCTCGACGTAGATCATCTTCGGCACGTCGTCGATGACCTAGCCCGCTTCTTCTCCGATGAAGCCGACGCAAGAGCCCGGATTTCGGATTTGTACAGCGGAGATGCCTTCTTCATGGAGCTATGGAGGTGGACAAACGGATCTACAAAGGTTGTATATCCGTATCCCTTAGTTAAGTGTTAACTAGTTTGCATTTTCGCCTAGATTTCTAGCAAACGATCCGTAGTCGGGTTTCTCGGCACCTAGAATTTTAGAAATTGGCATGGTTGATGCCTTGTGAGACCTCATTAGGATGCCTAGGAACCCTACATAACCATGGTCCATTCTCTACACTCAACTAAGGTTAGATTATGATAAGTATTGATTTCTTTTACAATTTATCATAACACTTATCATAAACTAGCTTCATCTTCTCCTTCTTCTTCAAGAGAGAAAACTAGATGCCATCAATGGCAACTTGAGCAAAAGTGAGTGAAATCCAATTCTAAAGTGAACCCACCTCCTATTTCTTCATCCTCTACCTCTTGCCAAGTGGTTTTGGGTGTTTTCTTCACAAGTTTCATAACTTGGTGAAGTCGGAGCTTGAACTTGTGCAACCTCGACGTAGATCGTCTTTGACACGAAGCCGACGACCTTGCTCGCCCGTTTTTCCGATGAAGCCGACGAATGAGTCTAGGATTCGTGATGGACAGCGAGAGCACACCCACGTGGAGCTAAGGAAGTGGGGAAACGGATCTACAAAGGTTGTAGCATCTAACTTTTAGTTAAGTAGTTAACTAGATTCTCATTTCGCCTAAATATCTAGTCAACGATCCGTGTTAGGGTTTCTCGGCACCAATAATTTTTGAAATTGGCATGGTTGATGCCTTGTGAGACTTCATTAGGATGCCTAGGAACCCTACAGACTTATGGTTTAGTGCTGTTAATATTGGTTAACCTAGCCTAATTAGGTGTTATTAAGGCCATGTAAACCTAGTTATACCCCAGATTACACCAAAATACCATAGGGTTTCAAATTGTGCAAATTTAGTGGTTTTAAGTGAACTTTTTGGATTTTTGTGATCTGCTATAGGCCCGAGTAGTTCAGGTTGAAATTGAGTTAACTGGAGCTTGTATTCAAGGTATAGACCACACCACCAGAGCCCGAGCCCCCCACCCCATATCGAGGCCGCCGATTTATTCATTCTGGCCGCAATTTGCGGCCAGATAAGGGAATTTTTGGGTGATGTTTAGATGGGTAGGAGTCTGTTGTTATTTATAGGCCAGTGGTATGTATAGTTTTGTAAGTTGTTAGCCTGGGTAGAATCTGGGACGTTATATCGTATTTCTAGTACGTTTGGTTCGCGCGATACGCGCGATACGCGAGAGGGTTCCATGATTCAGCGTATCGCGGCGTATCGGGGTTAGTTTTAGACGCGTGCACACGTTTAGCGTATCGTATACACGCGCGTTTAGTTCGCGACGCGAGCATATCGTTTGACGTCGATATCACGTTTTGCGAGATAGTTGCTTATATATGGATTCTTGTGTAATTCCAGGTTCGCAGGCGGGTACGTCGGACAAAGCTAAGAAAGGAAAGCAGGTGGTCGGCTACGAGTAGTGCACGACCAGGTGAGTAGATTTAACATCTACGGGGAAATCGCCCGTATGGCGTTAAGCGTCAGGGTGAGTTAGGATATTAGATTGTAGATGTTCATATGGACTGTAGTAGCATACATTATTGTTGCATATAGAAATGATAGCACAGAACACTGCACTGTCACTAACGGTTCAAGTCGCACGAGCACGATTGATATGCTACAGTCACACCGTTAGTGATTGCCATGACACACACATTATAAGATTGCTATAAATCATATATCATACTGATTCTACCTTATTGATGTTGTCATGATTTGCCGCATCACATCATATGTTATATCCATATTTGGGCACATATGCATCACATACCCCTATTGGTACTACGTGCACACATATTGAGATGTTCATACCTATGCACATGCACACTGTATATTCGTACCAGTGCACACATATATTGATATCTTCATACCTGCGCACATGCACACTGTATATTCGTACCAGTGCACACATATATTGATATCTTCATACCTGCGCACATGCACACTGTATATTCGTACCAGTGCATATATATATTGATATCTTCATACCTGCGCACATGCACACTGTATATTCGTACCAGTGCACACATATATTGATATCTTCATACCTGCGCACATGCACACTGTATATTCGTACCAGTGCACACATATATTGATATCTTCATACCTGCGCACATGCACACTGTATATTCGTACCAGTGCACACATATATTGATATCTTCATACTTGCGCACATGCACACTGTATATTCGTACCAGTACACACATATATTGATATCTTCATACCTGCGCACATGCACACTGTATATTCATACCAGTGCACACATATATTGATATCTTCATACGTGCTTAGATTACGCATTGAGATATGTTGTTTCCATGTTAATTCTGGATTTGGGGAACCATGGATATTTCAAAGAGAATAGTTAATTATTTAAAAACCACGGTTTCCCTTGATATGATATTTCGGTGCGTCCACCATGTGTTTTCTCGGTACTAGAGTGATATATGTGAACCCGAATCGAGGAGTTGGATGAGGCCGATTACGGGTATATGGTGGACCCGGTATGGTACCCCGGGGCGAAAACGGTTTCGCTGTGTAGTAGACGGTGAGCCTGGCAGAGGGACTACTACCTACCGGTAATTGGTTGAACCTGGCGGTTATCCGGGGGATACCGACCAGAGACGATGGATGGATACGGGACGACTCGTATTGCCGGGGCCGAGGGCCGATACCGCAGACAGAGCCCGTGGGCTGATCCGTACTGACGGATGCCCTATACAGGAGGATTTGCGTGTCGATGCTTGGCACGAGTATTTCTTGATATTTGGGTGCCGATGTTGGGTACTCACGATTATATGAGATCTACAGGATTTGGAGGACCGAGGAGGATGACGATGCCTGAGTAGTATTGGGATTTGGGTACATTGATGGGTACCGATTTTACTTTCCACGATGACATTCCGTGTAGATGTTATATTTCCCATGCTCAGTATGTAGTAATTGATATCTCATCCTGTATCTATTATACCCTGTTCATTCTATATAGGGTTGTTAGATTGCATTGCTATACCTGATCATTGCATACCCTGTTCATTCTATATAGGGTTGTTAGATTGCATTCCTATACCTGATCATTGCATACCCTGTTCATTCTATATAGGGTTGTTAGATTGCATTGCTATACCTGATCATTGCATACCCTGTTCATTCTATATAGGGTTGTTAGATTGCATTGCTATACCTGATCATTGCATACCCTGTTCATTCTATATAGGGTTGTTAGATTGCATTGCTATACATGATCATCACATTTCTTGCTCATTACATGGAGATACTATTAGATCGCACTTGTTGCATGTTTGAGCATTCAGTTCATCATATATATGTTATCTGTTGATATAGGTTAGAGTATAGTAGCGCGTGCATACTCGCGATTACCTTTATATGTTATCTTCTATTCACGAGTTGGCAACTCACCCCCGTTGTGCCACAGTATTTGCAGGTTGCCCTTCGGAGTAGTCGCGGCAGGCTGCATTCTTGCATCTTTTGGCACGGATACCCCTACAGTTAGTGTACTAGCTCTTTTGCTGATAGGTGGGTTTTATACGGTATCTGGTTATCTTTCAGTTATGTACATTGTTGTATCTAATACTCTCCATCTACCACTTATGTATTGACTTAGAGACCAGTTGTGAGGACGATGTATATTATTTTTGTATTCTGGCGTCGAGCTCATTGTGAGCCGACTTTACTTATACAGTTTATTCTATCTGTGATGCTTCCCACTTGTTGCTCATTTTATTCGCTACCGCGTCGTATATTGTTATCTTAGTAATTGGTTCTATTAATTGCTTAAATCACTCTATACTATTACAGGTTTGATTTCTGGGTTTTCGGCTTACTTAGTCGCGTTACGCCTGTAGACGTTACGTGGTTAAGTGCCGGTCAACGGGCCAAACTTTAGGTCGTGACAGTAGTGTACGGTAGCTGATTAGTACTTATCTATCTTCTGCAGCATGAGATGCGATTGGATTAGGGTATTCGTACAACATTGTTTGGCCTCGGTCAAGGGTTGTGCCGGTGGGTCTGATTCAATCAGGAAATGACAGGTTGAACTTGACTAGCGCACTATGGGTAGTTTGGCCTCCGTCAAGGTCACAGGACACTTGGGGCAAAAGCATCATCGGGAATTTCAAGTGTTAAAATTTGCAATGAGATTGCATACCTTCTATGAGATAGTTGGATCCCGATACCCACTGCGAGTAAGAGTTACCCCTGATAGAGTTTTATATATCACAATTAGCCAATCAAGTAGGTGTCTAGAAAGGTGTTAACGGGGTCACGCCCCAGGGAAAACAAGGTTTATTTTAATTAGGTCCGTGCGAAAGCACGGGGAACCTCCCTTAAAGTACCGGCACAGGCCTGGCTGAAAGATTGGCGAACTTGTAAAGTGTAATTAATCCCGGCTAGTCTTACCTTTTATGGTTTGAAAGAAGATTTGATAAAAACAGTGGGAGACGTCCTGATTAGATAAGATAATAACCAATCTAATCTTGTAAAGAGTGCACGCAAAGTGATTATCCTTCTCTCTCTCCTAGTAGCGACCAATGTTACGCCTTAATCATGATAATAATATGGATGTATTGACCGAACCCGCTTGTTATACTGAGCAGGGGAACGTTGGTTCCGCTCCAACTTATAAGTGTTATAACTCCGAGCAGGAAATAGGGGAATATCCGGATTACTATGCCACCCAGACGAAGAATAAGCATGTTGATGCATCTTTTTCGGGTGTGTTAGTTACAGAAAATTGTTTCTTAGTACAGTCTACGTCCTGCGTATTTGATACCGGATCAGGATCCCGCATATGTAATATGTTACATGGGCCATAGAAAGGTAGAAAACTGGGAAAGGATGATATATCTCTAAGTGTTAGAGAATAGTGTAAGTGTTGCAGCCAAATCAATTGGCAGATATCACCTTGTATTATCAAATACATTGATTCTGAACTAATGTTATTATATACCGAACCTGATATACAACATTACATCAATTTCTTTATTAAGTTAAAGAAGGATATAATTATGTATTGGCGGATAATGTTGTGAACATTTTTCTTAATCAAAAGTTGATTGGATCAGGCACGCTATCTAATAGTATATAAGTTCTAAATCAAACTACCGTTCAAAGTATATAGAACACACACAAGAGGAGTAGTTCAGAAGTGACGAATCCTTCTTGTGGCATTGTAGACTAGGTCATATCAATGCGACATGACTAGCTAAAGTTACATAAGGATGAATATGAGAATTTGTTCGAATTTTCATCTTATGATACTTGTCAGTCTTGTCTCAAACGTAAAATGACCAATACTCCGTTTACTGGAAATAGAGAGAGTTATTGAACTCTTGGGACGGATACATGATGATGTATACGGTCCTATGTCTATAAATGCCAAGGTTGGTTCTTCGTACTTCATTAAATTCACTGATCTTCTCTCAGGATTCAGACATATGTTCCTGTTGAAACACAAGTCTGAAACTTTTGAGAAATTCAAGGAATATAAGTTTGAAGTTAAGAACCATACGGGTAGAAGTATTAAGTCCTTCGATGTGATCAAGGAGGAGAATACTTGCGCATGGAGTTCCTGGAGTTTCTAAAGGGAGAATGAGATTCTCTCTCAGCTTACTCCTTTGAATACACCACAACACAACGATATATCGGGGCGGAGGTATCGCACCCTATTAGATATGGTGCGCTCTATGATGAGTACTGCTGACTTACCTATTTTCTTTTGGTGTTATGCACTTGAGAAGCTGCATACCTATTGAATAGGATTCCAACCAAATTAGTGCCTACCACTACATATGAGACATGGAATGGAAAAAGACCATGTTTTAAACGAGTTAAGATATAGGGTTATCCGGCCTATGTTGAAAAGCAAAATCCGGACAAGCTCGAGGTAAGGTCAGTTCTGTAAGTTTGTTAGGATATCCCAACGTTTGCGAGGGTATATCTTCTACCACACTGAAGAGCAAAAGGTGTTTTTGTTTCTCAGCATGCCACCTTTTTAGAAAAGGAATTTCTTGTGAAGAAATTAGTGATAATGAGGTAGAACTGGAAGTTGTTCCAGCTTGACAAACTAACAGCTGATGATTTGGTGAAACCAAAGGATTCAATAGTCTCCAACGAACCTCAGCTTCTCTGCGAATCTGGTAGGGTTCTTCATCCACTTGAGAGATACTACGGTCTTCTCGATGACAGTGGGAGCGAGGATTGCATCATGGTAGATGATGGCCCAACTAGGTTCAGTCGGGCCATCATAAGTGGGGACTCTGTGAAATGGCTGGATGCTATGCGATCAAAGATGGAATCCATGTACACCAACAAAGTATGACTTTGCATGTCGCACCTGAAGGGGTAAAACCCATTGGGAGCAAAAAGATCTTGAGAAGATTCTTGGTGTAAATGGAAAAGTTGATACTTTCAAAGCTATGCGTAAGTCCACAAGGATCAATGCAAGCATCGCGGAGCTGGAACATCTGTTTTGATGTAGCAGTCAAAGAGTTTGACTTAATCAAAATGGTAGATGAACCTTGTATACATAAGAAGGTTGTAGAGAGTAAGGCGGTCTTCCACGTATTGTACGTAGATGACATACTCTTGATAGGAAAATGGTTTCTTATGCTACACTCAGTCAAGCTCCTCTTATCACGATGATTCTCCATAGAAGATCTAGATGATACCTACTACATCTTATGGATTATGATCTATGGTGATAGATCTAAGTGGATGTTGGGAATGTTCCAAATCCAGGTACATGAACACCATACTAAAGGAGGATAATATGGAGGATTCTAAGCGTGGTGGTTCGCCTACTCACTCAGGAATCACTCTCTCCAAAAAGATGTCTCCCGAGACTGATTTGAAGAGAGCTCGCGTGCAAAGGATACCCTATGCTTCGGCGATAGGCTCTATCAGGTATGCGACGTTATGTACCAGACTAGATGTAGCTAACTCACTAGAAGTAGTGATCAGGAATCAATCGGATCTTAGCAGAATCACTGGACATCTGTGGAGGACATTCTTAAGTACTTGAGAAGTACTAAATGAATGTTCTTGGTTCGATCTTCCAGAGTGATAAGGTATGCTGAAAGTCAGTCACAGGCATTGTCTTTACCCTCAGTGGAGGGACGGTATGTTGGAAGAGTTCCAAGCTAGATACCGTGACTTGCTAGACAATAAATGCCAATTATATCGTTACCAACGATGCTACCAAAGAGGTTGTGTGGATGAATAAGGTTCATATGATGAACCTGGTTCCTACCATTGGGCATCCAATACCTGTGTATTAGGATTACAATGGAGCTGTGGCTTTGGCCTAGGAACCCTGGTCCCGTCAGCGATCCAGACATATTCTTAGACAGTATCACTTGATCAAGGAAATAGTTGATCTCTGGGAGATCGAGATTAGGAGAGTTGACACAGAGGATAACACAGCGGATCCACTCACCGAGGCAATTCCCCGGATACTATTCGAGAGACTTTTGGGAAGTTGGGTATAGGATACTACAATAACTGGCCTTAGTGCAAGTGGGAGATTGTTAGTTATATGTATGTCCCTAGAGGCCATTATTGTACATATGATGTATATTATACTGGATGCTTGGACATATATAGAGAGGACTTTCTTACTTGACATGATAGTATGCTATCGGTTACCTTTATTTTAACATGTAGACTGGTATTTATACTGTCTTGCTCTCACATATTGATAAAGCCCTTAGGATATGTACTTGACTACCAGGACTATGATGGAGATTATACTAGTGGGGCCAGGATAGTTCACAAGTACATCCTTTAATAGTTCCTAGTTGAGGAAATATCGAGACAGGGCATCGATATTCCAGAGTAGACTAGCGTATACGCTTCTTGACCCATATGATAGGCGATGGATGATCCCACATCCATTAGTGTTTGACATCAGAGATGGTATACGGGTGCTCAGTGGAGACTGGGTACACTGAACAGGACTCGCCGATGACTCCTATGTGGTAGTATACCTATCGTCAGATAGCAGTTCTCTGGTGACACCGATATAGGTTAGTCTGTAGACCCGAGATCGTCATAGAGTCTTGTGTGATTCCCACTGTGCTTTGATTTCAACCTTACCACATACATGAGAATGTGCAAAACGGTGGCTTTTGGGTACAGTCCCGAATCACATGGAGGCAATGAGCGATAGGAGGGGTTTCGTTTCTCCTGGTATTGGGGGTTGATATTGCGCTATGCTCGATTGGCTATAACTAGAAGTCCCTGGCCAGGGCTGCTGCCGAGATTTACTGATAAGTGTTATCAGTACTTTCTTGAACCGTTATAAGGCCAGACATCAGCATGACTTATCACGTTACTGGGGTCTGACGATTTCCACCCCTAGACATGATATGCGATATATCAGACGAAGAGACCGGACTGTACAGTAGTGTTACTGATAGGCTTCATGGAGACTGTGTTAGTGTATATACCCTAGGGGCCATTATTGTATCATACTTGTATGTATATTACTTAATGGAAGCTTGGGATATTCACAGTTGTATATACAGTCTTGCTAAAAATGGTAGTATGCTACTTAGTTTGTATCTATTTTAATATGTGCATATGTTTCTTGTAACGTATCACTTATACATATTAGTAGAGCCCATAGGATCTTTGCTTGATTACCAGCATTGTGATGGCAGTCACACTAGTGGAGGCTGGGTAGTCTGTAAGCAACATCCTATACAGGTCCCTGGTCGTTGGATTATCGAGATAGGGCATCAATACTCCAGAGTAGACTAGTGTGTACGCTTCTCATCCCAGTTGGGGAGATGGTCTGTCCCATAGCCATCAGTACGTCGTACTGGAGATAGTATACAGGTGCTCGTTAGGTTATGGGTACACCGGACAGGACTCGCAGGGGAACTGATTGGTTGGTATTATACCCGTCGTCAGTTAACAGTTCCCAGGTGACATGAGTACAGCATAGTCCGCAGACTTGACACTGCTACTTCGCCTCGAGTGTGTCCCACTGTTCTTAGATTGCTACCCTACCACGGCTCAAAGGAGTCATGGAAACAGGTAGCAGTTGGGTGCAGTCCCGAGCACTTGGAGGCAGTAGTGGTTAGACAGGATTTGTCTCTCCCGGTATTGGGAGATGATATCGCACTGTGTCAGAGAGCCATTACGCAAAGTCCCTGGCCAGGGCAAGCGAGATATACTGGTAGGTTCCAGCAGCTTCTCAGGGTGTAATGGGCTACGCTCTGACACGACTTATATAGCTATTAGGGGACTGACGCTTGCCGCCCCTAGGCTCGATATGCGATAGTCTTAGACGAACAGACCGGACTGTAACGGAGATTGTCACATCAGGCTCAGTAGGAGTTCGGATGGTTTTTCTCATCGGCCTTCTTATCGACATCTACCTGGGGACTGTTACGTACAGCTAGTGCCGCTTGCGGTCTGTGGTTAAACCCACTGCCAGCGTAGTGTCGAGTCTTTAGAGTCCCACACAGAGAGTTTCCCTACTCCAGGAGAAACGATATAGAGGTCGTATGGTTTTACGACAAGGGTTCGGACGTGTACGTGTGTTTGCGCACGTACAACTTTTCGGACAGTTTTTACTAGCAGGCTTTGGTTTAAGCCAGATTCTAGTATCGGGTTATTGGATTTATACAGTCTAAAGTTTTTCCGTGTTTTCACGGATTGTAGGGGCATTCTCGTAATTTTCCGGGAAGCTTCTAGAAGAGTGGTGACTAAGGGGTTAAGGTGGCATGATCATTAATTGCTTAATGACTCATTTGTGTGATTCATCCTTTGCATTAAATGATTCATTAATGAGTTAATGAGTCATATAATGAATCACATAAGGTGAATGCATCAACCATGATGATTAATCATTTATATTATTTATTTGATTAATTGTTATGGTTGTTATATTCTAGTGAGTTCATTTTCTTCTCATTCTCATCTTCACCTTCTCTCTCCTCAAGCTCACTCTCTCTTCAAACCCTAACCCTAGCCTCTCATGTGTTGAGATCAAGGGTTAGCTAGACTAATACATCCATAACCTCACTCTATATCCCCTAGGTAGCTTAGATTAGCACTTTAAGCAACCTAGTTATCTCAAGTTTGAGATTAAGCTTGGCGTAGGAGCTTTCGGGGTGGTTCGTCTTTGATTCGAGGAGGCCGTTGAGGTGCCGATGTTCCAAGGAGCCTACGAGGAGTGGAGGACAGCGATGAAGACCCGAAGGACATGTAACGTGAGGTATAACTTCGAATCCGAGTAGTTAAACCTCTAGTTGATAGTTAGCAATGGTTTAGATAACGATTCATGCGCTCAAGTCCGTGTTACGAAGCTTTGATAATCGTTTTTCATATATTTCGCCTCCCCGCAAGTTCGTGGGGTATGTGATATGGACTTACAGTGGTATCAGAGCTAACTTAACCATTACTAGCTTGTTAGCAACTGATTAGAAGTTCGATCGACGGAAAACACGAAAACAAAAAACCGAAAACCCTAAGTTTCTGTTAATTTTAAAAGTGTCTGAAAAATAATTTGACATGCCTTAAAATTCACAGCAGGGAATTATAAGAATACTGGGACCCAACTCGACTATACGACCGCGGAACCGCGGCCAAAGTGTGCTTTTGGCCGCGGATCCGCGGCCGAGTAAACTCCGAGTTGACTCGGATTTTCACAGTAATTCATATTTTGGTGTTTTTTGTTTTCCTGTATGTTCTGTTGTTACCCAGATTACTTCAGTGCAGGTTTGCTTTTGGGGTAGACACGGTATATGGTATTCGATCGATGTTCTAAGATATTTGCTAATTGTGTTTTTATCTGTAATGTTTAATGTGTTCGTAAACCTCCCTTAACTGCTAGTATGTCGGTTGGCAGGGGGTTGCACATTTCTGAAATGTTTACTGCTTGTGTATATGAACTGTGTTGGACTGTTATGATGATTAGCTGGGGTTTGAGATGTGTTTAATATTCATTCATTTAATGTAAATATAATTTGATGTAATATTCTTTTGCGGGGCACATCCAGGTTGCGGTTGTAGCCACCGTTGTATTATTTCTTTTTACTGTTTTTGCTCCTAAGATAGACCCAAGGTGGGGTACACAAACTACCGGGTACGTCAAAGTGTTTAGTGGCCCACTCACGTTATTGAGGGAGACCGCTTCACTTCGGGTACTTGGCGGGTAGTTTGCCGTACCCGTAGGGGTTTAGGGTTGGGGTAATGGCTATTCATCACAACTGTGTAATCCGTCTTTTATTGCAGGCTCAAAGCAAATACGGATTGCTAGTAAATCCAATAAAGTTCATCAGTGATCTGGAATGCTTATTATTGCGTCTGACGAATGTACAATATCTATATATGATAGCTATTAGACGTCACTTATGTTTTACACCCACGCTAGCCCAGCCCCCGCTCTGTCGTTACTTAAGTAACCTAACGGGTGATGACGGGACCCAGTGGCAAATGCGGATGGCATAAGAGGGCGTGGTATTTTCGTTGTTTTCTGCAATGATATGATAAATGATGGGACACATTATTATAATGCAAAGAAAATAAACCAAAGTTGAATCGTTGGAACAAATTTAAAAGAAACCACTCGGTTATTTTAAAAGATCAGAATTTTTTAAATTGCGGAGCTTTAACCACTCCTTTTAAAAAGTATCAGGTTCCTTCGATTATATCAAGTTCACTACGTTCACGGTTTTGCCAAAACCAGTCGTAACCCTCCGTCATTTCATATGGATAGTCAATAGTATTCAAGCTGTGTTTGTTTGGCCAAAGTCAAGGCACAGTGTTTGGTAGCTATTGGGTATTCATATGTAGCATAGATAGATGCATTGGTTTGGGACAGTCGTACTGCCTTGTTTGGCCAAAGTCAAGGGTATGTACGGGTGGGTTCAAATTAACCTGGATAATGGCGGGTAGAACTTGACATGTGACTTATGATTTGTTTGGCCAAAGTCAAGGTCATAAGAGTATGGGGCAAAAATCCATATCGGGAATTTCTAAAGAAACTGAAATTTGCAGAGATAGCATACCATTTTGGAGTTTGATGAATGTTGGTAGGATTCCTTCAACATTATCATACGATGATATTTTGGATCCCGATCCTACTGTGAGTATATACTACTTATCAGGAGATTCGTCACTTAACGATCAATGCTATAAACCAAGTAGGTGCCTAGAAAGGTGTCAGCGGGGTTAAGCCCCCAGAGAAAAGATGTTATTTAATTAAGGAACTTCGCAAAAGCGTTGGAAAACCTCTCTCGAAATATCGACACTGGCCTGGCTGAACGGTTAAGCAAGTATTGTACGGTGAGAATAGTCCTGGCTAATTTTTCTTTTATGGTTTGAGGAAGGATTCGAGAAACAGTGGGAGCCATCCTGTTTAGATAAATTAATAACCACTCTAATCTTGCAAGAGCATCATGCTAATAGTGTTTTCTTCTCTCTGTCTTAATTGCAGCGACCTTGTGACCACACATAGGTTATATCTAGATAACAATTTGACTGAATCTGGCTTATATGACTGGCAAAGATCTGTCCAGATGTCCATTGCCTATGACAAGCTGGAACACCCTATCATTACTCAAGATCCCGCCGTCCCAGGTCCAGTTTCCACCGTTGCGGATTTGGATATCCGTTAGACAAGGGAAAAGGATAAAACGAAAGCCAAGTGCCTCGTGTCAGCTTCAGTTGATGGTGTATACCAGAAGCAGCACGAGAAGATGGACTTAGTTTCCATCTTTCTCCATAACAAAGATTTTTATGGAGAGCAATCTCATATCGCAAGATATGAGACCTCGACCGAATTAAATCAAGCGAGGTTGGCTGTCGGGTCATTTGTAGGGGACAACGTCCTTACAATGACTAGCTATATTAATGAGCTCAAGGACCTGGAGACCACGTTGGGAAACAGGTCGATACTGACTTGATTCTACATTCTCTACCTTCTACCCTGAAGGAAACCAGGGAAGTAGAAGGAAAGAGAAGGGCAAAAGTTTCGGGACTTAATACAGTAAAAGAGGGTAGTTCCTATTATTATGGGATTGGGCATAGGCAGAATGATTGCAGGGCTTTGGAAGCCAGTGCCAAGATACAAAGCATGTTGTGGCTTCAGCCTCAAGTGTGTTTGTTATTGAGAACTATTTGTCAATTAACTCTACTTCCTAGGTATTAGATATCGGAGCAGGATCTCATATCTGTAATTCATTACATACTTTGAGAAACCGTAAAGTTATAAAGGTAGGTGATTGGTCTCTCAAAGTTGCAAATGGAATGACAGTGATTGCTGAATCCGTGGGAGAATATCGCCTAGGTTTGACAAGTGGGCATATATTGATTTTACGTAACTGTTTATATATACCTAGTATGACTTGTAATATCATATCAGTGTCCTCACTTTCGAGAGAGGGATATGATTTTACATTCGTAAGTGATGTAGTTAACATCCACCTAAATCAAGTTCTGATTGGGTCAGGTACATTAGATAATGGTATATACGTATTAAGTCAAGCTCAGGTTTTCAATGTCCAGAATACACTTAAAAGAAAGTCTCCGGAATTAAATCAGGCTTTCTTATGGCATTGTAGACTAGGTCACATCAATGAGAGAAGGTTGACTAAGTTATATAGAGAAGGATATTTAAATCCGTTCGAATATCAATCTTATGCTACTTGTGAATCTTGTCTCATGGGAAAGATGACAAAGACTCCGTTTTCTGGACACGGAGTAAGAGCAAGCGAGCTCTTGGGACTCATACACAGTGACGTGTGCGGTCCAATGTCTACACATGCATGAGGTGGTTATTCCTACTTCATTACTTTTACGGATGATTTCTCTAGGTATGGATATATCTTCTTAATGAAGCATAAATCTGAGGCCTTTGAGAAATTCCAAGAATACAAGAATGAAGTAGAAAAACAAACCGGCAAAAGTATCAAGACACTGAGATCTGATCGAGGTGGTGAATACTTAAGTGCCGAGTTTCTAGGTTACTTAAAAGAGAATGGAATTCTCTCTCAGCTTACTCCTCCATACACACCACAACACAACGGTGTATCCGAAAGAAGGAATCGAACCCTATTGGATAAGGTTCGTTCCATGATAAGTAAGGCTGAGTTACCATGATCATTCTGGGGATATGCACTAGAATCAGCTGCATACCTTTTGAACCGAGTTCCAACTAAGACTGTGCCTACTTCACCATATCAGATGTGGTGTGGGAAGAAACCCTATCTTAAGCACATTAAGATATGGGGATGTCCAGCTTTTGTAAAGAAGCAGCTTGCGGACAAGCTCGAGGCACGATCAGTACAGTGTAAATTTGTGGGATATCCAAAGAACTCCAAGGGATATTATTTCTATTACGCAGAGGAACAAAAGATTTTTTGTTTCTCATAATGCTCGCTTCTTGGAAACTGAGTTTTTAGAAAATCAGATAAGTGGGAGCGCAATAGAACTAGAAGAAATTCCAGAACCACAAACTATTACTGAAATCTTAGTAGAACAAGAAGGTTCAGGAGAACTGGACATCCCAGCGCCTATCCGCAGAAGTACCAGACAGTCTCATCCACCTGAGAGATACTACGGTTTTCTCATCGATGGGGATCGAGAAGATTGCGTCATTGATAATGATGACCGTACTAGCTTCCAGCAAGCCATTCAGAGCGGCGACTCGGTAAAATGGCTGGATGCAATACGGACCGAAATGGAGTCCATGTACATTAACAAAGTATGGACTTTGGACATTGCTCCAGATGGGGTAAAACCCGTAGGATGCAAATGGATCTTCAGAAAGAAGATTGGTGTGGATGGACAGGTTGAAACCTATAAGGCTAGACTTGTTGGAAAGGGTTTCCGTCAAAGACCTGGTTTGGACTATGACGAAACCTTTTCTCCAGTGGCTATGCTGAAATCCATTCAGGTCCTTCTTGCTATTGCTGCCTTCCACGATTATGAGATCTGGCAGATGGAAGTAAAGACGGCTTTTCTAAATGGAAATTTGGAAGAGAGCGTCTATATGGATCAGCCAGAAGGATTCATTCAGAGTGGGAGCAGCGGTAAAGTATGCAAGCTGCTTAAGTCCATTTATGGACTAAAGCAGGCATCGCGGAGTTGGAACATCTGTTTTGATGATACTGTCAAGGAATTTGACTTTATCAAAAATCCAGATGAACCATGCATATACAGTAAGATTGTAGGGAGAGCTGTAGTATTTCTCGTCTTGTACGTGGATGACATTCTCCTAATAGGAAATGATATTCCTATGTTACAGTCAGTCAAAAGATTCTTATCACAGAAATTCTCCATGAAAGACTTGGGTGATGCCACCTACATTCCGGGGATCCGGATCTATCGTGATAGATCAAAAAGGATGTTGGGACTTTCACAGTCCAGGTACATATACACCATAGTGAAGAGATTGAAAATGGATGATTCTAAGTGCGGTAACCTACCGTCTTGTCACGGAATCACCCTCTCCAAAGAGATGTCTCCCAAGACTGATTTGGAAAGGGATAGCATGTCGATTATACCCTACGCTTCTGCGGTAGGCTCTATAATGTATGCGATGTTATGTACCAGACCAGATGTAGCATACGCATTGAGCGTAGTAAGCCGGTATCAAGCAAACCCAGGGGAGAATCACTGGATAGCAGTAAAAAACATTCTTAAGTACTTGAGGAGGACTAAGGAGATGTTCTTGGTATATGGCGGAAAAGACCTCCAGATGGAGGCCTTTGCCGACTCCGGCTTCCAGAGTGACAAAGATGACTCCAAGTCCATGTCGGGTTATGTCTTTACCCTCAATGGAGGGGCGGTCTATTGGAAGAGTTCCAAGCAGGAGACCGTTGCTGACTCAACAATGGAAGCGGAGTACATAGCTGCTTGCGATGCCGCAAAAGAAGCTGTCTGGATGAAGAAGTTCCTCACAGAACTTCAGATGGTTCCTTCCAGTGTTGGTCCAATACTTCTGTATTGTGACAACAACGGTGCTATAGCTTTAGTGAAGGAACCCAGGTCCCATCAGAAGTCCAGACACATCTTAAGGCGGTATCACCTGATCAGGGAGATCGTAGATCGCCGGGAGATCGAGGTGAAAAGAGTAGAGATGGAGAACAACATTGCTGATCCATTCACGAAGGCCATTCCTCAGACGCAGTTCGAGAGGCTATTCGAGATGATAGGTCTACGATATGCTAGCTCATGGCCCTAGTGCAAGTGGGAGATTGTTAGTGTATATGCCCTAGGGGCCATTATTGTATCATACTTGTATGTATATTACTTAATGGAAGCTTGGGATATTCACAGTTGTATATACAGTCTTGCTAAAAATGGTAGTATGCTACTTGGTTTGTATCTACTTTAATATGTGCATATGTTTCTTGTAACGTATCACTTATACATATTAGTAGAGCCCATAGGATCTTTGCTTGATTACAAGCGTTGTGATGGCAGTCACACTAGTGGGGGCTGGGTAGTTTATAAGCAACATCCTATACAGGTCCCTGGTCGTTGGATTATCGAGATAGGGCATCAATACTCCAGAGTAGACTAGTGTGTACGCTTCTCATCCCAGTTGAGGAGATGGTCTGTCCCATAGCCATCAGTACGTTATACTGGAGATAGTATACAGGTGCTCGTTAGGTTACGGGTACACCGGACAGGACTCGCAGGGGAACTGATTGGTTGGTATTATACCCGTCGTCAGTTAACAGTTCCCAGGTGACATGAGTACAGCATAGTCCACAGACTTGACACTGCTACTTCGCCTCGAGTGTGTCCCACTGTTCTTAGATTGCTACCCTACCACGGCTCAAAGGAGTCGTGCAAACAGGTAGCAGTTGGGTGCAGTCCCGAGCACTTGGAGGCAGTAGTGGTTAGACAGGATTCGTCTCTCTCGGTATTGGGAGATGATATCGCGCTGTATCAGAGAGCCATTACGCAAAGTCCCTGGCCAGGGCAAGCGAGATATACTGGTAGGTTCCAGTAGCATCTCAGGGTGTAATGGGCTACGCTCTGACACGACTTATACAGCTATTAGGGGACTGACGCTTGCCGCCCCCTAGGCTCGATATGCGATAGTCTTAGACGAACAAACCGGACTGTACGGAGATTGTCACATCAGGCTCAGTAGGAGTTCGGATGGTTTTTCTCATCGGCCTTCTTATCGACATCTACCTGGGGACCGTTACGTACAGCTAGTGCCGCTTGCGGTCTGTGGTTAAACCCACTGCCAGCGTAGTGTCGAGTCTTTAGAGTTCCACACAGAGAGTTTCGCTGCTCTAGGCGAAACGATATAGAGGCCGTATGGTTTTACGACATGGGTTCGGACGCGTACGTGTGTTTGCGCACGTACGACTTTTCGGACAGTTTTTACTAGCAGGTTTTGGTTTAAGCCATATTCTAGTATCGGGTTATTGGATTTATACAGTCTAAAGTTTTTCCGTGTTTTCACGGATTGTAGGGGCGTTCTCGTAATTTTCCGGGAAGCTTCTAGAAGAGTGGTGACTAAGGGGTTAAGGTGGCATGAGCATTAATTGCTTAATGACTCATTTGTGTAATTCATCCTTTGCATTAAATGATTCATTAATGAGTTAATGAGTCATATGATGAATCACACAAGGTGAATGCATAAACCATGATGATTAATCATTTATATTATTTATTTGATTAATTGTTATGGTTGTTATATTCTAGTGAGTTCATTTTCTTCTCATTCTCATCTTCACCTTCTCTCTCTTCAAGCTCACTCTCTCTTCAAACCCTAACCCTAGCCTCTCATGTGTTGAGATCAAGGGTTAGCTAGACTAATACATCTATAACCTCACTCTATATCCCCTAGGTAGCTTAGATTAACACTTTAAGCAACCTAGTTATCTCAAGTTTGAGATTAAGCTTGGCGTAGGAGCTTTCGGGTGGATCGTCTTTGATTCGAGGAGGCTGTTGAGGTGCCGATGTTCCAAGGAGCCTACGAGGAGTGGAGGACAGCGATGAAGACCCGAAGGACATGTAACGTGAGGTCTAACTTCGAATCCGAGTATTTAATCCTCTAGTTGATAGTTAGCAATGGTTTAGATAACGATTTATGCGCTCAAGTCCGTGTTACGAAGCTTTGATAATCGTTTTTCATATATTCCGCCTCCCCGCATGTTCGTGGGGTGTGTGACATGGACTTACACTATGGACATGCTTTCTTGTTGATCTTCATATCGTTCAATACCCGGGTAGACGTTACGTCCAGCTAGTACCACTGACGGCTTATAGGTGACGGATGTGATCATCACCTACTGCTCGCGTATTGACAAGTCTTTAGAGTCCCACACAGAAGTTCCCTGGTTCAAGCGAAACGAAGTAGGACACATATGTGATATGTGTGTGGGCCTGATTAAATACGAGTATGTGATACCGTATTGTAATCTGGCAGTCATCTGTTATCGGTTCGGTTATATATGATATAACCAGTTTATCGAATCAAGTGTTGATTCGATAATGTGATATACAGATAAATGATATTAGTCGGTCATATATGATATAACCAGATTATTAGATCAAGTGTTGATTTAATAATGTGATATAAATTATATGTGATATAATTATATATTAACTAATATCATTAGCTCACTAATTATTCTTCATTAAATATATATTAATATATATGATATATATATATATATATATATATATATATATATATAATAATGAAGCATGGAATTTAAATTTCTATGTTGTGAAATTAGAAATGAGGTAGAAAGTGGAAGCATGGTTGCAAGCATGGGATTAACTCTAGTTTATTCTTCTTGACTCACTATTCAAGCATGGTTGCAATTTTATATTGCATAATTCCATGCTTGAATGAGTGAGGGGTCAAGTGTTGCCATTCATTCTAACTCATTTTTAACACTTAGCCATTTTTTGTTGAGTTTCTCCCATGGTTGCTCTCTAGCTTCTTCTTCCTCCTCTTGTCATGGTTCAAGTTTCAACCCTCACATATGATGTGAATCATGAAGCTTGAACACAAACTTGTGAGCTCTTTATATCCCCTACTTCACCATCCTACACTTGACCATCGATCAAGTGTAGCGTGTTTTTTACGCTAAAGTGTTTAGTGTAATAGCTAGCTTGAATTGGAGGGACTTCACGTGGATCATCTTCGGCACGAAGGTCATCGAAGGAAGCCTGTTCAAAGTCTCAAGAGAAGCCTAGTGGAGTCGCGGGACTACTACACGGAGCAAGTGAAGAGAAGGACCGTCTACAAAGGTTGTAT
Organism: Agapanthus africanus; assembly: GCA_030015575.1. Classification (NCBI taxonomy): domain Eukaryota; kingdom Viridiplantae; phylum Streptophyta; class Magnoliopsida; order Asparagales; family Amaryllidaceae; genus Agapanthus; species Agapanthus africanus. The sequence continues at coordinate 252,178,762 of JASDDO010000028.1, read as the reverse complement.
TCTTGTTCTCTTGATGTAAAAGTAGTTTACATTAGGTTTTGTCTAAATATCTAGTTAAAGATTCTAAGTTTAGGGTTCGTTAGCATGGCAATTGTTTGAAAATGGCATGGACGATACCTCCCGAAACCTTGCTGTCATGCTAGGGAACTTTACTTTGTTAGTGTATATGGATTCCATCTTTGATCGCATAGTATCCAGCCATTTCACAAAGTCTCCACTTGTGATGACCTGCTTGAACCTAGTTGGGTCATCATCTACCATGATACAATCCTCGCTCCCACTGTCACCGAGAAGACCATAGTATCTCTCAAGTGGATGAAGAACCTTACCAGATTCATGGAGAAGTTGAGGTTCGTTGGAAAATATTGAATCCTTTGGTTCCACTAAATCATTAGTTCTAGTTTGTATATCTGGAACTCATTCCAATTCTACCTCATGACCACAAATTTGTTTTACAAAAATTCCTTTTTCTAAAAAGGTAGCATGTTGAGAAACAAAACAACTTTTGTTCCTCGGTTTAGTAGAAGATATTCCCTTACGAATGTTTGGGATATCCAACAAAATCATAGAACTCACTTTACCTCGAGTTTGTCTGGATTTTTCTTTTCAACATAGGCCTGACAACCCCATATCTTAACTTGTTTATGACATGGTCTCTTCCCATACCATATCACATATGGAGTGGTAGGCACTGATTTGGTGGGAACCCTATTCAATAGGTATGCAGCTTCTCAAGTGCATAACACCAAAAGGAAACAGGCAATTCAGCAGTACTCATCATAGAGTGCACCGTTGTGCTGTGGTGTATTCGGAGGAGTAAGCTGAGAGAGAATCACATTCTCCTTTAGAAGATCCAGGAACACCATGCCCAAGTTGAAGGGTTACGCTAGCTCCCCGACCTTCTTCCGTGGCCAAATGCGGAACAAAATTTTTACTACGATTAGAAACTTGGCGCTAGAATAACACTAAACCCGGATCTTAACCATAAACCTTAAGTAGCAAATTAAGAAGCTATCTACTATGAGAAGAGTTTATACCAAGAAACTCAAGTCCTTCGGGTCTTCACTCCACTCCCTTAGTATGCTCCTTGTAGTGTCCATGATCAAGCTTGAACTTCGGCCTCCTCGTGTCAATGATGATCCACCCGAGAGTACCAACTAAGAGCTCTTACCTCTAATATGAGGTAACTAAAGAACCTAGTGTGCTAATCAAGGTTGTTTAGGTGATGTAGAGAGTGATTAGGGATTAGTTAGTCTCTTAGATCTTTGGATTCTCAACTCATGAGACACTTTAGGGTAAGAGGAAGAAGATGAGAGCTTGGAGGAGAAAGAGTGTGTGAGATATTATCAAATGAAAAATGGTAACCCTAGATAATTATGAATCATAGAATAATATAAAATCAAGCATGCTTCAATAGTTATCATATGAGTCACTAAGTAAGTCATCTAGTGATCATGCTTCATTTAATGTAAATGAACAACTCATCCTCCACATCATTTCATCATTAAAGAATAAATAAGAAATGAGGTGTCATCTTCTAGAAGCACTCTTGCCATAATTACAAGAATACCTCTTGTCCGTATATACATACCCGTATCCGTATTTTGAAAAATACGAATACCTAGAGAGTAAATAATCCGATAATCTAATACCAGGATATGGCTTAAAGCAAATCCCGCTAGTATTATCTGCCCGAACATCATACGTGCACAAGTGTACGTATGTGATCGAACCCTGCTGTAAAACCATACAGCCTCTACATCGTTTCGCCCGAAGCAAGAAAACCCTATATGTGGGACACTAAAGACTTAACAGTACGCTGGCAGTGGGTTTAACCACAAGCACGTCAGCGGCACTAGCTGTACGTAACAGCTATCTAGGTACCTGTCGAAAAGGACGGCCGACGAGCAAACTCGTCCGAACTCCTACTGAGCCTATCCGTGACAATATCTGTACAGTCCGGTCTCTTCGTCAAAGAGTATCGCATACCGGGTCTAGGGGCTGGTGAACTTCAGACCCTAATAACCTGATAAGTCGTGCTGATGTGGCTCAGGACCAATCCGGGAAACTACTAATCAACCTGTCAGTAAATCCCAACTGCCTTGGCCAAGGTTTTATGGTCCTGACCAATCGATCACTGTGCGATATTAACTCCTAATACCGGGAGAGACGAATCCCCAACAATCGCTCACTGCCTCCATGTGGCTCAGGACTGTACCCAACCAAAACCTGTTTGCACGACTCAGTAGAGCTGTGGTAGGGTAGTGATCAAAGCTCAGTGGGAACTCACACGAAACAAATGCCGATCTGAGGTCCGAAGACTAACCTGTACACATGTCACCTGAGAACTTCCATCCGACGATAGGTATAGTACCATCTGGAAGTTCTCGGCGAGTCCGTTCAGTGTACTCACACCCAGTGAGCACATATATACGATCTTAGGTGCATCAGACCAATGGCTGCGGGACCAACCATCCCCCGACGGGGCTAGAAGCGTATACACTAGTCTACTCTGGAGTATCAATGCCCAGTCTCGATACTCACGCGACTAGGGACCATTTAAGAATGTGCTTATGGACTACCCTGCTCCCACAAGTATGATCGCCATCACAACGCAGGTAGTCAAGCAAGATCCTACGGGCTTTATCAACATGTAACCGCTGTTGGATATATATGCCCTAGAGGACTTCATTATATAGGATGCTAGGGATATGTATGTACATGACAGTCTTGCTTGATATGATAGTACGCTATTTGGTTTGTCTTTGTCTTAACGTATGATATATTTTACTTGGTATTTATATATGTATGTTGATAAAGCCCATAGGGTGTTTTCCTGACTACCGGCGTTGTGATGGCAGTCATACTTGTTGGAGCTGGATAATCAATAGGCACATCCTTAGATGTCCCTGGTCGCAGGAGTATCGAGACTGGGCATCGATACTCCGGAGTAGACTAGTGTATACATATCTAGACCCTGAGGAGGGGCGATGGACTGGTCCCGCAGCCATTGGTGGAGTGCACCTAAGATTGTATACAGATGCTCACTGGATGTGAGTACACCGGACAGGACTCGCCGAGAACTGACTGGATGGTATTATGCCTAACGTCAGATAGCAGTTCTCAGGTGACATGTGTGCAGATAGTCCGTTGAATTAAGGTCGTCATTTTTCTCGTGTGAGTTCCCACTGTGCTTTGATTACTACCCTACCACGATTCAAAGGAGTCGTGCAAACAGGTTTTAGTTGGGCACAGTCCCGAGCCACGTGGAGGCAGTGAGCGACTGTTAGGGATTCGTCTCTCCCAGTATAGGGAGTTGATATCGCACGGTGATCGGTTGGTCATTACCATAAGTCCCTGGCCAGGGCTGATTGAGAATTACTGATGGACTGATCAGTAGATTCTCGGATGGTCTTGAGCCATGCCGACACGACTATGGTTATTAGGGGTCTGACGTCCACCACCTCCCTAGACTATACATGCGATACTCTTAGACGAACAGACCGGACTGCGCGGATATTATCACGGACAGGCTCAGTAGGATTTCGGATGGGTTACCTCATCGGCTTTCTTATCGACAATTACCTGGGGACCGTTACGTACAGCTAGTGCCGCTTGCGGTCTGTGGTTAAACCCACTGCCAGCGTAGTAGTCGAGTCTTTAGAGTCCCACAAAGAGATTTCCCAAACCCAGGCGAAAAGATATAGAGGTCGTATGGTTTTACGACAAAGGTTCGGACGCATACGTGTTTAAACGCACGTACGACATTCGGACAGTTTTTACTAGCCGGCTTTGGTTTAAGCCAGATTCTAGTATCAGGTTATTGGATTTATACAGTTTAAAGTTTTTCCGTGTTTTCACGGATGCGAGGGGCGTTCTCGTAATTTCTGAGAAGCTTCTAGAAGGATGTGACATGAGGGGTTAAGGTGGCATTTTCATTAATTGCTTTAGTGACTCATTCATATGATTCATCATATCATTTAATGCATCATTAATGCATTATTAATGATCTAATGACTCACATGATGAATCACTCTTCTTGAATAAATGAAGCATGGTGAATAATCATTTAATTGGTATTATTTGATAATTCATTATGTTTGATATATTCAAGTGAGAAGCTTTTCTATTCTCATTATCATCTCCACCTTCTCTCTCCTCAAGCTCTCTCTCCTTCTCTAAACCCTAATCCTACCACTCATGAGTTGAGTACAAGGATTAGTAAAGACTAAACACTCCATAACCTAACTCTACATCACCTTAGTTACTTTAATTAGCAACTAGAGAAACTAAGTAACCTCAAGTTTAGAGGTAATAGCTTGGATTAGGGTTCTCGGGTGGATCGTCTATCACGGAAGAAAGCTGAGGAGGACGTGGAGATCCAAGGAGGCCGTAGAGATCGTAAAGACGAAGGACTAGAATCGTTTGGTATAATCTCTTTACATAGTAGCTTAGAACTCTATGCTTATTGTTAAGTATTGTTTAGCAAAGATCTTTGGTTAGTTGATGTTCGCTTCATAAACATGATTGTTTTTCAAATTTCCGCCTCCCCGCAACTCGTGGGGTGTTGCACATCGACTTACAGTGGTATCAGAGCCTCACTAAACAATAATTAACTCACTTGCAAAGTCGTATGTATTTCGAACGCGAAACAAACCGGAAAATACACCGATATTGCATAGTTTCTGTCGAATTAAAAATGAGGTCTAAAATTTTTTCATGGACCTCCAGAATGACCAGCTTGAATATATAAGAACACACAAGAAAAATAGGCTCCTGAATTGGCCAAAGAGCCACGGAACCGCGGCCGATCCCACCGATCCGCCGCGGATCCGCGGCCGAGTTGGGGCCGATTCAGCCCAGTTTTCTTCTGTGCATCTTTTGTGATATTTTGTATTTTCTGGTATTTTTATTTTCTGCTCAGGTTTCAAATTTACAGAGAAGATTTGGAGTAGAATTTAAAGTGTTTAATCGATCGAAATTATACGATGTTTGCTTGTTTGATTATATCTGTGAACTGTATTATGTGTTCGTAAACCTCCCCTAACTGCTAGTATGTCGGTTGGTAGGGGGTTGCACATATCTGTGATGTTGTTTTTAACTGTTTGTGGATATGAACTGTATTGGACTGTTGTGATGATTAGCCGGGTTATGTGATGGGTTATTGTATTAATTCATTCGATGTAATTGTAATAAGTTGTAATATTTTTTGCGGGGCACATCCAGGTTGCGGTTGTAGCCACCGTTGTATTATTTCTTTTTACTGTTTTTGCTCCTAGGATAGACCCAAGATGGGGTGCACAAACTACCGGGTATTTTGAAGTGTTGAGGTAGAGCGCTTCACTTTTGGTACTTGGCGGGTAGTTTGCCGTACCCGTAGGGGTCTGGGGTGGGGTAATCGCTATTCATCACACCTGTGTAATCCGTTTTTCATTGCAGGCTCAATTGAAACGCGGATTGCTTGTAAATCCAATATTGTTTATCTGTGATCTGGAATGCCTATTATTGCGTCTGACGAATGTACAATATCTATATATGATAGCTATTTAGACGTCACTTATGTTTTACACCCGCGTTAGCCCAGCCCCCGCTCTGCCGTTAGTTAAGTAACCTAATGGGTGATGACGGGACCCAGTGGCGAATACGGATGGCATAAGAGGACGTTGTATTTTCGTTGTTATCTGTAGTGATAGGTTAATGATGGGACGCATTATTATTAATGCAAAGAAAATAAAACCTAAACTGAATCGTTGGAACAATTTCTAAAAACCACTCGGTTTTCTTGAAAAAGCAAATTTTAAATGCGGAGCTTAAACCACTCCTTTTAAATAAAAGCTATCTTTGTTCCTTCGATCATATCAAATTCATTACGTTAACGGTTTTTTGCCAAAAGCCAGCCGTAACCCTCCGTCGTTTCAGATAGACAGCACATCGTATTCATGCTATGCTTGTTGGCCTACGTCAAGGCATAGTGTATGGTAGCAGTGTGTGCGCCTATTTGTTGCATAGATAGATGCATTAGTTTAAGACAGACGTACACCTTGTTGGCCTACGTCAAGGGCATGTACGATGTACTTAAGTTGATCAGGACAACGACGGGTAGAACTTGACTTGCGTCTTATGATTTGTTGGCCTACGTCAAGGTCCTAAGAGCTTGGGGTAAAAATCACATCGGGAGTTTCAAACATAAAGGAAACTTGCAGATTTAGCATACCTTCTGGAGTGTGGTGACTAGAGTGGCTTCCATCTAGGGCATCATGTAATGATAGTTGGATCCCGATCCTACTGATGAGTAAGGATTACTCTCAGGAATTTTTCTCACTTAACAATCAATGCTATAAACTAAGTAGGTGTCTAGAAAGGTGTTAGAGGGGCTACGCCTCCTGGGAAAAGAGGTTCTTTAATTAAGGAACTTCGCGAAAGCGTTGGAAAACCTCCCTCGAAGTACCAACACCAGCCTGGATGAAAGGTTAAGCAAGTATTGTGACGTGTGATTAAATCCCGACTAGTCCTTCTTTTAGGTTTTGAAGAAGGATTTAAGGAAACAGTGGGAGCCATCCTGTTTAGATAAATTAATAAACCAATCTAAACTTGCAAGAGCATATGCTGAGTGTTTTCTTTTCTCTCTCTGACAGCTACCATGACTGGACTAAAACTATTACTTGAAAAAAATATACTGACCGGGCAGAACTATAAAGATTGGCTAAGCAACGTCAATATTGCACTGACTTATGACAAAGTAGCATATGTTACCACCGCTGTTCCTCCCCTTATCCCAGGACCAGATTCCTCAGTTGTAGACAGGGAAGTCCGCAAAACCTGGGATCTAGATTGTGAGCGAGCTAAGTGTATCGTGCTGGCGTCCATGAACAATGAACTCCAGAAGCAGCACGAGAGTATGGATATAGTATCCATCTTTCTCCATGTCAAAGAATTGTATGGGGAGCACTCCCGTATCGCGAGGTACGAAACCTCAAGGAAACTCTTCCAGATGAGGTTAGCTCCAGGATCGCCTGTAGGAGAGCACGTCCTCAAAATGATCATCCTCATTGAGAAACTCGCAAACCTGGGATGCGTGCTAGAGAATGATTTGTATATCGACTTGATTTTGCAGTCCCTTCCCCACACCTTCTCTCAGTTCGTGCTGAACTTCAACATGCACGAAATGGAAGCCGATCTTCTAAAGCTCCTCAATATGTTGAGGGTAGCAGAGACCTCCTTGAAAAAGGAGAAGACCCCCGTTCTGTATGTTGGCCAATCATCTTCTTCTAAATCTAAAGCGAAAGCTAAAGGGAAGAAGAAGATGAAAGCCACCAAACCGAAAAGTGGGGTCAAGAAGGTATAGGGAACGAACAAGGCAGGAAGGGTGAAGACAGAAAAGAACGAGTGCTTCTATTGTCACAAGCAAGGGCACTGGAAGAAGGATTGTCAGGCCTTCAAAGCCAAGGACATGAAGCAAGCAGTTGCTTCTACTTCAGGTGTGTTTGTAATCGAAAATTGTATTTCAGTTAACTCTACATCATGGGTACTTGATACCGGTTCTGGTTCTCATATCTGTAATTCATTGCAGGATCTGAGAAATAGTAGAGTGCCTGGGGACAGGTGGTATGACTCTCCAGATGGGCAATGGAATGCATGTAGATGCAATTGCAATAGGGGAATATCACCTAGGGTTGACTAGTGGACATATTTTGGTGTTGTACAGCTGTTTTTGTATTCCCAGTATGTTGTGTAATATTATATCAGTATCTTTGTTATCGAATGAAGGATATAGTTTTGCGCTTGAAAGAAATGTTATGAACATTCACCTAAATCAAGAATTGATTGGGTATGGCACACTGGAAAACGGCATATACATACTTAATCAAGCTCAAATTTTCAATATTCAAAATACGCGTTGTTGCGCCACGGCAGCGCCCCGGCCGTCTATCCGAGGCCAAAATGCGGAATCAAAATTTTTCTTAACTTTAAACCGGCGCTACCGCGGACAATAAATCCGGACCGTAACCATTAACCCAATGCTAGCTAACAAGAGATGGGGTGAGAGATATACCAAGCGATCCGTGTCCTTCGGTCTTCGTCTCCACTCCGATCTTCCGCGGAATCTCCGTCCGTCACCTCCTCGTCGGAAAGGGCACCACGTAGTCGGATTCTTTTACGGGCTCCCACCTCTGGACCGACGCAACTCGGGCGCGAAGTTGGCTAGCCGACGCGTCCAAGATTTGCTGTAGATGTAGTGTAGAATGGTTGCCTCTTTTGGGGTTTGTGAAGTTTCCTTGATGGAGGTAGGAATCAAGAACTTTGGAGAGGGATTTTTCCTTTTGTTGCAACAATGGAATAATGAGATAGCATAAAGAATGAGAACCACCATAATCTCCCTCCCTCCCTCTAGTGGCCGGCCCCTCCTCATCATGGTGGGAAAAAAGAATCAATCAAAATGGGAGAAGAAAAGCTAAGATAAAGATAAGAAAATGGTCACACCCATTTTCCAATCCAACTCAAATCTCAATCCATCATAATAAATACAATGGATGAGACCAAAAAAGAATCTCATGATTAAAGAAGTATCATGAAGCCACAAAATGCAAGAAACCCCCTCCACAATAAGTTATTTGCAAACTTGCAAATAACCCCCTCCATCGAAAAGTCCGGCCGTGAAGGAACAAAGGAAAACCGGCCGGAACGGAATGCAAACTGGCAACCTCAGAAAACTGATCCCGTAATAAATTACAGGAAAACCCCGCTACTGCATATACATGCCCGCATTTGTATTCCTACTGAATACAACTGTAAAGAGACAAAACTACACTATCTAATACTAGGATCCGGCTTAAGCCAAAGCCGGCTAGTAAAATCCGTCCGATCACGATCCGTGCAATACCGCACGTATCTGATCGAACCCTGCCATATCTCCATACGGCCTCTACAGCATTTCGCCCGAAACCTGAGTAACTGAGTGTGGTGGACTCTAAAGACTCGTCAATACTATGGCTGTGGATTTAACCACTAGCACGTCAGAGGTATTAGCCATACGTGACGGGCCACCAGCTATTGACCAAAGGGACGTCGATGAGCGAACTCATCCTGACACCCTACTGAGCCTGTCAGTGACAATATCTATACAGTCCGGTCCGTTCGTCTATGAGTATCGCATGGCGGGCCTAGGGGGTTGGTAAAAGTCAGACCCCTAAAAGCGGTATAAGTCGTGTCGGAGTGTAGCCCAGAACACGCTGAGATACTACTGGAATACCTACCAGTAAATCTCCTGCCTCGTCCGAGGGCTTTGTGTAATGGCTCTCCTAGACACAGCGCGACCTCACCCCCGATACCGGGAGAGACGAACCCCTGCAGATCCGCTCACTGCCTCCATGTGGCTCGGGACTGTACCCAACTAAAACCTGTTTGCACGACTCCTTTGAGCCGTGGTAGGGTAGTAATCAAAGCACAGTGGGAACTCACATGAGACAAATGACGATCTCAGGTCGATGAACTAACCTGTACACATGTCACCAGGGAACTGCTATCTGACGTCTGGTATAATCCCAACTAGCAGGTTCCCGGCGAGTCCTGTCCGGTGTACTCATAACCCAATGAGCACCTGTATACATCTTAGGTGAACCAACTGACACCAGTGGCTTGTGAGACCGGCCACCGCCCCTCGTCGGGGTCTCGACTGTATACACTAGTCTACTCTGGAGAATCGATGCCCTATCTCGAAACTCCCACGATTAGGGACCATTTAAGGATGTGCTTATAGACTCCAGCTCCCACGTATATGATCGCCCTCATACTACCGGTAGTCAAGCAAGAATCCTAGGGGCTCTATCAACATGCAATAGTGACCTGTAACGTCACCTAAAGTAGTACACGATGATAAAGATAAACCAGATAGCATACTATCATCTCGAGTAAGACTGTCCTACCGGCATAGGTCCTCCCTCAATCATTGCAATCACGTGCCTGTGATCCAATAATTGACTCTGAGGGCACTATATCCAACACGCGTAAAAGAAAGGCTCCAGATTCGAATCAAGCCTTCCTATGGCATTGTAGACTTGGTCATATAAATGAAACAAGGTTGACTAAGTTACATAAAGATGGATATTTAGATCCGTTTGAATATTCATCATATGCAACTTGTCAATCATGTATCAAAGGAAAAATGAACAAATCTCCGTTCACCGGACACGGAGAAAGAGCCACCGAACTCTTGGGATTTGTACACAGTGATGTATGTGGTCCAATGTCTATGCATGCACGAAGTGGTCACTCCTACTTCATCACTTTTACTGATGACTTCTCTAGGTATGGACATGTGTTCTTAATGAAGCATAAATCCGAGGCTTTTGAGAAGTTTAAGGAGTATAAAAATAAAGTAGAGAAACAAACTGGTAAAAGCATCAAGACACTTCGATCTGATCAAGGTGGAGAATACTTAAGTACCAGTTTCCTTGAATGCTTAAAAGAGAATGGAATTCTCTCTCAGCTTACTCCGCCTTATACACCTCAGCATAATGGTGTATCAGAAAGGAGGAATCGCACGCTATTAGATATGGTGTGTTCAATGATGAGTAGTGCTGAGTTGCCACTTTTCTTATGGGGATTTGCTCTAGAATCAGCCGTATACCTATTGAATAGAGTTCCAACTAAGACAGTACCTACCACTCCATATGAAATATGGAGCGGGAAGAGACCATATCTCAAGTATATTAAGATATGGGGGTGTCCGGCATATGTTAAAAAGCATAATCCGGACAAGCTCGAGGCACGATCGGTTTTATGCAAGTTTGTAGGATACCCCAAGCATTCAAGAGGGTATATGGTCTACCACACTGAAGAACAAAAGGTGTTTATCGCTCGTCACATTGTCTTCTTAGAAAGCGAATTTCTTGCAAAAGAAATTAGTGGGAGCGCGGTAGAGCTGGAAGAAATTACAGAACCTCAAACTGCTACCGAGCACTTAGTAGAACCTCAGATTTCAATAAAACATGACGAACCAACGCCACTCCGCAGATCTAGCAGGCTTTCTCATCCTCCTGAAAGATACTATGGTTTTCTTCTAGATGGGGATCGAGAGGATTGCATCATCGATGATGATGAGCCTACTAGTTTTCAGCAGGCTATTACGAGTAGTGACTCGATGAAATGGTTGGATGCTATGAGATCCGAAATGGAATCCATGTACACCAATAAAGTATGGACTTTAGAAGTTGCTCCTCCTGAAGTAAAACCAGTTGGATGCAAATAGATCTTCACAAAGAAGATTGGTGCATTTGGACAAGTGGAAACCTACAAAGCTAGACTCGTAGTAAAAGGTTTTCGTTAAAGACCAGGATTGGACTATGATGAAACCTTTTCACCTGTAGCTATGCTTAAATCTATTCGGATCCTGCTTGCGATTGCTGCCTTCCATGACTATGAAATCTGGTAGATGGACGTAAAAACAACTTTTCTAAATGGACATTTAGAAGAGAGTGTTTACATGGATCAACCAGAAGGTTTCTTAGACAGTGGGAGCAGCGGAAGAGTCTGCAAGTTGCTTAAATCCATTTATAGATTAAAGCAAGCGTCGCGGAGTTGGAACATCTACTTTGATGAGACAGTCAAAGAATTTGACTTTATCAAAAATGTAGATGAACCATGTATTTATAGGAAGATTGTAGAAAGAGCAGTAGTCTTCCTCGTTTTGTACGTCGACGACATACTACTGATAGGGAATGATATCCCTATGCTACAATCAGTAAAGCTCTTATTGTCACAGAAATTCTCTATGAAAGACTTGGGAGATGCATCATACATTCTGGGCATTAAGATCCATCGTGATAGATCTAATAGAATGTTGGGACTTTCACAGTCCAGATATATTAACACTATACTAAAGAGATTTAGTATGGAAGATTCCAAGCGTGGTAATATGCCCGCTTGTCACGGAATCACCCTCTCCAAAGAGATGTCTCTAAAGACTGATGAAGAGAGAGCTCGCATAGGCATTATACCCTACGCTTCGGCGGTAGGATCTATAATGTATGCGATATTATGTATTAGACCGGATGTAGCTTACGCACTTAGTGTGGTAAGCAGGTATCAGTCTGACCCAGGTGAGAAACATTGGATAGCGGTGAAGAACATTCTCAAGTACCTGAGAAGGACTAAGGAGATGTTCTTAGTTTACGGTAATAAGGACCTCCAGGCAGAGGCTTTTACCGACTCCAGCTTCCAAAGTGACAAGGATGATTCTAAATCCATTTCGGGTTTTGTGTTTACCCTCAATGGAGGGGCGGTATGTTGGAGGAGTTCCAAACAGGATACCATCGCAGACTCAACTATGGAGGCTGAGTATATAGCTGCTAGTGAAGCCGCAAAAGAGGCTGTCTGGATGAGAAAGTTCATTTCTGAACTGCAGGTGGTTCCGTCCATTGCCAATCCAATATCTTTGTATTATGATAAAAATGGCGCTGTAGCTTTAGCGAAGGAACCAAGGTCCCATCAGAAATCCAGGAAAATCTTAAGGCGGTTTCACCTGATCAGGGAGATCGTGGATCGTCGGGAGATCGAGATACGGAGAGTGGACACAAAAGACAACACGGCAGATCCATTCACTAAGGCCATCCCTCAAGTACAGTTCGAGAGGCTGTTTGAGATGTTGGGCATGTGGTATGTCAGCAACTGGATCTGGTAGAGACAGTGGGTACTCATTGCGCCAATTATAGGCCTTAGTGCAAGTGGGAGATTATTGGATATATATGCCCTAGAGGCCTTCATTGTATAGGATGCTAGGGATATGTATGTACATGACAGTCTTGCTTGATATGATAGTGCGCTATTTGGTTTGTCTTTTTCTTAACGTATGATATATTTTACTTGGTATTTATATATGTATGTTGATAAAGCCCATAGGGTGTTTGCCTGACTACCGGCGTTGTGATGGCAGTCATACTTATGGGAGCTGGATAGTCAATAGGCACATCCTTAGATGTCCCTGGTCGCAGGAGTATCGAGACTGGGCATCGATACTCCGGAGTAGACTAGTGTATACATATCTAGACCCTGAGGAGGGGCGATGGACTGGTCCCGCAGCCATTGGTGGAGTGCACCTAAGATTGTATACAGATGCTCACTGGATGTGAGTACACCGGACAGGACTCTCCGAGAACTGACTGGATGGTATTATGCCTAATGTCAGATAGCAGTTCTCAGGTGACATGTGTACAGATAGTTCGTTGACTTAAGGCCGTTATTTGTCTCGTGTGAGTTCCCACTGTGCTTTGATTACTACCCTACCACGATTCAAAGGAGTCGTGCAAACAGGTTTTAGTTGGGCACAGTCCCGAGCCACATGGAGGTAGTGAGCGACTGTTAGGGATTCGTCTCTCCCGGTATAGGGAGTTGATATCGCACGGTGATCGGTTGGTCATTACCATAAGTCCCTGGCCAGGGCTGATTGAGAATTACTGATGGACTGATCAGTAGATTCTCGGATGGTCTTGAGCCATGCCGACACGACTTGTACGGTTATTAGGGGTCTGACGTCCACTACCTCCCTAGACCATACATGCGATACTCTTAGACGAACAGACCGGACTGTGCGGATATTGTCACGGACATGCTCAGTAGGATTTCGGATGGGTTACCTCATTGGCTTTCTTATCGACAACTACCTGGGGACCGTTATGTACAGCTAGTGCCGCTTGCGGTCTATGGTTAAACCCACTGCCAGCGTAGTAGTCGAGTCTTTAGAGTCCTACACAGAGATTTCCCAAACCCAGGCGAAAAGATATAGAGGTCGTATGGTTTTATGACAAAGGTTCGGACGCATACGTGTTTAAACGCACGTACGATGATTGTTACGAAAAAGTGTGTTGTAGTTTAACCGCAATCAATAACGGTGTCGCGTGTAGTTAGACCGAGATGAGTACGGGTCATCCTCTGGGAAACGTAGAACCTTTTACTCTTACTTTAGATGTGTTGAAAAAGAGAGGAGGGATAAAGAATATTGTAGAATGGTTTCTAGATCTACGTTAAGCACTAATGCAAAATATAGATCTAGATTATTTATGGATGTCGTTAATATACGAAGGGGGCTGGTAGGGTTTGTTAGGATTTAGTAGTTGTGGACGATTAATTAAAAGTTGCCCTTTTTATCCTTTAATAGATTTAAAACTAGAACGACGGTGATGCATGTAGATTAGGGTTTCTGGAGGGAAAAGAAATCCCACTTTTAACCCTTATCTCGACACGGAACTTCGTTCATATTTAGCCTTTACCAAAACAATCATTAATCTAATCTCTAATCGCGGTCGGAACTAACAAAGAATTGTTAGCGCGCCCGATTAGGATGTTAGTGATTCTTTTGATAAAGTTCATAAACTTTATAGGACTTAAAAAGGGTTTAGGGATGTTCATCATCCATCAGCCTACCCTAATTCCATGAACCCTAACAAGCGGAGAATTACTCGTGCATGTTGGGAGAAAAAGAGATGGAAAGAAATTGCATAATTAAACTACGAAGAAATAGAATAAGAAAAAGAAAGCTACCTTTATTAATCAACAATATTCATTACACTTGAATCCTTAGAAAATGATTACAATTTCTAGTTGCTTCTCGATCTCTTCTAAGGAGGTAGACGAACAGTTGATGATCAGCCTGGATGCGTGAGCCGTCTTGGACTTCGTGATCTCGTCGGCTTGATAAATGTTCCAAGAGGCTCTCGGTCCCTATTTATAGTCCAAAGCCAGAAACCTTTACTTCCAAATTAGGGAACTAACTGTCTAGATACACCCACAATTTTTGCACACCCTAAATCTTCAAACATGCCGCGGATCCACGGCCTAAGGTGGGTTATGGCCGCGGATCCGCGGCCATACATCATATCCGTTCATCAAACTTTAGGGCTTTTGTTCTTGTGACATTTGTATTTCTCTGGAACCTTCATAATTTGGAAATCTTTTCTTTTCTTCTGCCAGAATTGATTTCTTAATTATGATTTCTTAATTAGGCAGGTTAGCTTTAACAACTTGATTTCCTTGATTTAAGACCTGAAAATTCTGCACAACAACTCAACAAATAATATTTAGTAGACTTAGTTCTACTAGGATTAGGTCAATGATAATATTTGCATACATTTTCCTACCAAATGCTAATTATAATATATCAACACATGGAAAATAGTATTTTTACACATAAACCCTCATATGTATGATATATTATAATAAAGACCTTTTTTAATATGAAAATGGTAGGAAAAATGTAATAACAAATGTACAGTTTTATCAACTGAACAAATACCCCCAAACTTATCTTTGATCGTCCCGAGCAAACTAGTTTATTCAAGAGAAGGAGAAAGAGAAGGGAGAAAACTAAGCACACTTTCGTAGGCAAACACGATTGCACTGAGCACGTGCAACAAGCCGTTAAACCTCTAGGTGTCCCTAGTAGGAGGAGTGTTGTCTCCTGAGGGTTTTCAGCGGATTTCACCCACAAAATCCTATAACAAAAGAGAGATGGTGAAATTTACATATAAAGATAAGAACTATAAAAGAAAGACTTTGAAAAGAAGAGTGTTCAACTATACTAGCTTTTCAGTTGTTATGAGCCCTATCTTAATAGTCATGAAAAGATGTTAGAAATCACATTATCCCTCAATAAAACATCGTCTTTATTCTTCATTCCTATCTTTCTTCCAAATATTGATCATATACCCCTACGTGTGTGTATAGAAAATCCCTACACTTGGAGAATTCAATTCAAGCTATCATACTCTTGTCCATCTACCTTAGTACTTTTTAATTTGATGAATACTTAGGTTTGCTCACACCTTTTCATGCGACCGTTAATACTTCTTGAGGTACTAACCGACCGATTACTCATGTGCTTGCTGATTAGGTGATAATATTTTCCTCGTCTTGCACCACCTAAGGCTTAGCAGTGACTCCCAGACCAGTTGGCCTTAGGGCACTAGGTGAAGAGGCACCCTCACTATATTTTTTTATTGCTGCCTTGGCGATACAAAACCAGTGTTCATTTTTTTCTTTCACCATTTTTATATTTTCTTCATTTTCTTTATTTTTTCATTTCCTTCATACTTTGGCTTTTAGACAAGAGCATTTCAAGGTATCCTCTACTATCCCGAGTTTCAAGACGTGTGTAAGTGCAAATAGTAGGGTATCAACATTCAAATGTTTGGCTTCCAGAATAGAAACTATTTTTCAGACTTATTTTTCCTCAGATTAGTGACTTCCTTCATCTTACTAACCCTTGGGACAACAGCTCATAACTACTTATTACTAGTTTGTTTAAGAAAACTTATAATTTTCTTGTTTTTCTTAAACTATTCCTATCTTTTGGATGTAATTTTTCACTTTCTACTCTTTTGTTATAAAAGATTTTTTTTTTGAAATTGTTGTGCTTATGCAAAGTGTGATGCAAATTGATGTGTAAATAAGCACAAACCTCCCCCAAACCTGTTTACAGCAGTGTCCTTACTGATGTCATCCGTTAAGCTCAAAAACCTGTAGACTTGGGATGAAATTATTAATGGGGGCAAGAATATATGAAAGTGAAAATCCTCCCCCAAACTTATTTTAGGCTCACAATTTTGTAAAAAGCATTTTCTTTCAAGAGCCAAAATATACCATCCCCCAAACTTGAGTTAAACAATTTTAATCTCAAAAAATCACACGAGGGGGTCAAGGTTATTGGTCAATGCCAAGCTTTGCAAAGACCGAAGGTCAACACCAACCATTCAAAAATTTTATCGATGAAGCACCAAGGTTGGTGGAAGAACATGTCACCTTTCGACGTGAAGAAGTAGGGAGGTGATAAGAGGTGTAATGGAAAAGGATTGCGTCTCAATTTGGAGAGACGACACAGTGATAGTAACGATGGATTACTCGCATTATCATGATTATCCAAAAGAAGGGGTGGAGGTCCAATTTCTTCATCTTGGAGTTAATTCATCTCAACACCCGTGTCTTGTAAAAATGCGAGTTCATCAGCGAAAATTTCCTCAAAGTTTTCATCGATACCCCGAAGAATAATGTCATCAGAAAAAATGGGGTGATCGTCAGACTCTATAAAAAGTTCTTCATCAGTGTTAGATGTTGACCCGGACAACTCGGTGGAAGAGTCCGTGTCAAGCAACAACATATGAAAAGAGTCAGTATCATGAGGTTGATCAAATTCGCTGCTGTCGACATCCATTAATTCGACAGAACACACATGAGCATAGGGTTCGGAGGGTTCACTTCCCAACTTGTAAATGTTAAGCTCAATTGACTTCTTTCCAAAGGATAGGGTCATAGAGCCGTTTCTACAATTGATTACTGCGTTGGAAGTGGCCAAAAAGGGTCGACCGACTATCACCGGGATTTGATTGCGTGGGTTTGCCACAGGTTGTGTATCTAAAACAATAAAGTCCATGGGAAATATGAATTCCCTGACTTTAATTAACACATCTTCTAGTTCGCCCCGAGGTTTGGTGATCGATCGGTCTGCCATCTGGAGAGTACAATGGGCGGGTTTTAACTCTCCAATTCCTAACTGCTCGTATACTGAATAAGAAAGCAAGTTAACGCTAGCGCCTAGATCGAGTAAAGCATGATTAATATTTTTACCCCCAATAGAAATAGAGATTGTAGGATAGCCGGGGTCCTTACGTTTCTTTGGTATTTGTTGGGTAAAAGCGGTGCTAACATTACTCGTCATGAAAACCTTCTTAGGCACTTGAGTTTTTCTCTTCCTAGTGCACAAGTCTTTAAGGATTCTTGCATAAGATGGGACTTGTTGAATAACATCTAGGAGAGGAATATTCACGTTAACTTGCTTAAACATTTCCACAATCTTCTCCATTTGCGGGTTAGGTCTGTTGGCCCTTAATCTGTTTGGAAATGGAGCTCGGTCAATAAGTTTTTGGTCCAACGTTTGTGGAGAATACTGTGGGGACGGATTCGATCCTAAAATTGGAGTGGGAATCGACTTAGATAGATTTGGCGAAATGTTCGAGCCTTGGGGAAAACGGAGAATAGGCTCGGATGAAGGTGGGAGACTAGACGAATTAGGGGAAGAAGAAGAAGAAGCTGGGGTATCAAATGTGTCACTAACATCAAATTGATCACCCACTCGGTTATTCAGCACTCTCCCCGATCTCAACGTAGTAACGACATTCACATTATGATTTTATGAATGGCCAGGATTCGGTAGGGGTTGAGATGGGAGTTTCCCTTTCTCTCTCGCACTCATTGCGGCGTTAAACTGTGCGATTTGGTTTTCTAATGATTTAATACTCTCACTATGAGAGGCAGAGTTTTTCGTTATGGTATCAACAGAAGACTTCATCTCAGCCGATAATTGCGTGGATTGTTTCATGAACATATCCAAAGTTTGTGCAAGTAAGTTGTCAGTACCGGCCACTTGTGGTGTAGAAATGTTGGCTGGATTTTGGAAATTCTGTGACTGAAAGGGGGGCTGATTCTGTGGTTGTGGTTGCTGTGGAGGAGGTCTTTGATAATTGCTTTGTTGGTTTTGGTTCCAAGCAAAGTTAGGATGATTCCTCCATCCTTGATTGTACGTGGAAGAATAAGGGTCGTTTCTAGGTCGCTGCTGAAAAGCAGCATTAGCTTGAAACGATGCATTCATAGGACATTCTTCCATTAAGTGTGAAGGATCCGAACAGCAACCACAGACGGACTTAGGAAGCGTGACCTGATTTAGGGAGAATGATGAGAATTTGTTCTCAATAGCGTCGAGTTTCTTCTGTATCGCTGCCATTTCGGCTTTTACTGTGATAGAAACATCGAGCTGGTGAATACCTCCCCTAGATGAAGGTGGTCTTACGCTTTCCTACTGCAAAGTGTGTTCAGCGAGGTCTTCCAGATACTTCCAAGCTTCACCGTCATCTTTAGACATGAAATTGCATTGACACATTGTTTCAAGCATCTGCTTTGTCGCTGGATTAATGCCCTCATATATAATCCGACATAAATCCCATCTATTAATTCCATGATGGGGGCATTGGACAAGCAGATCTTTGAAACGTTCAAAGCACTTCCAAAATGGTTCATTGGGAAGCTGGGTGAGCTGGTTGATCTCGCTCCTAACACGGGAAGTCTTATGGTTTGGGTAAAACTTCTTAAGAAATGCTATGACGAATTCATCCCAATTATTGATAGAGTGTGCGACAGTATTGTAAAGCCATTTTTCTGCCAAGTCGCACAGTATGAATGGGAGAAGACGCAAGCGCATAGCATTTAAAGTCAATTGTGAAGTACCCATCATTGCGCATACGTTTTCGAATTTGGTAATGAAAACGTACGCGTCTTCCGATTCAAGCCCGTGAAATTTGGGCAGCAGATTGATGTAGTGGGGTTTAATTTCGAAATTATCCCCGTTAGGTGGTGGAAGAGATAGACAAGTGGGAAGAGGACCACGGATAGGATAGCATCTCTCTTGGAGAGAGATGCGCGGTGGATTTTGCGCACCTACGGGCGGTGGCGGCGTGGTGTTATATTCTGATGGAGTACCGTCCATCTCGGTCGTGGTGTGTGGTGGGGGAAAAGAAGATGAAGAAGTACCGACTTCGGCGTCGATAGCAGGAACGCGGACAAGACGGGCACTAGGATCCCGTGTCCAGCGTGTGTGTGATTTAAAATTGGCTTGTTTTGAAAAAGTGGGACTCAAGACAAATCACCCTAAGATGCACAAGCAACCCTAGAACTAAGGTCACCTAGGTCCAGTCTCTAGACCGCTCCTAGACTTCCAAAGGACAAGCCGCAGGATCAATCCTCTACCGCCTCCGTACTACCCTTGTAGCCAGGTAAGTGCCAGGTAAGTGGGAAGGAACCACGGTAGTGGGCCTAATTAAAAACCACTAGCCTTTGACACACTTGCCTAAGCACTACAAAAGTAATGCGGATAAACGATAGATTACCCACGACCTTCCTCTGTCCTTATTGAGCGCGACAGTCCTTAGAGTCTGGTCTAGATATTTTTTAAATTAATGAAGGGTAGATCTAGATGCTCGGTTTGTGATTTGTGGGGCTTAGGAAGGGTGATGAAATCCCTACCTAATCTTGATTTGGTCTTTGCCCCTTAAAGTTCGTATTAAAATATGCAAAACAAAACCAATCACAAAACTTTTGCAAAAAGATTTTTGAACGGCGCTATTTTGCAAAGAATCCTGCAGAAGATAGATTTTATTGGATTTGAGAGGAGAGAGAAGGAGTTGAGAATCTTACCAGAGAGTTCTGTAGCCCCAATCCTTCTAACCTGCCGTGATTCCGCCGCCGGAAGCCCTTTGTGCCGCGGTTCGGCCGCGAGGTGGAAGAATCAAGTGATGAAAATTTTTCTTTGGCCTCCTGTACTCCTCTGGATCTCGATGAATGTCTCTGTCTTCTGTTTTCCTCAATTCTGTGACTCCAGATTTCCTCGCAAAATTCACGCACAAATCGTTAAATATGCAATTTGCAGTTTTGTGTTAATAATGATATGAATCGTCTAAGAATTCAACACAAATAGTAAAAATAAAAAAATTACGCACGTATTCCCCGGCAACGGCGCCATTTGATTATTACGAAAAATTGTGTTGTAGTTTAACCGCAATCAATAACGGTGTAGCGTGTAGCTAGACCGAGATGAGTACGGGTCGTCCTCTGGGAAACGTGGAACCTTTTACCCTTACTTTAGATGTGTTGAAAAAGAGAGGATGGATAAAGAATATTGTAGAATGGTTTCTAGATCTACGTTAAGCACTAATGCAAAATATAGATCTAGATTATTTATGGATGTCGTTAATATACGAAGGGGGCTGGTAGGGTTTGTTAGGATTTAGTAGTTGTGGACGATTAATTAAAAGTTGCCCTTTTTATCCTTTAATAGATTTAAAACTAGAACGACGGTGATGCGTGTAGATTAGGGTTTCTGGAGGGAAAAGGAATCCCACTCTTAACCCTTATCTCGACACGGAACTCCGTTCATGTCTAGCTTTTACCAAAACAATCATTAATCTAATCTCAAATCGCGGTCGGAACTAACAAAGAATTGTTAGTGCGCCCGATTAGGATGTTAGTGATTCTTTTGATAAAGTTCATAAACTTTATACGACTTAAAAAGGGTTTAGGGATGTTCATCATCCATCAGCCTACCTTAATTCCACGAACCCTAACAAGCGGAGAATTACTCGCGCATGTTGGGATAAAAAGAGATGGAAAGAAATTGCATAATTAAACTACGAAGAAATAGAATAAGAAAAAGAAAGCTACCTTTATTAATCAACAATATTCATTACACTTGAATCCTTAGAAAATGATTACAATTTCTAGTTGCTTCTCGATCTCTTCTAAGGAGGTAGATGAACAGTTGATGATCAGCCTGGATGCATGAGCCGACTTGGACTTCGTGATCTCGTCGGCTTGATAAATGTTCCAAGAGGCTCTCGGTCCCTATTTATAGTCCAAAGCCAGAAACCTTTACTTCTAAATTAGGGAACTAACTGTAGGGTTCCTAGGCACTCACAAGAGGTCTCACAAGGCATCAACCATGCCAATTTCAAATTTTACAAGTGCCGAGAAACTCTAATACGGATCGTTAACTAGAATTTTAGGCGAAACAATAAACTAGTTAACAACTTAACAAAAGTTAAGACGCTACAACCTTTGTAGATCCGGTTATCCACTTCCTTAGCTCCACGTAGTCGTCCTCTCGCTGTCCAAGTCGGATCTCGGACTCTAACATCGGCTTCATCGGAGAAATGAACGGACTAGTCGTCGGCTACGATGCCGAAGATGATCTACGTCGAGGTTACACAAGATCAAGCTCCAACTTCACCAAGTTGTGAAACTTGTGAAGAAAACACCCTATACTACTTGGCAAGAGGTAGAGGGTGAAGAAATAGGAGGTGGGTTCACTTTAGAATTGGATTTCTCACACTTTTGATCAAGATGCCATTAATGGTGGCAAGCTTTTTCTTGAAGAAGAAGATGATCAAGAAGATAGAATATGATAAGTGTTAAAGAATAATTGAAAAGGAATTCATTCTTATCATATTCTCAACTATAGTTAAGTGTAGAGAAATGAACTAGGGTTAGTTCAAATGGTTAGGGTTAAGCATGAGACAAGAATGGTGACTAAGTCAAAGCTTCATGAATCTTCAACTAAAAACAAACAAAGCCACCATTCATGTTTATCTATCAAAGATGAATAAACAAATAAATAAATGAATAAGCAAAACCCTAATCATCAACTCAACCATGGTTTAATTCTTTACACTTAACCAAATAAGTATGTATCATCAAACATGATACAATCATGTGCACAAAAGTATATCACATATACAACTTGCACATCCAAGTGAGAAAATCCATTTAAAGTGAACCAATACTAGTTAATGCAAAGTAATATATCAAATATATAATTATACATTAAATCATTAAATCAACACTTGATTTAACGATCCGGTCATATCGCATATAACCGACTAGTATCCTATGTATCGGCTTATCGAATCTTTGATTCGATATCTAGGTTATATCGCATATAACCAATCGATACATTCATCGCGAGAATGAAATACGGTATCACATACACGCATTATTCTCGGTCCTGCACATATCTCATATGCGCTCCTATTTCGTTTCGCTTGAGCCAGGAAACCTCTGTGTAGGACTCTAAAGACTCGTCAATACGCCGGCAGCAGATGATGATCATATCAAGCACCCACAAGCCGCAAGCGGTCTGCTAAACGTAACGGCCATCCGGGTATTGAGCGATCAGAAGATCGACGAGCCAGCCCGCTCACACTCCTGTGAATCCAACCAGTAACACTTACCGTACAGTCCGGTCTGTTCGTCTGATATGTCGCATATCAAGTCTAGGGGTGGTAAACGTCAGACTCCAATAACCGATAAGTCGTGCCGATGTGAGGCTCATAACGGGTCGAGAAACTACTGGTAACACTTACCAACAAATCTCTGATCAGCCCTAGGCAGGGACTTCCCTGTTACGGCCAATCGAGCACAGCGCAACATCAACCCCCAATACCGGGAGAGACGAAACCCCTCTTATCGCTCATTGCCTCCGTGTGACTCGGGACTATACCCAAAGACCACTGTTTTGCATGCCCTCATGGACGTGGTAAGGTGGAGATCAAAGTACAGTGGGAATCACACAAGATTCTATGACGATCTCGGGTCTACAGACTAACCTGTACAAGTGTCACCTGAGAACTGCCATTTGACGTGAGGTATAATACCATCTGGGAGTTCTCGGCGAGTCCGTCCAGTGTACCCAGTCTCCACTGAGCACCCGTACACCATCTCTGATGTCAAACACCAATGGATATGGGATCATCCATCGTCCATCTCATGGGTCGAGAAGCGTATACGCTAGTCTACACTGGTATATCGACGCCCCGTCTCGATACACCCACGACTAGGGACCTTGAAGGATGTACCTATGGACTACCATGTCCCCACTAGTATAATCTGCATCATAGTCCACGTAGTCAAGTACACATCCTAAGGGCTTTACCAACATGTAACTATAAGACAGTTTAAAGAGACAAGTGTACATGTTAAGATAAAGAGCAACCAGATAGCATACTATCATATCGAGCAAGAAAGTCATCTCTATATATGTCCAAGCATCCAATATAATATACATCATCTGTACAATACTGGCCTCTAGGGCATACATACAACTAACACTAACTGTATAGATACACCTACAATTTTTGCACACCCTAAATCTTCAAACATGCCGCGGATCCACGGCCTAAGGTGGGTTATGGCCGCGGATCCGCGGCCATTACATCATATCCCTTCATCAAACTTTAGGGCTTCTGTTCTTGTGACATTTGTCTTTCTCTGAAACCTTCATAATTTGGAAATCTTTTCTTTTCTTCTGCCAGAATTAATTTCTTAATTGTGATTTCTTAATTAGGCAGGTTAGCTTTAACAACTTGATTTCCTTGATTTAAGACCTGAAAATTCTGCACAACAACTCAACAAATAATATTTAGTAGACTTAGTTCTATTAGGATTAGGTCAATGATATTATTTGCATACATTTTCCTACCAAATGCTAATTATAATATATCAACACATGGAAAATAGTATTTTTACACATAAACCCTCATATATATGATATATTATAATAAAGACCTTTTTAATATGAAAATGGTGGGAAAAATGTAATAACAAATGTGCAGTTTTATCAATTGAACTTACGACATTCGGACAGTTTTTACTAGCCGGCTTTGGTTTAAGCCAGATTCTAGTATTAGGTAATTGGATTTATACAGTCTAAAGTTTTTCCGTGTTTTCACGGATGCAAGGGGTGTTCTCGTAATTTTCGAGAAGCTTCTAGAAGAATGTGACATGAGGGGTTAAGGTGGCATTTTCATTAATTGCTTTAGTGACTCATTCATATGATTCATCATATCATTTAATGCATCATTAATGCATCATTAATGATCTAATGACTCACATGATGAATCACTCTTCTTGAATAAATGAAGCATGGTGAATAATCATTTAATTGATATTATTTGATAATTCATTATGTTTGATATATTCAAGTGAGAAGCTTTTCTATTCTCATTATCATCTCCACCTTCTCTCTCCTCAAGCTCTCTCTCCTTCTCCAAACCCTAATCCTACCACTCATGAGTTGAGTACAAGGATTAGTAAAGACTAAACACTCCATAACCTAACTCTACATCACCTTAGTTACTTTAATTAGCAACCAGAGAAACTAAGTAACCTCAAGTTTAGAGGTAATAGCTTGGATTAGGGTTCTCAGGTGGATCGTCTATCACGGAAGGAAGCCGAGGAGGACGTGGAGATCTAAGGAGGCCGTAGAGATCGTAAAGACGAAGGACTAGAATCGTTTGGTATAATCTCTTTACATAGTAGCTTAGAACTCTATGCTTATTGTTAAGTATTGTTTAGCAAAGATCTTCGGTTAGTTGATGTTCGCTTCATAAACATGATTGTTTTCCAAATTTCCACCTCCCCGCAACTCGTGGGGTATTGCACATCGACTTACAACCGCAATATGTAATAACGAGTATGACATATGCCATGTTAAGATAAAGACAAACCATAATAGTATACTACCGTATCGAGTCGTTATCAATATGTGCAAGCTAGATATAACAACAATAGAAATAAATACACATATCCTGACAAAGACAAGTCAAATAATATACTATAAAACCAAGCAAAATTGTCCTGTACATACATATCCCTAGCATCCATATGTATACATATACAATACTGGCCTCTAGGGCATATATATCCAACAATCTCCCACTTATACTAAAGGCCGGTAATTGGCGTATCGAATACCCAACGTCTGCACTAAGGCCAGCTGCTAGTGTACCGCATACCCAACATCTTAAAAAGTCGCTCGAACTGCGCTTGAGGGAGGGCCTTTGTAAATGGATCCGCCGTGTTCTCTTTTGTATCCACTCTCCGGACCTCGATCTCCTTTCGATCTACGATCTCCCTGATCAGGTGATACCGCCTTAAGATGTGCCTGGATTTCTGATGGGACCGTGGTTCCTTCACTAAAGCTATAGCCCTATTGTTATCACAATACACAGGTATCGGATCAACAATAGGCGGAACAACCTGAAGTTCAGCAATGAGCTTCTTCATCCAGACTGCTTCTTTTGCGGAATCGCTTGCAGTAATGTATTCAGCCTCCATCGTTGAGTCTGCGATGATGTCCTATTTGGAACTTCTCCAACACACCGTCCCTCCGTTGAGGGTAAACACAAAACCTGAAATAGACTTGCTATCATCCTTGTCACTCTGGAAGCTTGAATCGGTAAAGGACTCGACCCTGAGGTCTCCATTACCGTAAACCAGGAAAATCTCCTTAGTCCTTCTCAGGTACTTGAGAATTTTCTTCACTGCTGTATAGTGGTTCTTACCCGAGTCTGACTGATACCGGCTCACCACGCTTAGCGCGTAAGCTATATCTGGTCTTGTACATAGTATCACATACATTATAGATCCTACCACTGAAGCGTAGGGTATAGTGCTCATGTGAATCCTCTCCTCATCAGTCTTGGGAGACATCTCCTTGGAGAGGGTGATTCCGTGCAATGCTGGTATGTTACCTCGCTTGGAATCTTCTATACTAAATCTCTTTAGTACGGTCTCTATGTACATGGACCAGTAATCTCTTGGATCTATATGTGTAGATCTTAATTCCCAGAATATATGAAGCATCACCCAGGTCCTTCATGGAGAACCTTTGACTGATTGTAGCATAGGAATGTCATTTCCTATCAAAAGAATATCGTCCACGTACAAGACTAGGAATACGACAGTTCGTCCTACAATCTTCTTATATATACATGGCTCATCTTCGTTCTTGATGAAGTCAAAAGTCCTTGACCGTCTCATCAAAATAGATGTTCCAGCTCCGCGATGCTTGCTTCAATCCATAAATGGATTTGAGCAACTTGCATACCTTCCCGCTGCTCCCATTTTTTACGAAACCTTCTGGCTGATCCATATAAACGCACTCTTCTACACTTCCGTTTAGAAAAGCCATTTTTATGTCCATCTGCCAGATCTCATAGTCATGGAAGGCAGCAATGGCAAGTAGAATCCGAATTGATTTGAGCATAGCCACTGGAGAAAAAGTCTCGTCATAGTCCAATCCCGGTCTTTGACGAATACCTTTTGCAACAAGTTTAGCTTTATAGGTTTCCACCTGCCTATCTATAACAATTTTCTTCTTATAGATCCATTTGCATCTAATGGATTTTACCCCAGGTGGAGCAACTTCCAGGGTCCACACTTTATTGGCGTACATGGACTCCATTTCAGATCGCATAGCATCCAGCCACTTATCAGAGTCCCTACTGATAATGGCCTGCCCGTAACTAGTAGGATCATCTTCTTCCAAGATGCAATCCTCTCGATCCCTGTCTATGAGAAAACCGTAGTATCTCTCGGGCGGATGAGAAATCCTACCAGATCTGTAGAGTGGCTGAGGTTCGTCCGGGACTATTGAATCTAGCGGTTCTACCAAATCTTCAGTTATAGTTTGTCCTTCTGGAATTTCTTCCAATTCTACCATGTCCCCACTTAATTCTTTTTCAAGAAACAACTTTTCAAAAAAGGTGGCGTGTCAAGAAACAAAACCTTTTGTTCATCGACATGGTAGAATAGATATCTATTCGAATGCCTAGGATATCCTACAAACTTACATAAAACTGACCGTGCCTGAAGTTTGTCCGGATTCTGGTTTTTCACATAGGCTGGACAACCCCATATCTTAACCCTTTTAAGACATGGTATTTTATTACTCCATGTTTCATATGGATTCTTAGGCACAGATTTAGACGGAAACTGATTCAACAGATACGCTGCTGTTTCAAACGCAAGCCCCCAGAATGAAAGAGGCAATTCTGCATTACTCATCATGGAGCGAACCATATCCAATAGGGTACGGTTTCTCCGCTCCGATACACCGTTGTGCTGTGGTGTATACGGTAGAGTAAGCTAAGAGAGAATACCATTCTCTTTCAGAAAGTCCCTGAATTCCGTACTTAAGTACCCCCCCTCTATCAGATCGGAGGATTTTAATACTTTTGCCAATCTGGTTCTTTACTTCCTTTCTGAATTCTTTGAATTTCTCAAAAGCTTCAGATTTGTGTTTCATAAGATACACATATCCGAATCTAGAGAGATCGTCAGTGAATATGATGAAGTAGGAGAACCCACCCCGTGCATGTATAGACATGGGACCACATACATCACTGTGTATGAGTCCTAAGAGTTCTCCCGCTCTTTCACCGTGTCCGGTGAACGGAGATTTGGTCATCTTTCCTTTGTGACAAGACTGACAAGTTTCATAAGATGAAAATTCGAACGTATTCAAGAGTCCATCTTTATATAACTTACTTAGTCTTTTCTCTTCGATATGACCAAGTCTACAATGCCACAAGTAGGATTCGTTTGTATCTGAACTTTTCCTCTTGCGTGTATTTTGTACAGTGAGAACTGTGTTCTGATTTAGAACATAGATACCATTACATAGTGTACCTTCTGCAACCAATACCTTATCAAGGTAGATGTTCATGATATTTCTATCAAGAACAAAGTTATATCCATCTTTATCAAGTAAAGAAACTGATATGATGTTGCAAACCATGGAAGATACATAGTAGCAATTGTTCAAAATCATAGTATTGTCATTTTGCAACACTAGGTGATATTCAACGACGGCTGCAGCATTAACTTGTGCTCCGTTCTCTACTCTGAGGGACATATCACCAGGTCCAACCATCCTACTTTTTCTCAGTCCCTACAATAAATTACAGATATGAGATCCTGATCCGGTATCTAGTACCCAGGAGGTAGGACTGACCGAAAAACAGTTCTCAACTACATGAACACCTGAAGGAGATACAATAGCATGCTTCTTCTTCGAAGAGGTCATCAAGGAATTCATGCTTTCCTCTTTCCCTTGCTCATACTCATGATTGCTGTCACAGTTTAGAGCCGAACCGACGTTCCCCAGCCCCGAATAAGAATTTGGATCGGTCAAGCGATACATTTTATTATCTTGATTAGGGCGTGAAATGGTTGCTACCTGGAGAGAGAGAAAAGAAACACTTAGCGTGCGCTCTTGCAAGATTAGATTGGTTATTAATTTATCTAACCAGGATGGCTCCCACTGTTTTCTCAAATTCTTCTTCAAACCCTAAAAAAAGAACTAGTCAGGATTTAATCACACGTCACAATACTTGCTTAACCTTTCAGCCAGGCTAGTGTTGGTACTTCGAGGGAGGTTTTCCAATGCTTTCACATTCCTTAATTATATAACCTCTTTTCCCTGGAGGCGTTGCCCCGCCAACACCGTTCTAGACACCTCCTTGGTTTATAGCATTGATTGTTAAGTGAAATAATCTCCCAAGAGTAATTCTACTTATCAGTGGGATTGGGATCCAACTATCATTGTGTGATGCACTAGATGGAATCCACTCTAGTCACCACACTCCAGAAGGTATGCTGAATCTACAAGTTTCGTGTATGTTTGAAACTCCCGATGTGGTTTTTCCCCTAACGACATATGGTCTTGATAGAGACCAACGTACCATAAGTCGCAAGTCAAGTTCAACCCGTCATTATCCTGGATTAACTTAGACCCACCCGCATAAGCCCTTGATAGAGATCAAAGTGGCTATGCGACTATCCTAATCAATCACATTCTAAAATGCAACAGATAAGTAACACTTAGCTACCGTTCACTATGCCTTGATAGAGACCAACGTACATAGCATGAATACTAACTGCTATTTATATAAAATGATGGAGGCCTACGGCTGGGTTTTTGGCGAAAAACCCGTTAACGTAATGAACTTGATATCGTTGAAAGAACCTGAGCAGTTTTGAAAAGGAGTGGTTTAAGCTCCGCTTTTTGAAAACTAGTGGTTTTGAAGAAAATCGAGTAATCTACCGTATAGACTTTTGCTCAAGAGGTCACTCCCCATGAAGGGATCTCGGCTCTTGTCTCGTGGAATGAGGTGCTGGATATTCACAACCGAATACCATTATGCAAAGCGAAATAATATAACTATAGTTTTTCGAAATTTGTTCTAACAACATCTTTTAGATTTATTATCTTGCATTAATCAAAATTAATGCGGTCCCATCAATTAACCCTATCACACCAGAAAAGAACGAAAATACAATGTACGTATATGCCATCCGCATTCGCTACTGGGCCCCGTCATCACCTGTTAAGGTTACTTAACTAACGACAGAGCGGGGGATGGACTAGCGCAGATGTAAAACATATATAACATCTACTAGTATATATATAGATATATATAACATTCATCCCAGGCATGATAATAAGCAACATCACAGAATCTTAGCCAACAATACAGAATGGTGGATTAACTTGGAGCCCCGGGTTTCATTTGAGCCTTAAATAAAACCCGACGTTCCCGGTCGTATGGACAGCCTGTGCGAGCACGACAAGTTACCCGCCAATCCCAGAAGCGAGGAAACCCCCTTCAACAAAGTGAATGGGTCACCCCGCACTTCACGGAATCCGGTAACTTGGTTGCCCCTCCGTGGGTCATACTATACACCCTACGAGTGCGACGAATAGCCCGCCAATTCTAAAATGAAGCCCCCTCCGTCCCAACGCTATGAGATGCAGGCTTGTTGCTTTCTAGAACCCGGCTATTCGTGCACTCCACCGTGGGGTAATCCTAGTACAGAAAAAGAAAATAATATATACAAATGGTGACATCGACCTTAACCCGGTCGTGCCCCAATCAAATAATATACAACCCGAAAAAGACGGCAGTCCACATATCGGACGCTCGCCCCGTAATAACAAATGTATAAATGAATATAAACTGTACTGCTAACATTGCACCACATGCTATCCACCATGACTATCCAACCACAATCACAGCACAAGCACAGAACATCAACGTGAATGTCATGTTCGCAAACTCGTCTAAAAAAACATATAGCAATTAGACGAGTCATACCGATCGAATGACATTCATGGTCGCAGATAAAAGTGAATGTACTGATAAACATTTAAACAGTGTTAAATTATCGACTTCAAAACACCCCGAATAGCCCCAAACAACTAGATAAAACCATATCAAAACTGGGCTAAACTAGCAATACCACTGAACCAACATTCCAAAGACCAAACCAGACCCAAAATACGAAACCCAAATTCCCAGATAGGGCCGGCTAGCTCGGTTTTTAAAGCAATGTGCTCGGCCAAAAACAGGTGGAATTGGCTCATATTTGGGGTGCAGTCTATGTGTCACCTAGGAAGTTCTCTGCAGTTGCTAAAATAATTTTTGAAGACCAAATAAAATTCGACAGAAACTGAAATGTTCAGGGTACTGAATTGGAGTTGTTTCGGTTTCGATACTTTAACATCGTTTAAACTTGCTAGTGTAGGGTTTATGGGCTGGCTCCGATATTATGAAGGGTTACGCTAGCGTCCCGACCTTCTTCCGTGGTCAAATGCGGAATAAAATTTTTACTATGATTAGAAACTTAGCGTTAGAATAACACCAAACCCGGATCTTAACCATAAACCTTAACTAGCAAATTAAGAAGCTATCTACTATGAGAAGAGTTTATACTAAGAGGCTCAAGTCCTTCGGGTCTTCACTCCACTCCCTTAGTATGCTCCTTGTAGTGTCCATGATCAAGCTTGAACTTCTGCCTCCTCGCGTCAATGATGATCCACCCGAGAGTACCAACTAAGAGCTCTTACCTCTAATATGAGGTAACTAAAGAACCTAGTGTGCTAATCTAGGTTGTATAGGTGATGTAGAGAGTGATTAGGGATTAGTTAGTCTCTTAGATCCTTGGATTCTCAACTCATGAGACACTTTAGGGTAAGAGGAAAAAGATGAGAGCTTGGAGGAGAGAGTGTGTGTGAGATATTATCAAATGAAAAATGGCAACCCTAGATAATTATGAAGCATAGAATAATATAAAATCAAGCATTCTTCAATAGTTATCATATGAGTCACTAAGTGAGTCATCTAGCGGCCATGCTTCATTTAATGTAAATGAACAACTCATCCTCCACCTCATTTCAACATTTAATCAAGAAGAATAAATAAGAAATGAGGTGTCATCTTCTAGAAGCACTCTTTCCAAAATTACAAGAATACCCCTCGTCCGTATATACATACCCGTATCCGTATTCCGAAAAACACGAATACCTAGAGGCTAAATAATCC
Organism: Agapanthus africanus; assembly: GCA_030015575.1. NCBI lineage: Eukaryota > Viridiplantae > Streptophyta > Magnoliopsida > Asparagales > Amaryllidaceae > Agapanthus > Agapanthus africanus. The sequence goes on along the minus strand of JASDDO010000028.1, from coordinate 252,147,008 downwards.
GATAATCTAATACTAGGATCTGGCTTAAACCAAAGCCCGCTAGTATTATCCGCCCGAACATCATACGTGCACAAGTGTATGTATGTGATCGAACCCTGCCGTAAAACCATACGGCCTCTACATCATTTCGCCCGAAGCAGGGAAACTCTCTGTATGGGACTCTAAAGACTCAATAGTACGCTGGCTGTGGGTTTAACCATGAGCACGTCAGTAGCACTAGCTGTACGTAACGGCTACCCAGGTACCTGTCGAAAAGGAAGGCCGACGAGCAAACTCGTCCGAACTCCTACTGAGCCTATCCGTGACAATATCCGTACAGTCCAGTCTCTTCGTCAAAGAGTATCGCATACCGGGTCTAAGGGGTGGTGAACGTCAGACCCTAATAACCTGATAAGTCGTGCTGATGTGGCTCAGGACCAATCCGGGAAACTACTGATAAACCTATTAGTAAATCCCAACTGCCTTGGCCAAGGTCTTATGGTCCTGACTAATCGATCACTGTGCGATATCAACTCCCAATATCGAGAGAGACGAATCCCCAACAATCGCTCACTGCCTTCATGTGGCTCGGGACTGTACCCAACCAAAACCTATTTGCACGACTCAGTAGAGCCGTGGTAGGGTAGTGATCAAAGCTCAGTGGGAACTCACACGAAAAAAATGCCGATCTGAGGTCCGAAGACTAACCTGTACACATGTCACCTGAGAACTTCCATCTGACGATAGGTATAGTACCATCTGGAAGTTCTCGATGAGTCCGTCCAGTGTACTCACACCCAGTGAGCAACTGTATACGATCTTAGGTGCATCAGACCAATGGCTGCGGGACCAACCATCCCCCGACGGGGCTAGAAGCATATACACTAGTCTACTTTGGAGTATCAATGCCCAGTCTCGATACTCACGTGACTAGGGACCATTTAAGGATGTGCTTATGGACTACCCTGCTCCCACAAGTATGATCGCCATCACAACGCAGGTAGTCAAGCAAGATCCTACGGGCTTTATTAACATGTAACCGCAATATGTAATAACGAGTATGACATATGCCATGTTAAGATAAAGACAAACCATAATAGTATACTACCGCATCGATTCTTTATCAATATATGCAAGCTAGATATAACAACAATAGAAATAAATACACATATCCTGACAAAGACAAGTCAAATAATACTATAAAACTGAGTAAGATTGTCCTGTACATACATATCCCTAGCATCCATATGTATACATATACAATACTGGCCTCTAGGGCATATATATATCCAACACAAGTATTCTTCTCCTCGATCTCATCGAATTACTTAATACTTCTACCCGTCTGGTTCTCAATTTCAAGCTTATATTCCTTGAATTTATCAAAAGTTTCAGACTTATGTTTCAACAAGAACATATGTCCGAATTTTAAGAGATGGTTAGTGAATGTAATGAAGTACGAGGAACCGGCCCTGACATTTATAGACTTAGGACCGTATACATCACCATGTATCAGTCCCAAGAGTACAATAACTCTTTCTCCGTTTCCTTTAAACGGAGTTTTGGTCATTTTTATCTTTGAGACAAGACTGGCAAGTGTCATAAGATGAAAATTCGAACGGATTCAAATATTCATCCTTATGTAACTTAGCTAGTTGTGTCGCATTGATATGACCTAGCCTACAATACTACAAGAAGGATTCGTTCATTTATGAACTACCTTTCTTGTGTGTGTTTGTTCATATCATAATTTTGCATTATTATATTCCCCATTCTTAATCATATCGCAAATAAATAGGTGCTTTTGATCCATGTCTGTTGAATGGTTACAGGTTACAGGTTCTCGGAACAATACAGTGTAAATGGTGAAAAAACGCTACAAAAGTGAGACCACGACCAACAAATAGAAGAATCTTTATGATGCCGCCTACAGTTTAAGGAACAAGTAAAGATCAATGAACAGTTCAATTGCCCAAGGCACGAAGGCAGCACAAGATTCAATACTTCAACACGAAGCGAACGGTAAAAGTTCACAACATTCTGCACTGTGGAAATCTGGAAGAAACTAGAAGACATTCTGAAGAACCAAGTGAGGAAAGTAGAAGGAAAATGCAACTTCAAGCTGCACAGAAGATTTCAGCCAAAGACCCCACCACATGACCACGGATCTGCGGCCAAACAAGGCATATGGCCGCGGATCCGCCGCCGTGCTAAGCACGTGTCGGTGCATCTTGACGGTGGGTGGCGGTGCGTTGACCAGGCTTCTCATGGTAGTTTTGTAAATTTAGATATAGATCAAATGTAAACCTTAGGGTTTCTATTCTCTATAAATAGGAACCCTACAGCTCTTTTTGGAGCATGCCTCTTTTTATTTATCTAGTTTAGAATTTTTATTCCCTGTAATTGTTAAAGAGTGCATCAAACAAAAAGTAAGTTTCTTTTCTGCCCTAGTTATTTCTCCAGCAATTTTATTTTCTGCCGTAGTTATAAATTTCTTATCTGCCGTAGTTGTTAAATTAAAAAAAATAAATAAAATGAACTTGTTTATTAATTCCCTAATGAGTGAGTAGTTACTCACTTGTTAGGGTTAGGTTTGGGAAAGGTTTGAGAGATGAAAATCTCTCACCCTTTTCTTGCCCGTTATATATTTTAAAGTAGTACTCTATGCATACATACATATACCGCTCACTACGGCACCCTATCCCTAGAGGTAGCGGTGATACCATAGTTAAAGACCTGTTGTTTATGATTTCCATGGAGGTTAGGGTAAGAGTTAAGAAAGAACGGACAAGGACCAAGAGGAAGAAACCTAGTTTCTTTCCGATCGTGCTAATCTCTTTTGTTAACTATTACCTTAACACCTAAAAGTTCTTAATTAGGGCAAAGAAAGTGGTGAGAATAATTGACTTTCCAAACTAATCTAATCCTAACCCTAGCAAGATTTTAATCCTAATCAAACTCAAATTTAGATTTTATTGATAATCAAACCTACCACAATTGGAATTGACTCGTTAGAATAACTAGAAAATACATAAAATCCCTGTGGACCGACCCGTATTCAATCGGATAGCTACCAAGCGACACCGTTTTTGATTGCGGTTAATTCTTTGATCAAAAATCATAAAAAGCATCTAAACATCTCGTCCAATCAAATGGCGCCATTGCCGGGGATGGAATGGTTATTTTCTTTTTGTAATTTCGGGTTAGTTAAAAATTGAAAAATCATAAAAAACTGAAAAATAAAAAAATATAACAAAATTTATCATCTTGTTATTTTTTGAAGGGTTTTCGTTTTAATTGTGCAGGATCGAAAAGACGAACAGATTCAGATCTGGAAAAATCCAGTGAGCAAAATAGCAAACAACAGATCTGAACAAATAGAGGAGAACCACAACAGAAAAACAGAAGAATTTTGGAGATCTGAACCGCCAAGTCAACCGCGGAACCGCCGCTAATACCTACCTTTGACCGCGGATCCACCGCTTCTTGCTGACGTCAGCAAGCGGAAACTTCTCTGTAAGCTTTCTTTTCTTCTCTGTAACCCCCTGATCTCCTCTGAAAAATTTTCCTGCAGGGTTCTTTGCGCAAAAACTTCTCCCCCTTCTCCAATAACTTGATCTTGTGCAGGATTCTTTGCGCTGCAATAAATTTTTTTTTTGCAAGTGTTTTGTGTTTACTGCTTTGCATTTTTAAAATTGACTTTTAAGGGGCTATAACACCAATCCAGATTGGGTGGGGATTTCATTACCCTTCCTAGGACCCCAAAAATCACAAAAAAAACATTCGCATCAACCTTCGAGTTAATTAAAAAAGATTAGACTCAGCCTATAAGGACTGTCGTGCTCATTAGGACAAATGAATAGTTGTAGGCATCGGTCGTTTATCTTAACAAGACTTTGTGGTGCCTAGGCTAGACAAGTGGGAAAGGTAATTTTCAAATGCCCGTCTCACGGTGATTCGTGAGCGGATCCCTCCTTTCTTTACTTGTGCTAACCTGGCCACAATTGGCGGTGAAGAGGCGATTTGAGGATCTCACAACTTGCCCTTTGGAACAGTTAGGAGCAGTCTAGTTGACCTAGGAGAGCCTAGATCTAGGCTTGATTGTGCATATTGTGATTGCTTGAACGTGTGTCTAAGCTTCTTATAAAAATCTTTTGCAAAAACTCCTAATAAAAAAAAACATAAAACATAAAATTTTTACAAAAAACTTGCCAATTTGTCGCTAGAAATCCATCGCACCCCACTTTCTTCCATTGACGTTTTCTTACCCTCACCTTCTGTTTTTACTTTTTGACTACACTACACCTCTTTAGTGTATGTCTAGTTGGACTAAGGACACTAGCGCCCGTTTAGTCCGTGTCTCATTAGTGCCGGCTGGCGACGCTTTCGACTCCGAAGTCGAAATTCCATTCAATTCTTTACCTTCATCTTCATATTCATCATCTACTAAGGAGATGTCGGGATTCAATTCTAACAACCCCTTACCTGAAGGACTGATTCCACCTCCACTAGGTGTGAATAACCCACCACACCCTCCTGTCGAAGCGCCCCAACGAATCGTGCTCCAGGATCTTTTCTATCCCATCCGCACCGCACTTCCCACTTGTCTTTCACTTCCACCGGCCAATGGGGATAACTTTAAAATTAAACCCCACTTCATCAATATGTTGCCCAAATTTCTCGGGCTGGAATCCGAAGATTCCTACATCTTCATTAACAAATTCCAGAATGTTTGCGCAATGATGAAGACCACACAACTTTCTAATGATGCTATAAGGCTACATGTCATTCCATTCACTTTATGTGACTTAGCCAAAAAATGGTTATATAGCATAGCATCACACTCCATAAAAATTTAGGAAGAGTTTGTTAAGGCTTTTCTAAAAAAGTTTTACCCACACCACAAGACCGCGAGAATTCGCAACGAAATTATTCAATTTTCCCAGCTTCCTTCCGAATCTTTTTGGAAGTGTTTTGAAAGATTTAAAGACCTACTTGTTTAGTGCCCTCACCACGGTATCGAGAATTGGAAACTTTGCCAAACTTTATACGAAGGACTGAACCCAGCAACTAAGCAGTTGTTGGAAACATTTGTCAATGTCACTTTCTTACAAAATCAAGCGAGGAAGCTCGGCAATTTCTCAACGATCTTTCTGAACAAACACTTCAGTGGGGAAGCACTAAGACCACTTCATCTACTTCATCAGTTTAGTTTAGGGCAGGCATACATCAACTTGATATGTTGATTGCAATGAAGGCCGAAATGGCTGCACTCACGAAAAAACTAGAAGCAATTGAGAGCAAATTCTCATCGCCTTCTCCTGCCCCAGCTTTACCCCCACGCACTGTTTGCGGTTGTTGTTCGGATCCGTCCCATCTTACTGAAGAGTGTCCTTACAATCCACCTGTTCAAGGACAAGATCAAGTCAATGCTGCCTTTTAGCAAAGACAAAGAAATGATCCATACTTTTCAACTTACAATTCTGGTTGGAGGAGCCACCTAAATTTTGTTTGGAATCAAAATCAACAACAATTCCAAGGCAACAACAACTTTCAAAGGCCTCCTCCACAACAATAAGCCCCTCAACAAACTCAATATCAGCAACCTTCCCAACCCCAACCTTACCCAAACCAAACGAACAATTTTATACCCAACAACTCTTATCCTCAAAACAATTTTGTTCAGCCGAATAACGATAAGGTTTCCTCGCTAGAACGAAGTTTGGATGCATTTTTAAAACAATCTACATAATCCGCAGCAAGGTTGGAGACGTCCATTCAGTCTTTGGTGCAAAACAGTGCTTCACATGATCAGAGCATCAAATCAATTGAGGTCCAAATTGCAAAACTGAATGCTGCGTTAAGCGAGCGAGAAAAGGGAAAGTTTCTATCTCAACCATTGCCAAATCCTGGTCACACACACAACGCACATGTTGCTTATGAACAACAAAATCATAATGTAAATGCTGTGACCACGTTGAGATCTGAAAGAGTGTTGAACAATAATGTGGGTATTAGTGATGAAACCCCGGCCGCCATTTCTTCTTCTTCTTCATCTTCTTTGTCAGAGCCTGTTCTTCATTCTTCACAACGCTTTACTTCTTCTAATTCGAACGGACCCACATCTTACTTCACGAAAACACCAACACTGGGATCCGTTCCAACTTCGCAATCTACTCCACAAACATTAGACTCAACAAATTTTCAAAATGTTCCATTTCCAAACAGATTGAGATCCAATAAACTAACTCCACAAATGGAGAAGATTGTGGAGTTATTCAAACAGGTTAGTATAAACATACCTCTCTTGGATGCAATCCAACAAGTCCCTTCTTACGCTAAAATATTAAAGGACTTATGCACCAAGAAGAGGAAGTCACAAGTACCCAAGAAAGTTTTCGTGGCTAGTGCTGTAAGTGATGCTCTTACCCAACCTTTACCCCAAAAACATAAGGACCCCGGCTGTCCTACAATTTCAATAACAATTAGGGATAAGAACATCAATCGCGCACTTTTAGTTGTTGGTGCTAGTGTTAATTTGCTACCCTATACAGTACATGAACAATCAGGCGTTGGAGAGCTTAAACCCACACATTGTACTCTTCAAATGGCCGACCAATCCATCATCCATCCTAGGGGTGAGTTAGAGGATGTGTTGATCCAAGTAGGGGATTTCATTTTCCCCGTTGATTTCATTGTTATGGACACAGCCTGTAGCTAACCCCCGGAGTCAAATTCCGGTGATACTAGGTCGACCATTCCTTGCGACATCTAATGCGGTGATCAATTGTCGAAATGGTTCGATGAACCTATCTTTTGGAAATATGACAATTGAACTCAACATTTTTAAGTTGGGGAATCAGCCATCCGAGCCTAATGCTAATATACTTGATGTTTGCTCGATCTAAGAGATCACACAGGAGGACTATGAGCTCGAAAAATTTCTGTTCGATCACAGCAGTTTTGACGCCACTAGTGCGTTCCTCCTTGAATCTAACACAGCTTTTACACCCGATAACGATTACGAGTGTTTCACTTTTTTGGACGATTTTGAAGACACACCACCCGAGTTTGAGTCCTTTGATTTTTCGGATGAGTTAGCTAAACCATCCGACTCGGTTGCTTGCACTCGCTTTGAACCATTGATGGAATCCTTCGAGTTCGAGACAGTTTCACCAATTTTACCCTCAATTGTTTCACCTCCAAAACTCGAACTCAAGCTTTTGCCGTCTCACCTTAAATACGCTTACTTAGGTGAGAATGAGACCCTTCCTGTTATCATATCGCCATCTCTAGCTCTCGAGCAAGAGAAAGCCCTTTTAATGGTCTTACAATATAATCGGTAAGCTTTTGGCTGGACTATGGCGGACATCAAGGGGATTAGTCCCTTCATAGTTGAACATCATATACATATGATGGATGATGCCAAGCCAGTAAGGGATCCACAAAGACGCCTCAACCCCATAATGAAGGAGGCTGTCAAAAAGGAGGTTGTAAAATATCTTGATAGTGGTATCATTTACCCTATCTCTGATAGCCAGTAGGTTAGCCCCATTCACATTGTCCTAAAGAAATCGGGCATAACGGTCATAACCAATGAGGCGAATGAGTTAATATCTACTCGCACCCAAACTGGGTGGCGAGTTTGCATCGATTATAGGAAACTCAACGCCGCTACACGGAAAGACCACTTTCCGTTACCTTTTATTGACCAAATGCTAGAACGATTGGCTGGGCACGAATTTTACTGCTTTTTGGATGGCTACTCCGGCTATAATCAAGTTCCCATCGCCGAAAAGGACCAAGACAAGACCACATTTACTTGTCCTTTCGGTACATTTGCTTACCGTCGCATGCCCTTTGGGTTATGCAATGCACCCACTACTTTCCAGCGGTGTATGATGGGGATCTTTTCAGACATGGTGGAAAATTTTTTGGAGATTTTTAGGGATAATTTTTCCATTTTCGGTGACTCCTTCGATGAGTGTTTGCTACACTTAGATGCAATTCTTACCCGTTGTAGGGATAAGAACCTCACTTTGAATTGGGAGAAGTGCCACTTTATGGTACGAGAGGGTATTGTCTTAGGACATATCATCTCGCAAAACGGCATTGAAGTTGATAAAGCCAAGATTGAAGTCATTTCCAATCTTCCTCTTCCCAAGTGCGTCAAAGACATCCGAGCCTTCCTTGGCCATGCCGGTTTTTATAGACGGTTCATTAAGGATTTTTGCAAGATAGCTAGACCCTTGACTCTTTTGTTGGCCAAGGACACAAATTTTGATTTTGACTCAAGCTGCATGAAGGCGTTCGAGTCATTGAAACACTCACTTATTTCTGCGCCCATTCTTTCATCTCCCGACTGGACGCATCCATTTGAAATTATGTGCGATGCATCTGATTTTGCCATTGGTGCTGTCCTTGGACATCACATAAATAAGATGCCGCACGTAATTTATTATGCCAGCCGAACATTAAATGAGACCCAATTAAATTACACAACAACTGAAAAAGAATTCTTAGCCGTTGTGTTTGCATTTGAAAAATTCAGGCCCTATTTAATCGGCTCTCCAGTGATTATTTACACGGACCAATCAGCTCTTCGCCATCTTTTCGCAAAGAAGGATGCTAAATCTCGGCTAATACGTTGGATTCTCTTGCTACAAGAGTTTGACCTTGTCATAAGAGACAAGAAAGGATGTGAAAACGTAGTCGCCGACCACCTTTCACGACTTCCTTCGTCGCCTACACTCGAAATTCCTATTAAAGATGTTTTCCCGATGAGCAGCTCTTAACCGTGTCATGCGAACCTTGGTTCGCTGATATAGTAAATTATTTGGCCACCGGACTGATACCAAAAGATTGGTTGAATCAGGACAAACTCCGATTCCAGTCCCAAGTAAAACATTTTTACTGGGATGAACCGTATCTCTTTAAATACCGTTCTGACCAAATCATTCGTCGGTGTGTCCCCGACCATGAGTTTAAGAGCGTGCTATCATTTTGCCACGATCAAGCGTGTGGCGGGCATTTTGGCCCCAAGAAGACAGTAGAAAAAATCTTGCAGTGTGGCTTCTACTGGCCACGACTTGTTAAAGATGCATACGAATACTGCAAGACATGCTCCCGGTGCCAACACTTGGGCCGGATATCTCGGAGAAATGAAATACCGCTCCAACCAATTTTGGTTGTTGAAATTTTTGATGTTTGGGGAATAGACTTCATGGGACCATTTCCCAATTCCTTTGGGAATATGTATATTCTACCTGTTGTTGACTATGTTTCAAAATGGGTCGAGGCTATGCCCAGCTGAACTAATGACAACAAGGTTATCGTTAGATTTCTTAAAGAAAACATTTTTTCGCGGTTTGGGCATCCTCTCGCGATCATCAGTGATAATGGATCTCACTTCTATAATAGGACTTTTGAGTCCTTAATGCGCAAATACTCCATTAATCACAAATTGTCAACACCATATCATCCCCAAACTTGTGGGCAAGCCGAAATTTAAAATTGGCAGATTAAACAAATATTGGAGAAAACGGTTTCCAAAAACCGTAAAGATTGGTCATCAAAACTGATTGATGCACTATGGGAATTCCGTAGCCTACAAGACCGATCTTGGAATGTCTCCATACAGGCTTATTTATGGGAAGGCTTGCCACCTTCCTGTAGGGTTACTAGGTACACTCACAAGGTTCTATAAGGCATCAACCATGACCGATTCAAAATTTAGACGTGCCGAACAACCTTAACCAAGATCTTTAAACCAAAGATTAGGCGAAACTAAGCATGTTAAACACTTTAACACTAAGAGTTTGGGATTACAACCTTTGTAGTCCGGTCCTTCACTTCTAAAGCTCCGTGTTGAGGTCCCTTCGCTGCGATCATCGATTTCCTGAACTCTAGAGAGGCTCCACGAAGAGAAAGATGCAAGCTTGCTTCCGGTCTTCGATAACAAAGATGATCTACCTTGAAGTTTCATTAACACAAGCTCTCACTTACAAATGAAGTGAACACCCTAATCTAAATGGCTAGGATAGATTAGGATGATGAAGTAGGATTTTATCTCTGATTTATTTTCTATTTCTCACTCATTTACATCATCTCTCAAAAAGCTAGAAAGCTTTTTGAGCAAGAAGGAAGAAGAAGAATAGTAATCCTTTTGTGATGAATAATGAATCAAGTGAGGTTAGAAATGCAATGATGGGTTAAGTATGAAGACTTAACCTATGTAGAGATTTTACTATGGATCAAGGGTTGGGTTGGGTTAAAAAAATATCAAAAAATACTACAAAATATCAAGGTCAAAGTCAAAGCTTCAAGAAGCTTCTTGAAAGCTTCATGAATGTTTAACCCTAATCCAAACGCTAACCACAATTAAACTCCACAAAACATGTTGCATTTATAACCACAATATGTTACAATATTATATATCACATATACAATATTTATTGTAACAAAATAAAATAATACAATTAACATATATCGCATATATATCAATGTATTACCCGAGTGAGAAAAAGAATATTTTAGTGAGCTTATATCAGTTAATGTAATTTAATATATCAAATATATAATTATACATTAAATTATCGAATTAACACTTGATCCGATAATCCGGCTATTTCACAAATAACCGACTAATATAATCTGTATCAGTTCATCGAATCAATACTTGATCCGATGACCCGGCTATATCACATATACCCGGCCGATATCTCATATCGCGAGAATCTAATACGGTATCAAATAAACGTATTGTTCTCGGTACCACACATATCATATATGTGCTCCTACTCCTTTTTCCTGAGCCAAGAATCCTCTGTGTAGGACTCTAAAGAATCGTCAATACGCCGGCAGTAGGTGATGATCATATCAAATACCCACAAGCTGCAAGCGGTCAGCTAAACGAAACAGCCACCCAGGTATTGAGCGCTCAGAAGATCAACAAGCAAGCCTGTACATTCTTCTGTGAATCCAGTCAGTAACACTCCCGTACAGTCCGGTCTCGTCGTCTGATATGTCGCATATCTCGCCTAGGGATGGTAAACGTCAGACCCCAGTAGCTTGATAAGTCTGTTAGTGTATATGCCCTAGAGGCCATTACTGTATCATACTAGTTTGTATATTACTTAATGGAAGCTTGGGATATTCACCTTGTATAAACAATCTTGCTCAATATAGTAGTATGCTACTTGGTTTGTTTCTACTTCAATGTGTACATGTGTTTATTTTAGTATATCACCTATACGCATTAGTGGAGCCCTTAGGATCTTTGCTTGATTACCAGCGTTGTGATGGCAGTCACACTAGTGGGGGCTGGGTAATCTACAAGCACATCCTTATACAGGTCCCTAGTCGCAGGACTATCGAGACAGGGCATCGATACTCCGGAGTAGACTAGCGTATGCGCTTCTCATCCCAGTGTGGGAGATGGTCTATCCCACAGCCATCAGTACGTCGTACTGGAGATAGTATACGGGTGCTCGTTGGGTTACGAGTACACTGGACAGGACTCGTCGGGAACTGATAGGTTGGTATTATACCTATCGTCAGTTATCAGTTCCCAGGTGACATGAGTATAGCTTAGTCCGCTGACTTGACACTGGCACTTCGCCTCGAGTGTGTTCCCACTGCACTTTGATCACTACCCTACCGCGGCTCAAAGGAGTCATGCAAACAGGTAATGGTTGGGCGCAGTCCCGAAGCACTTGGAGGCAGTGACGGTTAGACAGGATTCGTCTCTCCCGGTATTGGGGGTTGACATCGCGCTGTGTCTAGGAGAGCCATTACACGAGTAGTCCCTGGCCAGGGCAAGCGAGATATACTGGTAGGCTTCCAGTGTTGTCTCAGGGTGTTTTGGGCTTCACTCCGACACGACTTGTACCGCTATTAGGGGACTGACGTTTACCGCCCCCTAGGCCCGACATGCGATGTATCAGACGAACAGACCGGACTGTACGGAGGCTGTCACATTCAGACTCAGTAGGAGTTCAGATGGGGTTCACCTCGTCAGCCTTCTTATCGACATCTACCTGGGGACCGTTACGCACAGCTAGTGCCGCTTGCGGTCTGTGGTTAAACCCACTGTCAGCGTAGTGTCGAGTCTTTAGAGTCCCACACAGAGGGCTATTCGCCTCTGGGCAAAACAGAGTAGAGGTCGCATGGTTTTGCGACAGAGTTCGTTCTCATCCGCGCACTTGTGCACGTTTGGAGTCCGGACGGATATTACTAGTAGGCTCTGGTTTGAGCCAGATACTGGTATACGTTTTGTTAGTGTATATGCCCTAGAGGCCATTACTGTATCATACTAGTTTGTATATTACTTAATGGATGCTTGGGATATTCACCTTGTATATACAATCTTGCTCAAAATAGTAGTATGCTACTTGGTTTGTTTCTACTTCAATGTGTACTTGTGTTTATTTCAGTATATCACTTATACGCATTAGTGGAGCCCTTAGGATCTTTGCTTGATTACCAGCGTTGTGATGGCAGTCACACTAGTGGGGGCTGGGTAATCTATAAGCACATCCTTATTCAGGTCCCTGGTCGCAGGACTATCGAGACAGGGCATCGATACTCCGGAGTAGACCAGCGCATGCGCTTCTCATCCCAGTGTGGGAGACGGTCTGTCCCACAGCCGTCAGTACGTCGTACTTGAGATAGTATGCGGGTGCTCGTTAGGTTACGGGTACACTGGACAGGACTCGTCGGGAACTGACTAGTTGGTATTATACCTATCGTCAGTTATCAGTTCCCAGGTGACATGAGTACAGCTTAGTCCGCTGACTTGACACTGTCACTTCGCCTCGGGTGTGTTCCCACTGTACTTTGATCACTACCCTACCACGGCTCAAAGGAGTCGTGCAAACAGGTGGTGGTTGGGTGCAGTCCCGAAGCACTTGGAGGCAGTGACGGTTAGACAGGATTCGTCTCTCCCGGTATTGGGGGTTGACATCGCGCTGTGTCTAGGAGAGCCATTACACGAGTAGTCCCTGGCCAGGGCAAACGAGATATACTGGTAGGTTTCCAGTGTTATCTCAGGGTGTATTGGGCTTCACTCCGGCACGACTTGTACCGCTATTGGGGGACTGACGTTTACCGCCCCCTAGGCCCGCCATGCGATGTATCAGACGAACAGACCGGACTGTACGGAGAATGTCACGCTCAGGCTCAGTAGGAGTTCAGATGGGTTTCGCCTCGTCGGTCTTCTTGTCGGCATTACCTGGGGACCGTTACGCACAGCTAGTGCCGCTTGCGGTCTGTGGTTAAACCCACTGCCAGCGTAGTGTCGAGTCTTTAGAGTCCCACACAGAAAGCTTTTCGCCTTTAGGCAAAAGAGTAGAGGTCGCATGGTATTGCGACAGGTCGCATGGTTTTGCGACAGGGTTCGGTCACATCCGTGCACTTGTGCGCGTACAGTGTCCGGACAGTTTACACTAGCGGGCTTTGGTTTAAGCCAGATCCTAGTGTACCTTATGGGATTGGATTTATCCAGTTTGCATTCGTGTTCCTCGGAACGCGGATGCGGGTGTGTATGCACAGTTGACAGGGAGGCAGAGGCAGTGGATTCTCATTAGGGTTGTTGACAGTTGACCGTTGACTTTTGACTTTTTGCTCAACCCTAATGAGAATATGATATGTGATTAACTATTATATTAATTAAGTATTATGGTGATATGGTTGTTGACTTGTTGACTTTTGTTGACTTGTTGACTTTGGTGACTTGTTGACTTTTGTTGACTTGTTGACCGGTTGACTAGGCTTGACTAGTTGACCATCATGATAACCATGGTTATCATTTCATGCCAAAGACTTTTTTCTTGCTTGCTTTTTGAGTAAAATGAGTGCATGATATGATAACCTTATGGTTGCTTCTAACCATCACCAAAAGACTTTTTTGATATGATGAGTTATGATCACTTTGGATTATGAGAGGGTGAGAGAGAAAAGAGAGCCTCATTCTTTCTTGCTCATTCTCTCTCTTGTTCTTGAGCTCTCCCCTTGCTCTCACCCTCAACCTCTTGCTCCCTCTCTTGATCTATGGTTCTCTTGTCTCATGAGTTGAGAATCAAGAACCATAGATAAAATCCCATTCTATTTTCCTCTCTACTCATTCTAGTTCACTAGGTTTAGCAAACCAAGTGAACTAGTTTCTTCAAAGACCGAAGAAGGAGCTAAAGGTTGGAGCTTTCAAGTGGATCTATCTTCGGCGTACGGAGACGACGAGAAGGAGCCATCGGACCACCACCGGAGCTTGAAGAGAAGGAGTTCAAGTTTAGGTATAACCATCTCTATCCGAGTAGCTAAATATCTTTAGCTTAGTTTGCTAGTTTTAGTTTAGGTAACGATCCCGACCATAGTTTAGTCCATGTTGCCTCTTGCGATAAAAATTCGTTTTTTATACCGTTTCCGCCTCCCCGTAAGAACCGGGGGTCGCAATATGGACTTACAGTGGTATCAGAGCCTAACTAAACTTAAACTAGCTAGGTAGTAAAGTGTAACGAAGTTCGGAACCGAAAAAAATCACAAAACCGGAAAACTACAAAAACTGAGTTTCTGTTGAAATTTTTTCTGGTCAAAATGAAAAACTTCATACTCCTAAATTCGTCTCAGGGTTTTGTTAGAACACCCATGAAAAACGATTCACCAATTCGTCTAAACCGCCGCGCTTCCGCCGCGTGACCCTTCTTGGACGCCGCGGAAGCGCCGCGGTTTGTTGTCTTTAGTGCGTCGTTTTTCGTGCAGTGTGTGTCTGTGTTGGTTTTGGGTTTTTTGAGATATATTATATGTGCCCAGATTTTACAGAAAAGAAATTTCCTTTTGGGGTCCTATAATTCCGTATTTTTTCCGAACTTCACTGCACTTTGACTATGATGGTTATATCTGTGATGCTTGCATGTATTGAACGTCGGCTAATCGCTATAAGTCGATTAGTCGGGGTTATACATGATCTGTAATGTGCTGGAATGTGTATATGAATGTGTTGGACTGTCGCGGGTGAATAGCCGGGGTGGATGTGAGATGAGCTTTTGTTTTTCTTTCATTCATTGTAAATGTAAATTGATGTAATAATATTATTTGTTTGGCCGCACAACCGGGTCGGGGTTGTAGCCGTCATTGTATAATTCTTTTTACTGTTTTTGCTCCTAGGATAGACCCATGGAGGGGTGCACAAACTACCGAGTACTTGGCGGGTAGTTTGCCGCACCCGTAGGGGTCTTGGGTGGGGTATTTGGCTATTCACCGCGACCGTGTTATCCGCTTTTCGTTTCAGGCTCGAAAGGATTGCGGATTGCTAGTATATCCAATGCATTCATCTGTGATCTGTAATGTCTATCATTGCTTACTATTTAGGCGTTGCTTATGTTTTACAGACGCGCTAGCCCAGCCCCCGCTCTGTCGTTAGTTAAGTAACCTAACGGGTAATGACGGGGCCCAGTGGCGAATGCGAATGGCATAAGCGTACGTCATATTTTGGTTGTTTTCTGCAATGGTAGGGTTAAATGATGGGACGCATTAAAAGTACTAATGCAAGAATATCACGCATTAAAAGAACTAATGCAAGATAATAAACCAAGTTAAAGTCGTTGGAACACTTTCGAAAAACCACTCGGTTCTTTTCAAAATAACTTTTAAATGCGGAGCTTGAGCCACTCCTTCTAAAAGCTATCTCGTTCCATCGATTAAATCAAGTTCACTACGTTCACGGTTTCGCCAAAACCATCCGTAGCCCTCCGTCGTTTCACATGAATAGTCAATAGTATTCAAGCTGTGTTTGTTGGCCAAAGTCAAGGCATAGTGATTGGTAGCTATTGGGTATTCATGTGCAGCATAGATAGATGCGTTGGTTTGGAACAGTCGTACTGCCTTGTTGGCCAAAGTCAAGGGTAGGTGCGGGTGGATTCAAATTAACCTGGAGAACGACGGGCAGAACTTGACATGTGACTTATGATTTGTTGGCCAAAGTCAAGGTCATAAGAGCATGGGGCAAAAATCCACATCGGGAGTTTCATAAGTACTGAAACTTGCTAGATTTGCATACCATTTGGAGTGTGATGATTCTGGTAGGATTCCTTCAGTTTCGTCACGCGATGATATTTGGATCCCGATCCTACTGTGAGTATATGCTACTCCTCGGGAAATTTCTCACTTAACGATCAATGCTATAAACCTAGTAGGTGCCTAGAAAGGTGTTAGCGGGGCTACGCCCCCAGGGAAAAGAGGTTCTCTAATTAAGGAACTTCGCGAAAGCGTTGGAAAACCTCCCTCGAAGTACCGACACCGGCCTGGCTGAACGGTTAAGCAAGTATTGTACGGTGGGATTGATCCTGACTAATTCTTCCTTTATGGTTTGAGGAGGGATTCGAGAAACAGTGGGAGCCATCCTGTTTAGACAAACTAAAAACCACTCTAAACTTGCAAGAGCATCATGCTGAGTGTTTCTTCTTCTCTCTCCTAATTGCAGCGACCAATCAACATGACTGGACTTAAGTTACTCCTAGATAAAAACAAACTGACAGGGCCAAACTACAAAGATTGGCTCAGGAATGTCACGATAGCAATCACTTATGACAAGCTGGGGTATCTTCTTACCACCAAAGCTCCCCCTGTCCCTGGTCCAACTTCCAGTGTCGCGGATAAGGAAATCCGCAAGACTTGGGAGATTGATAGCGCGAAGGCCAAGTGCCTCCTGCTTGCCTCGATGGACAACGAACATCAGAGGAGGCATGAGAATATGGACATGGAGTCCATATTGCTCCATACAAAAGAACTGTATGGAGAGCAATCACGTATCGCAAGATACGAAGCGTCGAAAAAGTTATTTTCGACAAGAATGGCCGTCGGATCATCAGTAGCCGAGCATGTGCTAAAGATGATCGGCTTCATTGAGGAGCTCGCTGACCTAGGGATCACATTGGAGAGTGAGCTATATACGGATATAGTTCTCCAGTCCCTTCCTTCCACTTACGCCCAGTTTATACTGAACTTCAACCTACAAGAAAAAGAGGTTGAACTATCAGAGCTCCTCAACATGCTGAGGAGCGCAGAGGGCACCCTACAGAAAGGTAGGGAAACATCCATTTTGTTTGTAGGAGGATCATCTTCTTCTAGGTCCAAGGCGAAAGCCAAGGGAAAGAAGAAGAAGGCCCCCGCCAAACCAAGGGGCGGTGTTGGTAAAGTGGATACGAAGGGAAAAGGCAAAGCAACAAAGATAGCGGGGAAGCTTGTGGATAAGGAAGAATGCTTCTATTGTCATAAGAAAGGACACTGGAAGAATGATTGCAGGGCCTGGAAGGCCAGAACACAGGAATTGAAGCAGGTTGCAGCTTCAGCTTCAGGTGTGTATGTTATTGAAAATTGTCTTTCAATAAACTCTACTTCCTGGGTATTGGATACCGGATCAGGATCTCATATCTGTAATTCTTTGCAGGCGTTGAGAAACCGTAGGGTTTTGAAGGCAGGTGACATGACCCTCAAAGTTGCGAACGGAGCTAGCATGGATGCTAAAGCCGTGGGGGACTATCACCTGGGAATGTCAGATGGACATGTTTTGGTTTTGCGTAATTGCTTTTTTGTACCCAACGCAACTTGTAATATCATTTCTGTATCTTTAGTTTCTAAAGAAGGTTATGAATTTGCGTTTGTAAGTAATGTTGTAAACATTCACCTTAATCAAGTTTTGATTGGGTCAGGTACATTGAGTAATGGTATATACGTGTTAAACCAACCACAAATTTTCAACGTCCAGAATACACACAAAAGAAAGTCTCCGGAAATAAATCAGACTTTCTTATGGCATTGTAGATTGGGTCACATCAATGAGAGAAGGTTGACTAAGTTACATACAGAAGGATATTTGAATGCGTTCGAATATCAATCGTATGCCACTTGTCAATCTTGTCTCAAAGGAAAGATGACAAAGACTCCGTTTACTGGACATGGAGTAAGAGCGAGCGAGCTCTTGGGACTCGTACACAGTGACGTGTGCGGTCCAATGTCTACACATGCCCGAAGCGGACATTCTTACTTCATTACTTTTACGGATGACTTCTCAAGGTACGGTTATGTCTTCTTGATGAAACATAAGTCCGAGGCCTTTGGAAAATTCCAGGAGTATAAGAATGAAGTAGAGAAACAGACCGGCAAAAGTATTAAGATTCTAAGATCGGATCGAGGTGGAGAATACTTAAGTGCCGAGTTCCTGGACTATTTAAAAGAGAACGGAATTCTCTCTCAGCTTACTCCTCCATACACCCCGCAACATAACGGTGTATCGGAGAGACGGAACCGCACCCTATTGGATATGGTGCGGTCCATGATGGGTAATGCTGAGTTACCGCGATCATTCTGGGGGTATGCGCTAGAATCAGCAGCGTACCTTTTGAACCGAGTTCCGACTAAGACTGTGCCTTCCACACCATATGAAATGTGGTGTGGGAAGAGACCCTATCTTAAGCACATTAAGACATGGGGATGTCCGGCTTTTGTCAAAAAGCAGCATGCGGACAAGCTCGAGGCACGCTCAGTACAGTGCAAGTTTGTGGGGTATCCAAAGAACTCAAAAGGATATTTCTTCTACTGTGAAGAGGAACAAAAAGTTCTTGTTTCTCGTCATGCCTACTTCTTGGAAACTGAGTTTTTGGAAAACCAGATAAGTGGGAGCACAGTAGAACTGGAAGAAATTCCAGAACCACGGACTGTTACTGAAAGTTTAGTGGAACCAGAAGGTTCGGAAGAACAGGACATTCCTACGCCGCTCCGCAGAAGTAGTAGGCAGTCTCATCCGCTTGAGAGATACTACGGTTTTCTCATAGACGGGGATAGAGAGGATTGCATCATAGATTATGATGAGCCTACTAGCTTCCAGCAGGCCGTTCAGAGCGTTGACTCAGTGAAATGGCTGGATGCAATGCGGACCGAAATGGAGTCCATGTACACCAACAAGGTATGGACGTTGGACATTGCTCCAGACGGGGTAAAACCCGTAGGATGCAAGTGGATCTTCAAAAGGAAGATTGGTGTAGATGGACAGGTTGAGACCTATAAAGCTAGGCTGGTAGCAAAGGGTTTTCGTCAAAGACCTGGCTTGGACTACGACGAAACCTTTTCTCCAGTAGCCATGCTGAAATCCATTCGGATCCTTCTTGCCATTGCTGCCTTCCACGATTATGAGATTTGGCAGATGGACGTAAAAACCGCTTTTCTAAATGGAAATTTAGAGGAGTGTGTCTATATGGATCAGCCAGAGGGTTTCATTCAGAGTGGGAGCAGCGGAAAGGTGTGCAAGTTACTTAAGTCCATCTATGGACTAAAGCAGGCATCGCGGAGTTGGAACATCTGCTTTGATGAGACGGTCAAAGAATTTGGCTTTATCAAAAATCCAGATGAACCATGCATCTATAGTAGATTTGTAGCGAGAACTGTAGTATTCCTCGTTTTATACGTGGATGACATTCTCTTAATAGGAAATGATATTCCTATGCTACAATCTGTCAAGGGGTTCTTGTCACAAAGGTTCTCCATGAAAGACCTGGGTGATGCCTCATACATCCTGGGGATCCGGATCCATCGTGATAGATCCAAGAGGATATTGGGACTTTCTCAGTCCAGGTACATCGACACCGTACTGAAAAGATTCAGTATGGAAGATTCCAAGCGCGGTAACCTACCGGCTTGTCACGGGATCACCCTCTCTAAAGAGATGTCTCCCAAGACTGATTTGGAGAGGGATCGCATGTCTATTATACCCTACGCTTCTGCGGTAGGCTCTATAATGTATGCGATGTTGTGTACCAGACCGGATGTAGCTTATGCACTGAGTGTAGTAAGCCGGTATCAGTCAAACCCTGGGGAGAAACATTGGATAGCGGTAAAGAACATTCTCAAGTACCTGAGGAGGACTAAGGAGATGTTCTTGGTGTATGGCGGAAAGGACCTCCAGATCGAGGCCTTTGCTGACTCCAGCTTCCAGAGTGACAAGGATGATTCCAAGTCCATGTCGGGTTTTGTCTTTACCCTCAATGGAGGGGCGGTGTGTTGGAAGAGTTCCAAACAGGAAACCGTTGCAGACTCGACGATGGAAGCGGAATACATCGCTGCATCTGATGCCGCAAAAGAAGCTGTCTGGATGAGGAAGTTCTTGAAAGAACTTCAGGTGGTTCCGTCCATTGTTGATCCAATACCTCTGTATTGCGACAACAACGGGGCTATAGCTTTAGCGAAGGAACCCAGGTCCCATCAGAAATCCAGGCACATCTTAAGGCGGTATCACCTGATCAGGGAGATCGTAGATCGCCAGGAGATCGAGGTTCGGAGAGTCGCTTCAGAAGATAACACTGCTGATCCATTCACCAAGGCCCTGCCCCAGACTCAGTTCGAGCGGCTGATCGAGATGATAGGTCTTCGATACGCCAGTACATGGCCTTAGTGCAAGTGGGAGATTGTTAGTGTATATGCCCTAGAGGCCATTACTGTATCATACTAGTTTGTATATTACTTAATGGATGCTTGGGATATTCACCTTGTATATACAATCTTGCTCAAAATAGTAGTATGCTACTTGGTTTGTTTCTACTTCAATGTGTACTTGTGTTTATTTCAGTATATCACTTATACGCATTAGTGGAGCCCTTAGGATCTTTGCTTGATTACCAGCGTTGTGATGGCAGTCACACTAGTGGGGGCTGGGTAATCTATAAGCACATCCTTATTCAGGTCCCTGGTCGCAGGACTATCGAGACAGGGCATCGATACTCCGGAGTAGACCAGCGCATGCGCTTCTCATCCCAGTGTGGGAGACGGTCTGTCCCACAGCCGTCAGTACGTCGTACTTGAGATAGTATGCGGGTGCTCGTTAGGTTACGGGTACACTGGACAGGACTCGTCGGGAACTGACTAGTTGGTATTATACCTATCGTCAGTTATCAGTTCCCAGGTGACATGAGTACAGCTTAGTCCGCTGACTTGACACTGTCACTTCGCCTCGGGTGTGTTCCCACTGTACTTTGATCACTACCCTACCACGGCTCAAAGGAGTCGTGCAAACAGGTGGTGGTTGGGTGCAGTCCCGAAGCACTTGGAGGCAGTGACGGTTAGACAGGATTCGTCTCTCCCGGTATTGGGGGTTGACATCGCGCTGTGTCTAGGAGAGCCATTACACGAGTAGTCCCTGGCCAGGGCAAACGAGATATACTGGTAGGTTTCCAGTGTTATCTCAGGGTGTATTGGGCTTCACTCCGGCACGACTTGTACCGCTATTGGGGGACTGACGTTTACCGCCCCCTAGGCCCGCCATGCGATGTATCAGACGAACAGACCGGACTGTACGGAGAATGTCACGCTCAGGCTCAGTAGGAGTTCAGATGGGTTTCGCCTCGTCGGTCTTCTTGTCGGCATTACCTGGGGACCGTTACGCACAGCTAGTGCCGCTTGCGGTCTGTGGTTAAACCCACTGCCAGCGTAGTGTCGAGTCTTTAGAGTCCCACACAGAAAGCTTTTCGCCTTTAGGCAAAAGAGTAGAGGTCGCATGGTATTGCGACAGGTCGCATGGTTTTGCGACAGGGTTCGGTCACATCCGTGCACTTGTGCGCGTACAGTGTCCGGACAGTTTACACTAGCGGGCTTTGGTTTAAGCCAGATCCTAGTGTACCTTATGGGATTGGATTTATCCAGTTTGCATTCGTGTTCCTCGGAACGCGGATGCGGGTGTGTATGCACAGTTGACAGGGAGGCAGAGGCAGTGGATTCTCATTAGGGTTGTTGACAGTTGACCGTTGACTTTTGACTTTTTGCTCAACCCTAATGAGAATATGATATGTGATTAACTATTATATTAATTAAGTATTATGGTGATATGGTTGTTGACTTGTTGACTTTTGTTGACTTGTTGACTTTGGTGACTTGTTGACTTTTGTTGACTTGTTGACCGGTTGACTAGGCTTGACTAGTTGACCATCATGATAACCATGGTTATCATTTCATGCCAAAGACTTTTTTCTTGCTTGCTTTTTGAGTAAAATGAGTGCATGATATGATAACCTTATGGTTGCTTCTAACCATCACCAAAAGACTTTTTTGATATGATGAGTTATGATCACTTTGGATTATGAGAGGGTGAGAGAGAAAAGAGAGCCTCATTCTTTCTTGCTCATTCTCTCTCTTGTTCTTGAGCTCTCCCCTTGCTCTCACCCTCAACCTCTTGCTCCCTCTCTTGATCTATGGTTCTCTTGTCTCATGAGTTGAGAATCAAGAACCATAGATAAAATCCCATTCTATTTTCCTCTCTACTCATTCTAGTTCACTAGGTTTAGCAAACCAAGTGAACTAGTTTCTTCAAAGACCGAAGAAGGAGCTAAAGGTTGGAGCTTTCAAGTGGATCTATCTTCGGCGTACGGAGACGACGAGAAGGAGCCATCGGACCACCACCGGAGCTTGAAGAGAAGGAGTTCAAGTTTAGGTATAACCATCTCTATCCGAGTAGCTAAATATCTTTAGCTTAGTTTGCTAGTTTTAGTTTAGGTAACGATCCCGACCATAGTTTAGTCCATGTTGCCTCTTGCGATAAAAATTCGTTTTTTATACCGTTTCCGCCTCCCCGTAAGAACCGGGGGTCGCAATATGGACTTACACGTTTTGGGGTTGATTTTATCTCTTGGTATTCATGTTCCTCGGAACAAGAATGCGGGTGTGTATGCACAATTGATTGAGGCGGAGGAAGAGGTTTTTTCATTAGTGTTTCGGAACGGGTGCGTATGCACAGTTGACAGTCGTTTTTTTTTCCAAACCCTAATGGAATTATGATATATCAATTAATAATATTAATTAAATGAAATTGTGTCATGGTTGGATTTTGTTGACTTGTTGACCATGGTTGAAGGTTTGACCATCATCATTACAAAAGAAAGATGCTTTTTGATTCTTGCAAAACCATTTAAAGAATGTAATGATAATGGTCATTCCAAACCATCCATCAACTATTTCATTTTATTATTATTGTTAATTGATAATTCTTTTCATTTGTGATATGGTTGCAAGAAATGAAAAGAATAAGCTTATTCTATCATAACCTTTCTCTTTCCTCACTTGTTCTTCTTCCTCCTCTAGTTCAAGGAGAACCCTTCTCATGAGTTGAGAATCCCTCTCCTTGAGATAAAAACACCCCAAAGACACTCTCTACTCACTCTAGGGTCAAAGGTTTAGCAAGCCGAAGATTCTAGTTCTCTCAAAGTTCGAGAAAGAGCCCGAAGGTTGAATCCTCAGGTGGATCCATCTTTGACGGAAGAAGGCAACGAGGAAAGCACCATCAACCCCTACAAAAGTTTCAAGAAGAAGGAGTTCAAGTTAGGTATAACCTCCTTTCCGAGTAGCTAACTCTCTTTAGCATGTTTGCTAGTTTTAGTTTAGGAAAAGATCCCGACTTTGTTAGTCCATGTTGCCCCATGCGCTAAAAATTTGATATTTATACCGTTTCCGCCTCCCCGAAAGAACCGGGGGTCGCAACGTGGACTTACAAAGTCGTGTCGATATGAGGTCTATAACAGTTCGAGAAACTACTAATAACACTTACCAGTAAATCTCAGCAACCCTGGCCAGGGATTTCTAGTTATAGCCAATCGAACACAGTGCAACATCAACTCCCTATACCGGGAGAGACGAATCCCCTCCTATCGCTCATTGCCTCCATGTGATTCGGGACTGTACCCAAAAGCCACCTTTTTGCACGCCCTCTTAGACGTGGTATGATGGAAATCAAAGCACAGTGGGAATCACACAATACTCTATGACGATCTCGGGTCTACAGACTACTCTGTACCAGTGTCACCGGAGAACTGCTATCTGACGTGAGGTATAATACCATCTGGGAGTTCTCGGCGAGTCCGTCCAGTGTACCCAGTCTTTACTGAGCACCCGTACACCATCCTTGATGTCAAACACCGATGGATATGGGATCATCCATCGCCCATCATATAGGTTAAGATGCGTATACGCTAGTCTACTCTGGTGTATCGATGCCCTGTCTCGATACACCCTCGACTAGGAACAGTTATAGGATGTACTCGTCGACTACCGTGGCCCCACTAGTATGATCTTATCATAGTCCCAGTAGTCGAGTACATATCCTAAGGGCTTTATCAACATATAACATAGAGACAATCAGGGTACATGTTAAGATAAAGTACAACCAGATAGCATACTATCATGTCGAGCAAGAAAGTCCTCCCTATATATGTCCAAGCATCCATTACAATATATATCATATGTACAGTAATGGCCTCTAGGGCATACATATAACTAACAATCTCCCACTTGCATTAGGGCCATTTGTTGTGGTATTACATATCCAACAATTAGCTGTGGTTGAAGTATCTCATACTCAACAATCCCATAAAATTCTCTACTGGGAAAAAGGCCTTTGTGAGTGGATCCGCGCCGTTGTCCTCTGTATCTACTCTCCTAACCTCGATCTCCCTGGAGATCAACCATCTCCATGATCAGGTGATACTGCCTAAGAATTATATCTGGATTTCTGATGGGACAGGGGTTTCTTGGCATAAGCCACAACTCCATTGTCACACAATGGTAGGAACGAAGTTCATCTCATGAACTTATATATCCAGACTGCCTCTTTGGTAG
Organism: Agapanthus africanus; assembly: GCA_030015575.1. Classification (NCBI taxonomy): domain Eukaryota; kingdom Viridiplantae; phylum Streptophyta; class Magnoliopsida; order Asparagales; family Amaryllidaceae; genus Agapanthus; species Agapanthus africanus. The sequence continues at coordinate 252,122,387 of JASDDO010000028.1, read as the reverse complement.
CATCCTTGGTAACGATGTATCTTGCCTTTAATCGTCTAGAAAGTCACGGTATCTAGCTTGGAACTCATCCAACATACCATCCCTCCACTGAGGGTAAAGACAATGCCTGCGACTGACATTCAGTCGTCCATATCACCCTGGAATCTTTCCAGTGATTCTCCCCAGGATCGATTGATACCATCTCACTACAACTAGTGAGAATCCTAACATCCAATTAGATCTATCTCATAGATCCATAACCCAGGATTTAGGAGGTATCACCTTGATCCTATAGAGAATCTTTATGATAAGAGGAGATTGACCGAGCGTAGTGTAGGAAACTCCTTCCCTATCAAGAGTATGTCATCCACGTACTCTATGAAGATCACCACCATACTCTCTACTACCTTTTTGTATATACAAGGTTCATCTACCATTTTGATGAAGTCAAACTCTTTGACTACCACATCAAAACAGACGTTCCAACTCCGCGATGCCTGCTTTATCACATAAAACATCTTGCACATGTTTCCACTGCTCCCACTATCTACGAAGCCCTCTGGCTGTGTACTTATAGATGCTCTCTTCTAAATCACCTTTTAGAAAAGCTGTCATGACACCCAACCGCCAGATGTCGTAGGTATGGTATGTAGCAGTGGCAAGTAGGATCTGGATGGACTTTAAGCATAGCTTTGAAAGTCTCAACTTTTCCATGTACACCAAGTAATCTTCTCAATATATACTTACTCCTGATGGGGATTTAACCCTTCAGATAAAGCAACCAAAGTCTGTACTTTGTTGGTGTATAAGGATTCCATCTCAGATCGCTAAGCATCCAACCATTCTTACAGAGTCCCACTCCTGATGGCCTGCTCGAAATAAGTTGGGTCATCATCTCATGATGCAATCCTCGCTCCCACTGTCATAGAGAAACCGAAGTATCTCTCAGGTGGGTGAGGAATCCTACTAGATCGACGGAAAGGCTGAGGTTCGTTGGAAACTATTGAATCTAGAAAGCTCCATTGGCGTTGTATTATTATGATATTTCTCATGAGGCATTGAGGAACCCTACTAGATCTGGATGGACCGCCATTGTACTTTTATTATTTCATTTGTATCTAGAAAGCTCCATCCACCAAACTTGTATTACTTGATAGTTTACTGGACCATTTGTTTGTTTCGACCTTAGAGTCGCGCTTGTATTATTATGATATCTGGTGGTTTTGTTTTTGAGTTTTGAGCCTCGCCTTTTGGCGTTGTATACTATTGTGCATTGGTATGGTTGTTTCCGCCATTTGACGTAGAGCTAGCTCCCGTTTGGGGATGCTTTTTATTGTTTATATATATTTATACTTGTTTGTACCCGTTTGGCGCCAGTTTTTACAAAGGAGACTCTGCCGAAATTTTTGAGAAAATTTGATCTTGTTTTTAAACTTGTTTTCTACATGTTTTTCTTCTTCTTTTATGGTTTAGATTTCTGGGCTTCGGCTTAATTAGGTTACGTTGCACCTCTAGACGCTTCGTAATCTAAGTGTCGGTCACGTTCCGTACTTTCGGGTCGTGACAAATTTGGTATCAGAGCGCTAGGTTTAACCTTGTATATATCTAGGGTGACCCTTGGTTGATGGAGTAGGCGACTTAGGTAGAGTGACGTACCGTGGGTATGATCCGCGGCATACTTATGATACGCTACTCTTCTTAAGTATCCTTAGGATGTACATTTCCTTGCACCGTATTTCATTCGTTTCTTTGACCTATCTTCGTCGATGTCGGAGGGTGGTTTCTGTTACCACGGTCGCACGGGAAGAGGGAGCTGCGGATCGTATGTGATAACCATTAAGGTATTGGTTATTCTTGAGGATTGAATCATTGTTTAGCGTGCGGACGAAGGGTATTCACATGCCGTCCAGACGAAGTTAAAGGGTTCGAACGATTATAAAAAAACCCATTTTCCCAAGTTTAAGGTATTCGGAAGAACATGCAGGTATTTCGATGGACCCTCTAGAAGAATGAAACCCTAACTCGACATAATGACCATGAGAACGCGCTTGAACCTTAGGGTTTACGGCAGTTCCGCGGTGCCATTAGTGAGGCTTGGGTTTGCCCTTCTACGGCTGGACCATCGATGCTGGGGTATGTACCGGATATTTTTAAACTGTACTTGAGTGTTGAGCTCTCGGGGAATTATGGGATTTTGATGGATCGATCGAAAAGTTTAATATAGTCTGGATATCAGGTGAAGGGATCGACTACGTGGGAGACTCTAGATATGAGTATTGCCGTTGGTAGCGCAGTCAGCAAACCTACAAAGAGACGAGTTCGAAGCAGTCGACACCAGAGGAAAGGGGGAAAGAGGCGCACATTGACGATAGTGTTTACGATTGTGATTTGGTGATTTGAATTTCATATTTTCGTTGATTGGATTTTGGTATTTTGAGGACTTTGTTCTACGATTGGTATTTCTTATGTGTACCTTCATTACATTCTATTTGTGTTTCATATATCAGTGGTATTGATGTTGTTTAGTACGTACCCAGCGCACTTGATTTGGTTTTAATACATTTTGAGATTTTGATTTGATTTCGTGCATATGGTTACACATGATTTTGACAAATGCTTCGACCTAGTTTTCATGCATTTTCGTACTGTGATTTCGATTTTGATATTCGGTGTATGTTTTCGTGCACCATGTGCACCTGATTGAGATTCTTGCGCATACTTGGCGCACTTGATGCAATTTTGTGCACACCAGATGCACTAAATCGGGGTTTTGTGCAGATTAGATGCACCTGATATTGGAGTCGTGCACGCCCATTGCACTTGACAGATGTTTTTGGTGCACACCTGTTGCACTCAGTTTTGTTTTTGTGTGTATTCGTGGCATCTGTATTTGGTTTCGATTTCAGTGCGCACCGGACGCACATGATATTTCTATGATGTGATTGGGATTGATTTCAGTTTGAGCAGTATGCTTTTATAATCATTACTATCGATTTGATAACCAGGCAGGACGTGTATTTTAAATAAAAGGTATCTATAGCTATTTTTTAAAAATAAACGTCCGCTACTTATGCTGTGACACGTGCATCACACGTCGATTTTCAAAAGGGGTTCTTGCATGCTTCTTTATCCAGATGTTTGGACGATTTTACGATGATGCGCACTATATATAAGTTGTATTTTTGATGTATATTATGTTGGTTTTCGTATTGGGTTTTGGTATTTTATTTCGCCATAACTCCGATGATTGTGTTATGCTTGACGGAGTTGATTTTAGTTTTGTATTGATGATTTCGGAGCCCCGACGATTTAAGTGTTTTGGCTGAATGTTTTAGTAATTGGGGGGAGTTTTAATTTAAATTCGGGGACCGAATTTCTTAAAGGGGGGAAGATTGTAACGTTTTAAAAATAATTAAATAAATAAAATCGTTTAGTGAATTTTATAATTTCGGTAAAGTAAAACGTAGTTTTCATAAAACTAAACCGTAATTATTCTTTACTATAAATTTAAAAATACCTATTTTAATTATTTTATTATTAGTAAATGGTGTTTATTTAGCCACTTATAAATTTTAGTTTAATTAAATATTTTTCCTAAATTAATTATTTTAAAAGTTATCATAAGCTTTAATTTTACACTAAATTAGTGTAAATTACAAATTTGAATGGGTTTAATTAGCAAAAATGAACCATTGAATCTTAGAATCAAGTGTGTATCATGCAAAATTTATTTTTAAAATTTTACAATGGTTCTAGACCATTCTAGGTCAAATGGAGTGAAGAAAATAAAGAATTTTTAAATAAATTCATGAAAAGACTAAATTGTATGATATTTTAGTGAAACCTTCTACACTTATCTTGACTTTTCTCACTCTCCCCTCTTTCTCTCCCTAGTGGCCGGCCTCACCCTCCCCATGGCAGCCCCTCATCTTCCAAATTTAAATTACCTCCAAAAATCATCAAAAATCCTACAAAAATCCAAATAAAAATCCACAAAATCCTAATTAATTCCTACCCTCTATTCTTTACTCATCTTTATATGGATTTTGGAGAGGGAAAGCATTCATTTTGGAGGCTTATTTTCATGTTTGTGTTTCATGTTATGAAGGTATACATCTTCTTCTTTTGATTTTTTGTTATTAAATGTTTCATTTAAGCATAATTAGATTTAATAAATAAATTCTATCTACAAGTTTTAAAATTTAAGTTAGGGTTTGTAAAATCAAGTTATGGTTTTTACTAATTAAGTGGGGTTATTATAACTTGTTTAACATTTTTAGAAATGGGAAAAATCATGCATGGTTGATATATTGTAATTTGTTCATTCAAATTGTTTAAATGAAGTAAATTTGCAAACTAGATTTATGTATATTATATTTATTGGTGAGATAAAATTCCAATTAATGTTTGAAACACTAGATTGTGGTTTTAAAGAGGATATTAACTTGTTAGTGGAATGAAAAACTTAAATTGATTACTAGTTTCTATTGATAATTGAAAAATAGTAATAAAAATGCTATTTTTGCTAACTAGAATTTGGAAATTCTTAAATAAATGAGGTGTAAAATCTAAATTATGATTTCATTATATTATTATCATCATGAATTATAGTTTAATACATTAATTCATGCAAAATCAAGTTTAGTTGTGATATTGTGAAATTTTGCTTAAAAGTATCGAAATCGGGCAAGTTTGCAACTAGAATTTTCAAACTAATATAAATTAGGGTGTTAAAAATATGGTAATGGTTTATATAATCTAGTTAAGTTAATTAATGAGTATTATGACCATTAGTTTCATTTATACAGTAATCTTTGAAGTAAAACGGTAAATTGGCGTTTTCGGGTTTTTCGAAATCGGACGATTTGATCGATTTTTAGGGTTTCGATGGATTAAATCATATTTTGTATTATAAGTGATGAGTTTTAAAACTATGAGTTGTTTTTTGATGTTTATCTCGATCAATCGGCGTTTGTATGCCGATATCTAGCGATATTTGGTTCTTTTGCATGAGCGGGACATAGGTTTTAACCTATGCGCGTTCCGTGTGTCGTTTTGACTTTTATCCGTGATTCAGTTTACGATACTACATATGTTTGCATATAGGTACCCCTCACGTGGACTTCGGACGAGAAAGAAGAGGAAGGCGACATCGTCTTCGGCAGACAAGGACCAGGTGAGTAGATGTATATCTACGGGGGAAGTCGGGTGGATGGCGTTTAGCACCCCCGCAAACGTAGAATAGTAGTAGTATTTATTGTCGTTAGGAAGCTAGACGTGACCTTAGATCCTTGGTGAGTAGGACCCTAGTAACGACCTTAGGTTGGACTAGACTGATTTAGAAAGACCTTACCAGAGGATGAATATCTTGGAGAAGATTCGTAGGTTTCAGGTAGATATATACACACCACACGTATATGTGATACAAGGATGTGATATGATACACGGGAAAGGAACAGTATAACTGGGCTTGATGCCGTGATTCTTGGCTATACAGTCGTGTTATGATGTTAGCGGATCATTAGAAAATGAGATAGTGGATTTGTATACATGAACAATAATAATGGGCGGTGATGATATTGAAGTACATGGGACTCTAAAATAGAACCCGGACTGTAACCTGTGCCTGAAATTTTGATATGATATATGTGTGACTTGATTACGACATCATATAGGTGTACTTGATTTCGACATCATATAGGTGTAACTTGATTGCGATATCATAAATGTATAACTTGATTTCGATATGTTATAGGTGTGACTTAATCACGACTTGACATATGTGACTTGATCAAGATATGATATATGTGACATGACATTCTGAGGATGAATTAACGATATATATTTATGCTGGCAATGATATATGATTGATGTATGCGATTACATTATAGCACCTTGATCATGACATGTGTTGATGATGGTACTATACGAATGATGAGACACATAGGTGATACTTGACCCGTACCTCGATATTGGGATGCCGTACGGTGGATTTTACCGTACGAGGCATAGATATGATGATTGATCCGCACTCTTGATTCGAGGAAGCCGTACTACGTACGTGACGCTATTGAGGTTGGATCGCCGACTATTAGAGATATGGATTCAGACTTTAGGTGTACTCCTATTTCTTATCGACTAGTTTCTTAGGAGGTTAGATGGACACTAGTGTAAGTTCGAGTCATATAGTTGTAGTTTTACTTGTATATCACAGATGAGTGGTTATTACACATCCGTCTTTACATTCATACCGTAATCATAATGTTGCATGTTCATATATATGTTTTTATAATCAGAATAACACCTTACCTGTTAGGACACCAGCACCATTACCGATGATGCGCATATTCCACGCACACGTATTTGCCGGCTCACACACATCATCGTCAGTAATTGCTATGTCACGTACACTTTAGATCACATTATCTTTTATTGATAGAATCAGCTAACAGCTAGATCGATATTACATCGTGATTACTCTCTGGTGTTAGTATATACATGGCATTTATTACTTAGACATTTCATGCATTCACATTTTCATGTTATCATGCAGTATTATAGGCATATGCCGACACTTATCATATACTTATTCATGATTTTGAGATTTTGGATTTCTATGAGATTTCTGGAATTTTGGGGAAAACCGCAAGAATATATATAAAAACTTCTCTCTCTCTCCTCCTCTCTTTTTAAAATATAAGTTGCGGTTTTCTCGTGATGTATGTGTCATCCACCATGAGATTTCATGTTTTCTGTTGGATTTCGAGACCCGATTCGAGGAGTGGATGAACCGTCTGGGGTACATGGTGGGCCCGGTATGGTACCCCGGGGCAAGAAGATCGAGTTGTAGACGATGAGCCTGGCAGGGGAGGGCTACCTACCGGTGATGTCTGGTGCGGCGGATATCCGGAGGATACCTACCGTTGTCGTGAGATTTGATGATATGGGCCGATCCGGACTGACGGAGCCCGAGATATTGAGACTATGAGACATTGAGATTATGAGGTATTGAGACTTGAGATTTACATGTTTTGTGTCGATACTTGACACGGATTTCCATGGATTTCATCGTTGATATTTCAGATTTCTATACACATTTTACAATGATAAAAGCTAAAGATTTCTTATACAGATTTATCCAGATTTCAGGATTGATTGTTTTTACATTCATGGTGCATGCATTCTCATTCACATGACATATTACTATTTGAGGCACTGACACGGGCACGGAGCTTTTGCACTACACGTAGTTTATTACCCTGCCATTACTAGATGATTAGTATTATATTAGTTTATTATTATGACCTTGGATAGCGTCGTGCATTCGATTTCTTTTTGCAGATATCTTCTACTCACGAGTTGGCAACTCACCCCCGTTGTGCCAAATTTTTTTACAGGTTCGATGTACAGGTTTTTCCTGGCAGCTTGCTGGCACATCTTTTCATTCAGGGTGATTTGCACGGTTGGTTGGTTCACTTGTATCTAGACCGCCATTGTACTTTTATTATTTCATTTGTATCTAGAAAGCTCCATCAACAAAACTTGTATTACTTGATAGTTTACTGGACCATTTATTTGTTTCGACCTTAGAGTCGCGCTTGTATTATTATGATATCTGGTGGTTTTGTTTTCTTTTGAGTTTTGAGCCTCGCCCTTTGGCGTTGTATACTATTATGCATTGGTATGGTTGTTTCCACCTTTTGGCGTAGAGCTAGCTCCCGTTTGGGGATGTTTTTATTGTTTATATGTATTTATACTTGTTTGTACCCGTTTGGGGCCAGTTTTTACAAAGGAGACTCTGCCGAAATTTTTGAGAAAATTTGATCTTATTTTTAAACTTGTTTTCTACATGTTTTTCTTCTTCTTTTATGGTTTAGATTTCTGGGCTTCGGCTTACTTAGGTTACGTTGCACCTCTAGACGCTTTGTATTCTTAGTGTCGGTCACGTTCTGTACTTTCGGGTCGTGACAAAGTTGGTATCAGAGCGCTAGGTTTAACCTTGTATATGTCTAGGGTGACCCTTGGTTGATGGAGCAGGCGACTTAGGTAGAGTGACGTACCGTGGGTATGATCCGCGGCATACTTACGATACGCTACTCTTCTTATGTAGCTTTAGGATGTACATTTCCTTGCACCGTATTTCATTCATTCCATCGACCTATCTTCGTCGATGTCGGAGGGTGGTTTCTGTTACCACGGTCGCACGGGCAGAGGGAGCTGCGGATCGTATGTGATAACCATTAGGGTATTAGTTATTCTTGAGGATTGAATCATTGTTTAGCGTGCGGACGAAGGGTATTCACATGCCGTCCAGACGAAGTTAAAGGGTTCGAACGATTATCAAAAAACCTATTTGCCCAAGTTTAAGGTATTTGGAAGAACATGCAGGTATTTCGGTGGACCCTTTAAAAGAATGAAACCCTAACTCGACATAATGACCACGAGAACTCCCTTGAACCTTAGGGTTTACGGCAGTTCCGCGGTGCCATTAGTGAGGCTTGGGTTTGCCCTTCTACGGCTGGACCATCAATACTGGGGTATGTACCGGATATTTTTAAACTGTACTTGAGTGTTGAGCTCTCGGGGAATTATGGGATTTTGATGGATCGATCGAAAAGTTTAATGTAGTCCGGATATCAGGTGAAGGAATCGACTACGTGGGAGACTCTGGATATGAGTATTGCCGTTGGTAGCGTAGTCAGCACACCTACAAAGAGACGAGTTCGAAGCAGTCGACACCAGAGGAAAGGGGGAAAGAGGCGCACATTGACGATAGTGTTTACGATTGTGATTTAGTGATTTGAATTTCATATTTTCGTTGAATGGATTTTGGTTTTTTGAGGACTTTGTTTTACGATTGGTATTTCTTATGTGTACCTTCATTACATTCTATTTGTGTTTCATATATCAGTGGTATTGATGTTGTTTAGTACGTACCCAGCGCACTTGATTTGGTTTTAATACATTTTGAGATTTTGATTTGATTTCATGCATATCGTTACACATGATTTTGACATACACTTCGACCTAGTTTTCATTCATTTTCGTACTGTGATTTCGATTTTGATATTCGGTGTATGTTTTCGTGCACCATGTGCACTTGATTGAGATTCTTGCGCACACTTGGCGCACTTGATGCGATTTTGTGCACACCAGATGCACTGAATCGGGGTTTTGTGCAGATTAGATGCACCTGATATTGGAGTCGTGCACGCCCGTTGCACTTGACAGATGTTTTTGGTGCACACCTGTTGCACTCAGTTTTGTTTTTGTGTGTATTCGTGGCATCTGTATTTGGTTTCGATTTCAGTGCGCACCGGACGCACATGATATTTTTAAGATGTGATTGGGATTGATTTCAGTTTGAGCAGTATGCTTTTATAATCATTACTATTGATTTGATAACCAGGCGGGACGTGTATGTTAAATAAAAGATATATATAGCTATTTTTTTGAAATAAACGTCCGCTACTTATGCTGTGACACGTGCATCACACGTCGATTTTCAAAAGGGGTTCTTGCATGCTTCTTTATCCAGATGTTTGGATGATTTTACTATGATGCGCACTATATATAATTTGTAGTTTTGATGTATATTATGTTGGTTTTCGTATTGGGTTTTGGTATTTTATTTTCGCCATAACTCCGATGATTGTGTTATGCTTGACGGAGTTGATTTTAGTTTTGTATTGATGATTTCGGAGCCCCGACGATTTGAGTGTTTTGGCTGAATGTTTTAGTAATTGGGGGGAGTTTTAATTTAAATTCGGGGACCAAATTTCTTAAAGGGGGGAAGATTGTAACGTTTTAAAAATAATTACATAAATAAAATCGTTTAAGTGAATTTTATAATTTCGGTAAAGTAAAACGTAGTTTTCATAAAACTAAACCGTAATTATTCTTCACTATAAATTTAAAAATACCTATTTTAATTATGTTATTATTAGTAAATGGTGTTTATTTAGCCACTTATAAATTTTAGTTTAATTAAATATTTTTCCTAAATTAATTATTTTAAATGTTATCATAAGCTTTATTTTTACACTAAATTAGTGTAAATTACAAATTTGAATGGGTTTAATTAGCAAAAATGAACCATTGAATCTTAGAATCAAGTGTGTTTCATGAAAAATTTATTTTCAAAATTTTACAATGGTTCTTGACCATTCTAGGTCAAATGGAGTGAAGAAAATAAAGAATTTTTAAATAAATTCATGAAAAGACTAAATTGTATGATATTTTAGTGAAACCTTCTACACTTTTCTTGACTTTTCTCACTCTCCTCTCTTTCTCTCCCTAGTGGCCGGCCTCACCCTCCCCATGTCAGCCCCTCGTCTTCCAAATTTAAATTACCTCCAAAAATCATCAAAAATCATACAAAAATCCAAATAAAAATCCACAAAATCCTAATTAATTCCTACCCTCTATTCTTTGCTCATCTTTATATGGATTTTGGAGATGGAAAGCATTCATTTTGGAGGCTTATTTTCATGTTTGGATTTCATGTTATGAAGGTATACATCTTCTTCTTTTGATTTTTTGTTATTAAATGTTTCATTTAAGCATAATTAGATTTAATAAATAAATTCTATCTACAAGTTTTAAAATTTAAGTTAGGATTTGTAAAATCAAGTTATGATTTTTACTAATTAAGTGGGGTTATTATAACTAGTTTAACATTTTTAGAAATGGGAAAAATCATGCATGGTTGATATATTGTAATTTGTTCATTCAAATTGTTTAAATGAAGTAAATTTGCAAATTAGATTTATGTATATTATATTTATTGGTGAGATAAAATTCCAATTAATGTTTGAAACACTAGATTGTGGTTTTAAAGAGGATATTAACCTGTTAGTGGAATGAAAAACTTAAATTGATTACTAGTTTCTATTGATAATTGAAAAATAGTAATAAAAATGCTATTTTTGCTAACTAGAAGTTGGAAATTCCTAAATAAATGAGGTTTAAAATCTAAATTATGATTTCATTATATTATAATCATCATGAATTATTGTTTAATACATTAATTAATGCAAAATCAAGTTTAGTTGTGATATTGTGAAATTTTGCTTAAAAGTATTGAAATCGGGCAACTTTGCATCTAGAATTTTCAAACTAATATAAATTAGGGTGTTAAAAATATGGTAATGGTTTCTATAATCTAGTTAAGTTAATTAATGAGTATTATGACCATTAGTTTCATTTATACAGTAAGCTTTGAAGTAAAACGGTAAATTGGCGTTTTCAGGTTTTTCGAAATCGGACGATTTGATCGATTTTTAGGGTTTCGATGGATTAAATCATGTTTTGTATTATAAGTGATGAGTTTTAAAACTATGAGTTGTTTGTTATTGTTTATCTCGATCAATCGACGTTTGTACGCCGATATCTAGCGATATTTGGTTCTTTTGCATGAGCGGGACATAGGTTTTAACCTATGCGCGTTCCGTGCATCGTTTTGACTTTTGTCCGTGATTCAGTTTATGATACTACATATGTTTGCATATAGGTACCCCTCACATGGACTTCGGACGAGGAAGAAGAGGAAGGCGACATCGTCTTCGGCAGATAAGGACCAGGTGAGTAGATGCATATCTACGGGGGAAGTCGGATGGATGGCGTTTAGCACCCCCACAAACGTAGAATAGTAGTAGTATTTATTGTCGTTAGGAAGCTAGACGTGACCTTAGATCCTTGGTGAGTAGGACCCTAGTAACGACCTTAGATTGGACTAGACTGATTTAGAAAGACCTTACCAGAGGATGAATATCTTGGAGAAGATTCGTAAGTTTCAGGTAGATATATACACACCACACGTATATGTGATACAAGGATGTGATATGATACACGGGAAAGGAACAGTATAACTGGGCTTGATGCCGTGATTCTTGGCTATACAGTCGTGTTATGATGTTAGCGGATAATTAGAAAATGAGATAGTGGATTTGTATATATGAACAATAATAAAGGGTGGTGATGATATTGAAGTACATGGGACTCTAAAATAGAACCCGGACAGTAACCTGTGCCTGAAATTATGATATGATATATGTGTGACTTGATTACGATATCATATAGGTGTACTTGATTTCGACATCATATAGGTGTAACTTGATTGCGATATCATAAAGGTGTAACTTGATTTCGATATCTTATAGGTGTGACTTAATCACGACTTGACATATGTGACTTGATCAAGATATGATATATATGACATGACAATCTGAGGATAAATTAACGATGTATATTTATGCTGGCAATGATATATGATTGATGTATGCGATTACAGTATAGCACCTTGATCATGACATGTGTTGATGATGGTATTATACGAATGATGAGACACGTAGGTGATACTTGACCCGTACCCCGATATTGGGATGCTGTACGACGGATTTTACCGTACGAGGATAGATGTGATGATTGATCCGCACTCTTGATTCGAGCAAGCCGTACTACGTACGTGACGCTATTGAGTCTGGATCGCCGACTATTAGAGATATGGATTCAGACTTTAGGTGTACTCCTATTTCTTATCGACTAGTTTCTTAGGTTTAATTCCTTAGGAGGTTAGATGGACACTAGTGTATGTTCGAGTCATATAGTTGTAGTTTTACTTGTATATCACAGATGAGTGGTTATTACACATCCGTCTTAACATTCTTACCGTAATCATAATGTTGCATGTTCATATATATGTTTCTATAATCAGAATAACACCTTGCTTGTTAGGACACCAGCACCATTACCGATGATGCGCATATTCCACGCACACGTATTTGCCGGCTCACACACATCATCATCGGTAATTGCTATGTCACGTACACTTTAGATCACATTATCTTTTATTAATAGAATCAGCTAACAGCTAGATCGATATTACATCGTGATTACTCTCTGGTGTTAGTATAGACATGGCATTTATTACTTAGACATTTCATGCATTCATATTTTCATGTTATCATGCAGTATTATGGGCATATGCCGACACTTATCATATACTTATTCATGATTTTGAGATTTTGGATTTCTATGAGATTTCTGGATTTTTGGGAAAAACCGCAAGAATATATATAAAAACTTCTCTCTCTCTCCTCCTCTCTTTTTAAAATATAAGTTGCGGTTTTCTCGTGATGTATGTGTCGTCCACCATGAGATTTCATGTTTTCTGTTGGATTTCGAGACCCGATTCGAGGAGTGGACGAACCGTCTCGGGTACATGGTGGGCCCGATATGGTACCCCGGGACAAGAAGATCGAGTTGTAGACGATGAGCCTGGCAGGCGAGGACTACCTACCGGTGATGTCTGGCGCGGCGGATATCCGGAGGATACCGACCGTTGTCGTGAGATTTGATGAGATGGGCCGATCCGGACCGACGGAACCCGGGATATTGAGACTATGAGACATTGAGATTATGTGGTATTGAGACTTGAGATTTACATGTTTTGTGTCGATGCTTGACACGTATTTCCATGGATTTCATCGTTGATATTTCAGATTTCTATACACATTTTACCATGATAAAAGCTAAAGATTTCTTATACAGATATATCCAGATTTCAGGATTGATTGTTTTTACATTCATGGTGTATGCATACTCATTCACATGACATATTACTATTTGAGGCACTGACACGGGCACGGAGCTTTTGCACTACACGTAGTTTATTACTGCGCCATTACTAGATGATTAGTATTATATTAGTATATTATTATGACCTAGGATAGCGTCGTGCATTCGATTTCTTTTTGCAGATATCTTCTACTCACGTGTTGGCAACTCACCCCCGTTGTGCCAAATTTTTTTACAGGTTCGATGTACAGGTTTTTCCTGGCAGCTTGCTGGCACATCTTTTCATTCAGGGTGATTTGCACGGTAGGTTGGTTCACTTGTATCTGGACAGACATTGTACTTTTATTATTTCATTTGTATCTAGAAAGCTCCATCAACCAAACTTGTATTACATGATAGTTTACTGGACCATTTATTTGTTTTGACCTTAGAGTCGCGCTTGTATTATTATGATATCTAGTGGTTTTGTTTTCTTTTGAGTTTTGAGCCTCGCCCTTTGGCGTTGTATATTATTGTGCATTGGTATGGTTGTTTCCGCCTTTTGGCGTAGAGCTAGCTCCTGTTTGGGGATGCTTTTTATTGTTTATATGAATTTATACTTGTTTGTACCCGTTTGGGGCCAGTTTTTACAAAGGAGACTCTGCCGAAATTTTTGAGAAAATTTGATCTTGTTTTTAAACTTGTTTTCTACATGTTTTTCTTCTTCTTTTATGGTTTAGATTTCTGGGCTTCGGCTTACTTAGGTTACGTTGCACCTCTAGACGATTCGTAATCTAAGTGTCGGTCACGTTCCGTACTTTCGGGTCGTGACAAAGTTGGTATCAGAGCGCTAGGTTTAACCTTGTATATGTCTAGGGTGACCCTTGGTTGATGGAGTAGGCGACTTAGGTAGAGTGACGTACCGTGGGTATGATCTGCGGCATACTTACGATACGCTACTCTTCTTAAGTAGCCTTAGGATGTACATTTTCTTGCACCGTATTTCATTCGTTCCTTTGACCTATCTTCGTCGATGTCGGAGGGTGGTTTCTGTTACCACGGTCGCACGGGCAGAGGGAGCTGCGGATCGTATATGATAACCATTAGGGTATTGGTTATTCTTGAGAATTGAATCATTGTTTAGCGTGCGGACGAAGGGTATTCACATGCCGTCCAGACGAAGTTAAAGGGTTCGAACGATTATCAAAAAACCCATTTTCCCAAGTTTAAGGTATTCGGAAGAACATGCAGATATTTCGATGGACCCTCTAGAAGAATGAAACCTTAACTCGACATAATGACCACGAGAACGCCCTTGAACCTCAGGGTTTACGGCAGTTCCGCGGTGCCATTAGTGAGGCTTGGGTTTGCCCTTCTACGGCTGGACCATCGATGCTGGGGTATGTACCGGATATTTTTAAACTGTACTTGAGTGTTGAGCTCTCGGGGAATTATGGGATTTTGATGGATCGATCGAAAAGTTTAATGTAGTCCGGATATCAGGTGAAGGGATCGACTACGTGGGAGACTCTAGATATGAGTATTGCCGTTGGTAGCGCAGTCAGCACACCTACAAAGAGACGAGTTCGAAGCAGTCGACACCAGAGGAAAAGGGAAAGAGTCCCACATTGACGATAGTGTTTACGATTGTGATTTGGTGATTTGAATTTCATATTTTCGTTGATTGGATTTTGGTATTTTGAGGTCTTTGTTCTACGATTGGTATTTCTTATGTGTACCTTCATTACATTCTATTTGTGTTTCATATATCAGTGGTATTGATGTTGTTTAGTACGTACCCAGCGCACTTGATTTGGTTTTAATACATTTTGAGATTTTGATTTGATTTCGTGCGTATGGTTACACATGATTTTGACATATGCTTCGACCTAGTTTTCATGCATTTTCGTACTGTGATTTCGATTTTGATATTCGGTGTATGTTTTCGTGCACCATGTGCATCTGATTGAGATTCTTGCGCACACTTGGCGCACTTGATGCGATTTTGTGCACACCAGATGCACTAAATCAGGGTTTTGTGCAGATTAGATGCACCTGATATTGGAGTCGTGCACGCCCATTGCACTTGACAGATGTTTTTTGTGCACACCTGTTGCACTCAGTTTTGTTTTTGTGTGTATTCATGGCATCTGTATTTGGTTTTGATTTCAGTGCGCACCGGACGCACATGATATTTTTATGATGTAATTGGGATTGATTTCAGTTTGAGCAGTATGCTTTTATAATCATTACTATTGATTTGATAACCAGGCGGGACGTGTATGTTAAATAAAAGATATATATAGCTAATTTTTAAAAATAAACGTCCGCTACTTATGCCGTGACACGTGCATCACACGTCGATTTTCAAAAGGGGTTATTGCATGCTTCTTTATCCAGATGTTTGGACGATTTTACTATGATGCGCACTATATATAAGTTGTAGTTTTGATGTATATTATGTTGGTTTTCGTATTGGGTTTTGGTATTTTTTTTTTGTCATAACTCCGATGATTGTGTTATGCTTGACGGAGTTGATTTTAGTTTTGTATTGATGATTTCGGAGCCCCGACGATTTGAGTGTTTTGGCTGTATGTTTTAGTAATTCGGGGGAGTTTTAATTTAAATTCGAGGACCGAATTTCTTAAAGGGGGGAAGATTGTAACGTTTTAAAAATAATTAAATAAATAATTAAATAAATAAAATCGTTTAAGTGAATTTTATAATTTCGGTAAAGTAAAACGTAGTTTACATAAAACTAAACCGTAATTATTCTTCACTATAAATTTAAAAATACCTATTTTAATTATGTTATTATTAGTAAATGGTGTTTATTTAGCCACTTATAAATTTTAGTTTAATTAAATATTTTTCCTAAATTAATTATTTTAAACGTTAACATAAGCTTTATTTTTACACTAAATTAGTGTAAATTACAAATTTGAATGGGTTTAATTTGCAAAAATGAACCATTGCATCTTAGAATCAAGTGTGTTTCATGCAAAATTTATTTTCTAAATTTTACAATGGTTCTAGACCATTCTAGGTCAAATGGAGTGAAGAAAATAAAGAATTTTTAAATAAATTCATGAAAAGACTAAATTGTATGATATTTTAGTGAAACCTTCTACACTTCTCTTCAATTTTCTCACTCTCCTCTCTTTCTCTCCCTAGTGGCCAGCCTCAAACTCCCCATGGCAGCCCCTCATCTTCTAAATTTAAATTACCTCCAAAAATCATCAAAAATCCTACAAAAATCCAAATAAAAATCCACAAAATCCTAATTAATTCCTACCCTCTATTCTTTGCTCATCTTTATATGGATTTTGGAGATGGAAAGCATTCATTTTGGAGGCTTATTTTCATGTTTGGATTTCATGTTATGAAGGTATACATCTTCTTCTTTTGATTTTTTGTTATTAAATGTTTCATTTAATTATAATTAGATTTAATAAATAAATTCTATCTACAAGTTTTAAAATTCAAGTTAGGGTTTGTAAAATCAAGTTATGGTTTTTACTAATTAAGTGGGATTATTATAACTAGTTTAACATTTTTAGAAATGGGAAAAATCATGCATGGTTGATATATTGTAATTTGTTCATTCAAATTGTTTAAATGAAGTAAATTTGCAAACTAGATTTATGTATATTATATTTATTGGTGAGATAAAATTCCAATTAATGTTTGAAACACTAGATTGTGGTTTTAAAGAGAATATTAACTTGTTAGTGGAATGAAAAACTTAAATTGGTTACTAGTTTCTATTGATAATTGAAAAATAGTAATAAAAATGCTATTTTTGCTAACTAGAATTTGGAAATTCTTAAATAAATGAGGTTTAAAATCTAAATTATGATTTCATTATATTATTATCATCATGAATTATAGTTTAATACATTAATTCATGCAAAATCAAGTTTAGTTGTGATATTGTGAAATTTTGCTTAAAAGTATCGAAATCGGGCAAGTTTGCAACTAGAATTTTCAAACTAATATAAGTTAGGGTGTGAAAAATATGGTAATGGTTTCTATAATCTAGTAAGTTTAATTAATGAGTATTCTGACCTTTAGTTTCATTTATACAGTAATCTTTGAAGTAAAACGGTAAATTGGCGTTTTCGGGTTTTTCGAAATCGGACGATTTGATCGATTTTTAGGGTTTCGATAGATTAAATCATGTTTTGTATTATAAGTGATGAGTTTTAAAAGTATGATTTGTTTGTTGATATTTATCTCGATCAATCGGCGTTTGTACGCCGATATCGAGCGATATTTGGTTCTTTTGCATGAGCGGTACATAGGTTTTAACCTATACGCGTTCCGTGCATCGTTTTGACTTTTGTCCGTGATACAGTTTACTATACTACATATGTTTGCATATAGGTACCCCTCACGTGGACTTCGGATGAGGAAGAAGAGGAAGGCGACATCGTCTTCGGCAGACAAGGACCAGGTGAGTAGATGTATATCTATGGGGGAAGTCGGGTGGATGGCGTTTAGCACCCCCGCAAACGTAGAATAGTAGTAGTATTTATTGTCGTTAGGAAGCTAGAAGTGACCTTAGATCCTTGGTGAGTAGGACCCTAGTAACGACCTTAGATTGGACTAGACTGATTTAGAAAGACCTTACCAGCGGATGAATATCTTGGAGAAGATTCGTAGGTTTCAGGTAGATATATACACACCACACGTATATGTGATACAAGGATGTGATATGATACACGGGAAAGGAACAGTATAACTAGGCTTGATGCCGTGATTCTTGGCTATACAGTCGTGTTATGATTTTAGCGGATCATTAGAAAATGAGATAGTGGATTTGTATACATGAACAATAATAAGGGGTGGTGATGATATTGAAGTACATGGGACTCTAAAATAGAACCCGGACTGTAACCTCTGCCTGAAATAATGATATGATATATGTGTGACTTGATTACGACATCATATAGGTGTACTTGATTTCGACATCATATAGGTGTAACTTGATTGCGATATCATAAAGGTGTAACTTGATTTCGATATCTTATAGGTGTGACTTAATCACGACTTGACATATGTGACTTGATCAAGATATGATATATGTGCCATGACATTCTGAGGATAAATTAACGATGTATATTTATGCTGGCAATGATATATGATTGATGTATGCGATTACAGTATAGCGCCTTGATCATGACATGTGTTGATGATGGTATTATACGAATGATGAGACATGTAGGTGATACTTGACCCGTACCCCGATATTGGGATGCTGTACGACGGATTTTACCGTACGAGGCATAGATGTGATGATTGATCCGCACTCTTGATTCGAGGAAGCCGTACTACGTACGTGACACTATTGATACTGGATCGCCGACTATTAGAGATATGTATTCAGACTTTAGGTGTACTCCTATTTCTTATCGACTAGTTTCTTAGGTTTAGTTTCTTAGGAGGTTAGATGGACACTAGTGTAAGTTCGAGTCATATAGTTGTAGTTTTACTTGTATATCATAGATGAGTGGTTATTACACATCCGTCTTTACATTCATACCGTAATCATAATGTTACATGTTCATATATATGTTTTTATAATCAGAATAACACCTTTCCTGTTAAGACACCAGCACCATTACCGATGATGAGCATATTCCACGCACACGTATTTTCCGGCTCACATACATCATCATCGGTAATTGCTATGTCACGTACACTTTAGATCACATTATCTTTTATTGATAGAATCAGCTAACAGCTAGATCGATATTACATCGTGATTACTCTCTGGTGTTAGTATAGACATGGCATTTATTACATAGACATTTCATGCATTCACATTTTCATGTTATCATGCAGTATTATGGGCATATGCTGAAACTTATCGTATACTTATTCATGATTTTGTGATTTTGGATTTCTGTGAGATTTCTGGATTTTTGGGGAAAACCGCAAGAATATATATAAAAACTTCTCTCTCTCTCATCCTCTCTTTTTAAAATATAAGTTGCGGTTTTCTCATGATGTATGTGTCGTCCACCATGAGATTTCATGTTTTCTGTTGGATTTCGAGACCCGATTCGAGGAGTGGATGAACCGTCTCGGGTACATGGTGGGCCCGGTATGGTACCCCGGGGCAAGAAGATCGAGTTGTAGACGATGAGCCTGGCAGGGGAGGACTACCTACCGGTGATGTCTGGCGCGGCGGATATCCGGAGGATACCGACCGTTGTTGTGAGATTTGATGATATGGGCCGATCCGGACTGACGGAGCCCGAGATATTGAGACTATGAGACATTGAGATTATGAGGTATTGAGACTTGAGATTTACATGTTTTGTGTCGATGCTTGATACGGATTTTCATGGATTTCATCGTTGATATTTCAGATTTCTATACACATTTTACCATAATAAAAGCTAAAGATTTCTTATACAGATATATCCAGATTTCAGGATTGATTGTTTTTACATTCATGGTGCATGCATACTCATTCAAATGACATATTACTATTTGAGGCACTGACACGGGCACGGAGCTTTTGCACTACACGTAGTTTATTACCCTGCCATTACTAGATGATTAGTATTATATTAGTATATTATTATGACCTAGGATAGCGTCGTGCATTCGATTTCTTTTCGCAGATATCTTCTACTCACGAGTTGGCAACTCACCCCCGTTGTGCCAATTTTTTTTACAGGTTCGATGTACAGGTTTTTCCTGGCAGCTTGCTGGCACATCTTTTCATTCAGGGTGATTTGCACGGTAGATTGGTTCACTTGTATCTGAACCGCCATTGTACTTTTATTATTTCATTTGTATCTAGAAAGCTCCATCAACCAAACTTGTATTACTTGATAGTTTACTGGACCATTTATTTGTTTCGACCTTAGAGTCGCGCTTGTATTATTATGATATCTGGTGGTTTTGTTTTCTTTTGAGTTTTGAGCCTCGCCCTTTAGCGTTGTATACTATTGTGCATTGGTATGGTTGTTTCCGCCTTTTGGCGTAGAGCTAGCTCCCGTTTGGGGATGCTTTTTATTGTTTATATGTATTTATACTTGTTTGTACCATTTGGGGCCAGTTTTTACAAAGGAGACTCTGCCGAAATTTTTGAGAAAATTTGATCTTATTTTTAAACTTGTTTTCTACATGTTTTTCTTCTTCTTTTATGGTTTAGATTTCTGGGCTTCGGCTTACTTAGGTTACGTTGCGCCTCTAGACGCTTCGTAATCTAAGTACCGGTCACGTTCCGTACTTTCGGGTCGTGACAATAGACAATGTTAAACTTTCCGATCGAATAATCAAACACCCAAGTTTTCCCAAATAGCTCAACATTTGAGCGGAGTTTAAAAGCATCTATCACATGC
The DNA here is from genome assembly GCA_030015575.1 of Agapanthus africanus. Classification (NCBI taxonomy): domain Eukaryota; kingdom Viridiplantae; phylum Streptophyta; class Magnoliopsida; order Asparagales; family Amaryllidaceae; genus Agapanthus; species Agapanthus africanus. Next base: position 252,101,490 of record JASDDO010000028.1, on the reverse strand, counting down.
CACAATACCAATGGTCCCGCCGTAGAAGGGTCAAGCCAACGCCTCAATATGGCAACGCCGTACTGCCATAAACCCTAAGGTTTAGAGACGGTTCAGACGGTCACATAATCGAGTTAAGGTTTGTTGTCTTTTAGAGGGTCCACCGCGTTACTTGCATGATTTTCCGGAAGTTTCAAACTCGAGAAAAAATCCAACTTTTGAAAAATTTTCCGACAGGGGAAAAAGTGAGTTATTGATATCCGTTCGAACTTTTTAACAGTTTCTAAAATTATCCGGAAAAAAATTAAACGAAGTTAAATTATCCGATCGAATTAACGGTCCCCAATACATCCCAGAAAACTCAACACTTGAGTAAAATTAAAAATTCCCAGAAAAATCAGGAATTACATACGGACATTACTGTGCAAACTGTAAACCCTAACTCCACTGTTTGTCCACGGAACCGCCGCGCAAGCCATGGTACGGCCGCGGTTCCGTGGCGCTTTAGTGGGATTAGTGTCACGTGTTTCACAGTAATTCTTGTATTTCCCTACTGATTTTTTTGAGTATTTTTAATAAGAAAAAATCAACATTTTTACAAAATTTCCAGAGAAGGGTAAGTTTTGGGGTTTCGTGGTTCGATCGGACTTTAAATTTCGTCTAGACTTCGCCTAAAACTCTAGCTTGGCTCTGATACCACTGCAGGGTTACTAGGCACACTCACAAGGTTCTATAAAGCATCAACCATGCCCGATTCAAAATTTAGACGTGCTGAACAACCCTAACCAAGATCTTTAAACCAGAGATTAGGCGAAACTAAGCATGTTAAACACTTTAACACTAAGAGTTTGGGATTACAACCTTTAGAGTCCGGTCCTTCACTTCTAAAGCTCCGTGTTGAGGTCCCTTCGCTGCGATCATCGATTTCCCGAACTCTAGAGAGGCTCCACGAAGAGAAAGATACAAGCTTGCTTCCGGTCTTCGATAACAAAGATGATCTACCTTGAAGTTTCATTAACACAAGCTCTCACTCAAAAATGAAGTGAACACCCTAATCTAAATGGCTAGGATAGATTAGGATGATGAAGTAGGATTTTAGCTCTGATTTATTTTCTATTTCTCACTCATTTACATCATCTCTCAAAAAGCTAGAAAGCTTTTTGAGCAAGAAGGAAGAAGAAGAATAGTAATCCTTTTGTTATGAATAATGAATCAAGTGAGGTTAGAAATACAACGATGGATTAAGTATGAATACTTAACCCATGTAAAGATTTTACTATGGTTAAAGGGTTGGGTTGGGTTAAAGAAATATCATAAAATATCAAGGTCAAAGTCAAAGCTTCAAGAAGCTTCTTGAAAGCTTCATGAATGTTTAACCCTAATCCAAACCCTAACCACAATTAAACTCCACAAAACATGTTGCATTTATAACCACAATATGTTACAATATTATATATCACATATACAATATTTATTGTAACAAAATAAAATAATACAATTAACATATATCGCATATATATCAATGTATTACCCGAGTGAGAAAAAGAATATTTTAGTGAGCTTATATCAGTTAATGTAATTTAATATATCAAATATATAATTATACATTAAATTATCGAATCAACACTTGATCCGATAATCCGGCTATTTCACAAATAACCGACTAATATAATCTGTATCAGTTCATCGAATCAACACTTGATCCAATGACCCGGCTATATCACATATACCCGGCCGATATCTCATATCGCGAGAATCTAATACGATATCAAATAAACGTATTGTTCTCGGTACCGCACATATCACATATGTGCTCCTACTCCTTTTTCCTGAGCCAAGAAACCTCTGTGTAGGACTCTAAAGAATCGTCAATACGCCGACAGTAGGTGATGATCATATCAAACACCCACAAGCTGCAAGCGGTCAGCTAAACGTAACAGCCACCCAGGTATTGAGCGCTCAGAAGATCAATAAGCAAGCCTGTACATTCTCCTGTGAATCCAGTCAGTAACACTCCCGTACAGTCCGGTCTCGTCGTCTGATATGTCGCATATCTCGCCTAGGGGTGGTAAACGTCAGACCCCAGTAGCTTGATAAGTCGTGTCGATATGAGGTCTATAACAGTTCGAGAAACTACTGATAATACTTACCAGTAAATCTCAGCAACCCTGGCCAGGGATTTCTAGTTATAACCAATCGAACACAGCGCAACATCAACTCCCTATACCGGGAGAGACGAATCCCCTCCTATCGCTTATTGCCTCCATGTGATTCGGGACTGTACCCAAAAGCCACCTTTTTGCACGCCATCTTGGACGTGGTATGATGGAAATCAAAGCACATTGGGAATCACACAAGACTCTATGACGATTTCGGGTCTACAGACTACTCTGTACCAGTGTCACTGGAGAACTGCCATCTGACGTGAGGTATAATACCATCTGGGAGTTCTCGGCAAGTCCGTCCAGTGTACCCAGTCTTTTCTGAGCACCCGTACACCATCCTTGATGTCAAACACCGATGGATATGGGATCATCCATCGCCCATCATATGGGTCAAGATGCGTATACGCTAGTCTACTCTGGTGTATCGATGCCCTGTCTCGATACACCCTCGACTAGGAACAGTTATAGGATGTACTCGTCGACTACCGTGGCCCCACTAGTATGATCTTATCATAGTCCCAGTATTCGAGTACATATCCTAAGGGCTTTATCAATATGTAACATAGAGACAATCAGAGTACATGTTAAGATAAAGTACAACCAGATAGCATACTATCATGTCGAGCAAGAAAGTCCTCCCTATATATGTCCAAGCATCCATTACAGTATATATCATATGTACAGTAATGGCCTCTAGGACATACATATAACTAACGCTTCCTATTGAAATAGAGCACAAGGCAATTTGGGAGATCAAAGAGTTAAACCTATCATTGGGAGATGCGGACAGCAATAGAAAGCTGCAGATGAATGAATTAGATGAGCTGCAAGATGAGGCCTATGAGAACGCAGTAATTGTTAAAAACCGAACGAAAGTGTTCCACGACAAACACTTTATGCGCAAGACTTTCGAACCTGGTCAACAGGTTTTGCTTTACGATACCCGGTTACATTTCCATCCCGACAAGCTCAAATCTCGATGGAAAGGGCCGTTTTTGGTACGCACCGTATATCCGTACGGTGCGGTAGATCTAGAAAACCCGGAGGACGGTACACTGTTTAAACTAAATGGAAATCGACTTAAACCGTTCCTCACTGCGGACCCGTCGGAGGAGCTCCTGTTTTTACAGGAGCCGATCTACATTGACTGATCTTCCTCCATCTACCCTCAAATTTTCGATTATCAAGCCAAAACATTGTTTCAAACAAATTTGGGGGTATGTATCATTTGTAATTATAAATACAAAATAACATAAAAAATAAAAATTTGATAATAAAAAAAAAAATTTGTGGTATTTTTGTAAATTTCCAGTTTTATTAAAATAAAAATAAAAAATTTTGCAAATAATTTCCACTTTTTAAGAGGGGCTTTTTGCAAATACCCATCACACTTTCCCCTTTAAATAGCATCCGAACCCTGCTGGCTAGGGAGGAGTGTTCCCGTTCACGCTCAAGGGGGCGGCGTGGGGCCGAGCAGTGAGGGCACTGCTTTTGGTAAGTTTGGGGGAGGAGGTGGTTGTAAATAGTTATCGTTTGCATTGCATATTTTTTTTTAAATTTTTGTATATATTTTTTCTTTTTCTTTTTCATGTTTAATTCTGCATTGCATCTTTATAAAAAAATTATAAAAATTTAAAAAATTAAAATGAAAAAAATATATAAAGAAAAAAAATCAAATAAAAACTAAAAAAATTTAAAATTTTTAAAAGTTGAAAAATTCAATTTTGGCCATAGTTGACTTAAGTTTGACAAGACGGTTAACTAGTTAGGAAAAACTATATCCTAAACTTAGTAAATTAAAAAGCCTAAAAATAACCTTTCTTAAAATTTAACGGTAGAAAATATATGTCTTTGTAGTTTACTTAGAAATAAGCAAATTTTGGGTTCACTTCTTGGGCTAAGTCAAAATAAGGGGAGAGTATTGAAATTTTTATTAAAGTGTAAGTCTGAAAAATAATTACTAAGTTTAAGTCTAAATTCTGAAAATATATACCCTACAACTTGCACAATCACGAACCTTGAAACTTAGAATAGTAGAGGAGACCTTGAAATGCTCTTGTCTAAAATGCTTAGTATGAAGGAAAATAAAATTATAAGTGTGAATAAAGAGATATAAGAAAATAAACACTGGTTTTGTAATTACTTAAGACTGCGTAAAATAAAAAATATATAGCGAGGGTGCTTTATCACCTAGTGCCTTAGACCAACTGGTTTGGGAGTCACTGCTAAAGCCTTAGGTATTATAAGACGAGGAATTATGTCTTAATGTGCAAACACATTTTGTAATCGGTCGTTAGTACCTCAAGAAATATTAACGGTCGCATGAAGGATGTGTGAGCAATTTCATCTAAAAATTCACCAACTAAAAGTACTTTGGACGATGGACAAGAGTATAAGAGCTTGAATTGAATTTCCAAGTATAGGGGTGATAAATACACACACGTAGGGGTATATGATTGGGGTTTGAATAAAAGATAGGAATGAAAAATAGGACTTATATTTTTAGTAGAGATGATAAAAATTCCTAAGTTGAGATGGAATCTTAGAAGGAAAACTCAAAAGTTGCTAAAAGCTAAATAAATTTACAGAACATATACAATCTTAAGTTAAATAATAAGGAAGCATGAAAAATACGGGTTGATAATTTCTATGTTGAAGATAATAGAATTTCTTGCTAGAAAACAGAATTGAAGAATAAAAGTCAATAGGCCAAATTGATAGGATTTTGTGGGCAGTATCCGCTGAAAACCCTCAGGAGACAACACTCCTCCTACTAGGGACACCTAGAGGATTAACGACTTGTTGCACGAGCTCAGTGCAATCGCGTTTCCCTGCGAAAGTGAGGTTAGGTTTTTTTCGAGAATAAACTAGTTTTGCTCGGGACGAGCAAAAGAAAATTTTGGGGGTATTTGTTCATATCATAATTTTGCATTATTATATTCCCCATTCTTAATCATATCGCAAATAAATAGGTGCTTTTGATCCATGTCTGTTGAATAGTTGCAGGTTACAGGTTCTCGAAACAATACAGTGTAAATGGTGAAAAAACGCTACAAAAGTGAGACCACGACCAACAAATAGAAGAATCTTTATGATGCCGCCTACAGTTTAAGGAACATGTAAAGATCAATGAACAATTCAATTTCACAAGGCACGAAGGCAGCACAAGATTCAAGACTTCAACACGAAGCGAACGGTAAAAATCCACAACATTATGCACTGTGGAAATCTGGAAGAAACTAGAAGACATTCTGAAGAACCAAGTGAGGAAAGTAGAAGGAAAATGCAACTTGAAGCTGCACAGAAGATTTCAGCCAAAGACCCCACTACATGGCCGCAGATCCGCGGCCAAACAAGGCATATGGCCGCGGATCCGCCGCCGTGCTAAGTACGTGTCGGTGCATCTTGACGGTAGGTGGCGGTGCGTTGACCAGGCTTCTCATGGTAGTTTTGTAAATTTAGATATGGATCAGATGTAAACCCTAGGGTTTCTATTCTCTATAAATAGGAACCCTACAGCTCTTTTTGGACTGTATACTTTGAACTGTAGTTTTATTTAGAACGTATATGCCATTATATAACGTACCTGATCCAATCAACTCTTGATTAAGGAAAATGTTCACAACATTATCCGTCAATACAAAATTATATCCTTCTTTAACTTAATAAAGAAACTGATGTAATGTTGTATATCAGGTTCGGCATGTAATAACATTCGTTCAGAATCAATGTATTCTGTAATACAAGGTGATATTTATCAACTTACTTGGCTGCAACAATTGCACCGTCCTCTACAATTAGAGACATATCACCCAATCTCAGTCTTCTACCTTTCTGTAGCCCATGTAATAGATTACATATGTGGGATCCTAATCTGGTATCCCATACCCAGGACGTAGAGGATACTGAGAAACAGTTCTCGGTAATGAACACACCCGAAGAAGATGCATCAACATGCACTTTCTTCGATTGGGTGACATAAGGATCCGGCTATTCCCCTATTTCCTGCTCGGACTTATAACAATTATAAGATAGAGCGGGACCAACGTTCTCTAGCTCAGTATAATAAGCAGGTTTGGTCAATGCATCCATATTATTATTTTGATTAAGGCATGTCACGGTCGCTACCAGTAGAGAGAGAGAGAGAGAGAGAGAGAGAGAGAGAGAGAGAAGAAAACACTCTGCGTGCGCTCTTTTGTAAGATTAGATTGGTTGTTTATTTTATCTAATCAGGATGGTTCCCACTGTTTTTTTTATCAAATCTTCCTTCAAACTCTAAAAGGAAAGACTAGCCGGGATTAATTACACTCTACAAGTTCGCTAACCGTTCAGCCAGGCCAGTGTCGGTACTTTGAGGGAGGTTCCCCGTGCTTTCGCACGGACCTAATTAAAGTAAACCTCATTTTCCCATAGGCATAAGCTTGTTGACACCTTTTTAGACACCTAATAAGTTAGCTAATTGTAAAGTGTAAAACTTTCCCAGGAGTAACACTTACTCGCAGTGGGTCTCGGGATCCATCTATCATATAGAAGGTATGCAATTTCATTGCAAATTTCAACTCTTGAAACTCCCGATGAAGGTTTTTACCCCTAGTACTTATGACCTTGGCTATAGTCAACATATCATAAGTCCTAGTCAAGTTCTATCCGTCATTTCATGATTAATTAGATCCACCCACATGACCCTTTTCACCGTTGAATTAGCAATGTAAAAAATTCTATTGTCAGTAAACCGTTAATTTTGCACCCACTAAATTAATAGTGAAAAAGCGGTAGAATTGCATGAAATTTGGTGTATCCATATATTAGATGATAATGATGAAGAGAATGGATGTCGATTGTTGGAAAAAATGATGGAGGGTATATTTTTTCGACGCCATAGGAGAAAATTCCTTCCTATGGCCGCTCTCTCTCTTGAAAGATCTTTTGCTCACTAAGTAGGGTCAGAAAACACATCATATGGAATTTTAAAAATTTACAAGAGAGCAAAGACACCTAAAACCTTATAATCATGCCCAAAGACTTGAACTTGCACAAAAATAGAGAGCTCAACCTAAGAGTTTAGGACCATAACCTTTGAAGCGTTTTCAAATGCTCTTAGGATGATCCTTGAACTCTTGCTAGACTCCTTGAGGTTGATGGAACAAGTTTGGTGATGATCTTTTTTGTCAAAAATGGATCCATTTGAAAGCTTCCTAGAAACAAGCTTTAGATCCACTTGAGGTGTTCTTCTTGAAGCAACTAGATCCTTAAACTTGCTAGGTATGAAGATCTAGAGATGTAGTACGGAATTATCACTCTTTTTCTCTCCCTTTCCTCTCTTTCTTTTTTTCTCAAGAGGTATATCGTTCATACCATAATTTTGCATTCTTAAATTCCCCATTCTTGTTCATTTTACAAATAAACAGGTGCTTTTGACCCATGTCTGCTACATAGTTGCAGGTTACAGGTTCTCGGAACAAAAACAGTGAAAAAGATAAAAAGACGATACAAAAGTGAGACTACGACCAACAAATGGAAGAATCTTGATCAAGCCTACAGTTTGAAGACTAAACGAAGATCAATGGATGATTTCACAAAGAACAAAGACAGTGCAAGGTTCAAGACTTCGTCACGAAGCAAGCGGTAAAAGTCCACGACTATATTCACTGTGGAAATCTGGAAGAAATCTAGAAGCCAATCTGAGAAAACAACTGAAGAAAATAGAAGGAAAAATGCAACAGAAGAATATCTAGAAAATTGAGCCCATTAGCCCTCTTTTAGGCCGCGGAACCACGACCAAACATGGGTTTTGGCTGTGGATCCGCGGCCAAGAAGGACACGTGTCGGTGCAGAAATTTTGTGGTCGCTGGCGTGCGTTGACTAGTTCTTTTCTTAGGGGGTAAACTTGTAATTGCAGATGTGAGTCGATTGTAACCCTAGGGTTTCTATGTTCTATAAATAAAAACCCTAATGCCTTTTTTTGGAGGCATGCCTCTTCTTGTGCCTCATTTTATTTTATCAAAATCAGATCTGTAAATTTCTGCAATGTATGAAGAGAGCATCAAATAAAAATTAGGAGTAAGTTTTCTTTTTATTTCCCTAGTTAAATTTTCTTTCCTGCCCTAGTTTAATTTTCCTTTCTGCCCTAGTTTAGATTTCATTCTCTGCCCTAGTTAATTAGTTTAGAACATGTTTTTCAATTCCCTAATGAGTGAGTAGTCTCCTCGCTTGTTAGGGTTAGATTTAGGGAAGTCTTGAGAGATGAAGATCTCTCACCCCTTTCTTGCCCATCACACGTTTTTATAGGACTCCATGCATACATGCACACACCGCTCCCTACGGCACCCTATCCCATGAGGTAACGGTGATACCGTAGTATAAAATACCGGTTGAGCATGTTTTCTATGGATGTTAGGATAAGAATTAAGAAAGGAAGGACAAGAACCTAGAGGAAGAAATATCGTTTCTTCCCGATGGTACTAATCCCCTTTATTAATTATTACCATAACACCTCATAGATCTTAAATATGGCATAGAAAGCGGTGAGGAATATTGACTTTCCAAACCTAATCTAAACCTTGTTAGTTATATGTATGCCCTAGAGGCCATTACTATACATAGGATGTATATTGTAGTGGATGCTTGGACATATATAGGGAGGACTTTCTTGCTCGACATGATAGTATGCTATCTGGTTGCTCTTTACCTTAACGTGTACACTGATTGTCTCTCTGTTACATGTTGGTAAAGCCTTTAGGATGTGTACTTGACTACCTGGACTATGATGCGGATCATACTAGTGGGGACATGGTAGTCCATAAGTACATCCTTCAAGGTCCCTAGTAGTGGGTGTATCGAGACAGGGCATCGATATACCAGTGTAGACTAGCGTATACCTTCTCGACCCATACAGATGGGCGATGGATGATCCCATATCCATTGGTGTTTGACATCAGAGATGATATACGGGTGCTCAGTGGAGACTGGGTACACTGGACGGACTCGCCGAGAACTCCCAGATGGTATTATACCTTACGTCAGATGGCAGTTCTCTGGTGACACTGGTACAGGTTAGTCTGTAGACCCGAGATCATCATAGAGTCTTGTGTGATTCCCACTGTGCTTTGATTTCCATCTTACCACGTCCAAGAGGGCGTGCAAAACGGTGGTTTTTGGGTACAGTCCCGAATCACATGGAGGCAATGAGAGGAGGGGATTCGTCTCTCCCGGTATAGGGAGTTGATGTTGCGCTGTGTTCGATTGGCTATAACCGGAAATCCCTGGCCAGGGTTGCTGAGATTTAATGGTAAGTGTTATCAGTAGTTTCTCGAACTGTTATAGACCTCATATCGACACGACTTATCGAGCTACTGGGGTCTGACGTTTACCACCCCTAGGCGAGATATGCGACATATCAGACGAACAGACCGGACTGTACGGTAAGTGTTGCTGGTTGGATTCACAGGAGTGTGAGCAGGTTTGCTCGTTGATCTTCTGATCGCTCAATACCCGGGTGGCCGTTACGTTTAGCAGACCGCTTGCGGCTTGTGGGTGTTTGATATGATCATCACCTGCTGCCGGCGTATTGACGAGTCTTTAGAGTCCTACACAGAGGTTTCTTGGAGCGCATATGAGATATGTGCAGGACCGAGAATAATGCTTGTATGTGATACCGTATTCTATTCTCGCGATGAATGTATCGATTGGTTGTATGCGATATAACCTAGTTATCGAATTGAGGATTGATTCGATAAGTCGATACATTGGATATTAGTCGGTCATGTGCGATATGACCGGATCGTTAAATCAAGTGTTGATTTAATGATTTAATGTATAATTATATATATTTGATATATTACTTTACATTAACTAGTATTGGTTCACTTAAGATTGATTATCTCACTTGAATGTGCACATTGTATATATGATATATGTTTGTGCACTAGTTTGTATCATGTTTGATGATACATGAAAACTTGGGTGTGTGTTTACTTTAAACTATGATTAGGTTAATGGTTAGGGTTTGATTTATTTATTTAATTTACTTTATTCATTTTGGCAAAGAATAAAATGGAGGCATGCTTTGTTTTATCCATGAAGCTTCATGAAGCTTTGAAAGTCTTTGCCATTTTTTCTTTTGCCTTAACCTAACCATTAAACCTAAACCCTAGTTTATTATCTACACAAGTTAACTCACCCATGGTTGCTAAATGATAAGATTCACTTGAATTATTTTAATTAATAATTCTTTTTCTTTCTTCTTCTTCATCTTCTTCAAGAGGTGAAGAAAGCTTACTTGAAAATTACAAGTGATGAATCCGAGTGAGAAATCAAAATCCAAAATGAACCCACTTCCTATTTCTTCATCCTCTACCACTTGCCATGTAGTATAGGGTGTTTTCTTCACAAGTTTCATGACTTGGTGAAGTTGGAGCTCGAGTTAGAGTCGCCTCGACGTAGATCATCTTCGGCATCGAAGTCATCGACCTAGCCCGATCATTTCTTCGATGAAACCACCGCGAGAGTCCAAGATTCCGATGGTTGCAGCGGAGGGACGTCATCACGGAGCTAAAGGAGTGGTGGACCGGATCTACAAAGGTTGTATTTCCATTCACTTAGTACTAAAGAAGTTTAGTAGCTTGTAGTTCACCTAATATCTAGTTAACGATCTCGATTAGGGTTTCTCGGCACCGGAAAATTTTAATTTGGCATGGTTGATGCCTTGTGGAACCTCTTGTGTGTGCCTAGGAATCCTACAAACCTAACCCTAGCAAGATGTTAATCCTAGTTTAGATCAACTTAGTTTTTAGATTTAATCAATCCGACACCAATCAGAATTAACTCGTTAGAACAATTTGAGAATACACAAAATCCCTGTGGACCGACCCGTACTCACCGGCTAGTTACCAAGCGACGCCGTTCTTGATTGCGGTTATAAATTATTCTTTGAACAATCAAATGGCGCCGTTGCCGGGGATGGCGTGTTATTTTCTTTTTGTAATTTCGGGTTAATATAAAATTAAAAAATCATAAAAACTGAAAAATAAAAAAAATATAAAAAATTTATCATCTTGTTATTTTGTGAAGGGTATTTTCATTTGAATTGTGCAGGATCGAAGAACAAATTCAGATCTGGAAAAATCCAGAGAGCGAAATAGAAAACAACAGATCTGAACAACAGAGGAAAATCACAACAGAACAACAGAAGAAAATTAGGGAACCGAACCGCCCATCTGACCGCGGAACCGCCGCCAGAGCCTCTTTTCCTCCGTGGAACCGCGGTCTACTGACGTCAGCAGTTGACCAAATCTCCATTGTAAGTCTTCTGCCCTTCTCTGAACCCCCTGATATCTCCTCTCTAAAAATTTCCTGCAGGATTCTTTGCGCTAAAAAAAAACTCTCCCCCTTCCAATAATTGATCTTGTGCAGGTTTCTTTGCACCGCGCTAAAAATTTTTTTTTCAAGTGTTTGATTGTGTTACTGCTTTGCATATTTTAAATTGACTTTAAGAGGCTTGAACACCAATCCAGATTGGGTGGGGATTTCATTACCCTTCTCAGGACCGCAAAAATCACATAAGGCATATTGCATTGACCATCAATTAATTAAAAAAGATTAGACTCAGCCCTAAGGACTTCACGCTCAATAGGACAAAGGAATAGTTGTAGGCATCGACCGTTGATCCTAACCTGACTTTGTGGTGCCTAGGCTAGACAGGTAGAGAAAGGTAACTTTAAAAGGCCCGTCTCATGGTGATTCATGAGCGGATCCCTCCTTTCTCTACTTATGCTTACCTGGCCACAATTGGCGGTGAAGAGGAGGTTTGAGGTCCTACTTCTTGCCCTTTGGAACAGTTAGGAGTTGTCTAGCTGACCTAGGTGACCCTAGATTTCGGCTTGATTGTGCATTTGTGATTGATTGAACGCGTGTCTAAGCCTTTTATCGAAAATCCTTTTTTGCAAAAAGCTCCACATAAAAAAAACACAAAAAGAAAAAAGGAAATTTTATTTACAAAAACTTGCAACTTGTCGCTAAGAAATCCGTGCACCCCACATTCTTTTTCTTCTCCTTTCTTACATCATGGGTACCCCACCTCCCAAAACACTTGCCGAACTTTGGTACCCTCATCCAAACATTGCTTCCTACGTGAATTGTTTTGGTCGAATTACGGACGACCCCTCTATGCCCAAAATTTCTTTGAAAGATCGAATAGAAGCGTCTAGGAGAAACAGTTCGACTCCACAATCCACTTTGTATCAACCATTTCAACCTTCCCCACCTTCTTTCGCTGATGCCCCTTTTTCGAGTCCTGTTGTAACTCCGAAACCCATGTCTATCGCTGAACATATTGAACAATCTCGTAACCGATCTTTTACTCCTTTCAACACTTCCAGTTCTTGGGATCAACAAGTCCATTCACCTTTTTATCCAAATGTTGATCCTATTCCTGTCCAACCATTCAATTCCTACCAGTCCTACCAGACTTCCACACCTTCCCTAGACATTGCTTCTTCACAACCATTTGGGAGTTTCACGTATCCAAATAACTTTGAATCTTTTACTGAAACCCCTTCACAACCCATGTCTAGTATGGAGCAGTTGTTGGAAGCGTACATTGCAGCAACAAACCGACAGATGAGCAATTTGTATGCGTCCATTGCCGCCCTTATGCAACCTAGTGACCTGGTAGCTAGTTTCCAACTAGCTCCAAAAATTCCAATATATGATGAGGCGGCTGGACAGAGTGAGAATTTGAGTGGTGAGAGTGAGCTGTACACACTTCCAAATCAAACCTACCAACACCTAGTTGAATCCCACAACTCCGGTTTTCAAACAAGTGTCCCAAATGATTCACCAGTTAAAAATAAAACGTGTAATGAGTTGTGCGACTTTGTAGTACTTGATTAGCCAGATTGTGAAGGGTCCCTTTCGAGTGAAACCATCACCAATCCTTTCGACCTCTACACCTCCAATCTAGAATCTGAATTGATAAATATCCATGCTTGTGATGAGGTGCCTAAAAAAATTGATTTTCTCTTGATTGAGGATATTGACGCCGGGAATATTTTGGATGATGAACCGGTAGATTTGACTGAAATTTTATCTCCAATTCATCATCCCGAGTCATTAAATATTTCTCCCAAACTTCATATGCGTCTTGATTTTGATGATAATTGCATGGATGAGTTAACTTTTGAGGAAAATTATAAGGATAGTATTGAGGAAAGTATTGAGGATAGTATTGAGGATGAACCATTTTTGTTTGATGAGTCGGATTTTCCAATTCATCCTCCAGAACCTTTAACTGTTATACTTCCTAAATCAAACCCCCTCCTTTCTATCGTTCCGACCACGCAAAAGATCACGGAGGAGGACTGTGAGCTCGAAAAATTTCTGTTCGATCACAACAGTTTTGACGCCACTAGTGCGTTCCTCTTTGAATCCGACACAGTTCTCACAGCCGATAACGATTACGAGTGTTTCACTTTTTCGGATGATTTTGAAGACTCACCGCCCGAGTTTGAGTCCTTTGAATTTTCAGATGAGTTAGTTGAACCATTAGACTCGGTTGCTTACAGTCATTTCAAACCATTGATAGAATCCTTCGAGTTCGAAACAGTTTACTTCGGTAAGAATAAAACTATCCCTAAATCACTCCCCTTCATCCTTTCCATCGTTTCGACCGTGCAAGAATCTGTCGCGTTTCCATTTTCAATGGATGATTTACCAAGTTCAATGTACTCATGTTTTCTCGCGAATCTTGAGAGATTTGACCCCATTTCTCGACGGGTTGATAGATTAGCACAATCGCTTTTAACACATTGGTCATCACAATTTGCGCTAATTTATTCACTCGATTTACACTCTCAAGTTCGTATTACACTTCTTTCTCTCTTTCGCCATTCTTCTCCGAATATACCGAGACTATATTCCACTCTTCTTCCCATACGGTATCGTGTGTTTCTCAACTCCTTTCTCTACACTCCATTCTTCCACCAACCCTACCATTATCACGATAGAATTTTTGAATGGTTCGTGCTAACCTTTGGTCTGTGTAAGGCCTTGTATAGTTTGATTTTTCTCCTCCCTAACTCTGAAGTTTAACGTTTAAAACAGTGGAAACACTGTCTCGCTTAAGTTTGGGGGGGGGGACCTTTTTGTATATATTTTGTTTTTTTTTATTTTTTTTAAAATACCCATAAAAATTATAAAAATTATGAAAAAAATTATTATAAATAAATAAACAGGGGAGTGCCGACATTTTGACCCTCTTGGTATAGCATGACAGTGAGGACACTGTCAAGTTTAAGTTTGGGGGTATGCTCGGTAAACCTTTTTCCTTCGCATTCATGTGTATATTCTTGCATTTGCATACTTATTTTACAACCCATAAAATTTGAAAAATGATAAAAATTGAAACATTCCATTTTGGCTATAATTGACTTAAGTTTGACATGACGGTTGACTAGCTAGGAAAAACTAGATCTTAGACTTAGTAAATTAAGAACCCTAAAAATAACTTTTCTTAAAATTTAATGGTAGAAAATATATGTCTTTGTAGTTTACTTAGAAATAGGCAAATTTTGAGTTCACTTCTTGGGCTAAGTCAAAATAAGGGAAGAGTATTGAAATTTTTATTAAAGTGTAAGTTTGAAAAATAATTCCTAAGCTTAAGTCTAGATTCTGAAAATATATACTCTACAAATTGCACAAACACGAACCTTGAAACCTGGAATAGTAGAAGAGACCTTGAAATGCTCTTGTCTAAAGTCCTTAGTACAAAGAAAAATAAAAATACAAGTGTGAATAAAGAGAAAAAAAATGAACACTGGTTTTTGTAATTACTTAAAGCTGCATTAATAGAAAAAATATTTAGCGAGGGTGCTTTATCACCTAGTGACTTAGACCAATTGGTTTGGGAGTCACTGCTAAAGCCTTAGCTGTTACAAGACTAGGAATTATGCCTTAATATGCAAACACATTTTGTAATCGGTCATTGGTACCTCAAGAAGTATTAACGGTCGCATGAAAAATGTGTGAGCAATTTCATCTAAAAATTCACCAATTGAAAATTATTTTGGACGATGGACAAGAGTATAATAGCTTGATTTGAATTTCGAAGTGTAGGGGTGATATATACGTATATGATTGGGGTTTGGATGAGAGATAGGAATGAAAAAATAGGACTTATATTTTTAATAGAGATGATAAAAATTCTTAAGTTGAGATGGACCCTAGAAGGAAAACTTGAAAGATGACAAAAGCTAAGTAAATTAACAAATCATATACAATCTTAAGTTAAATGATAAGAAAGCGTGAAAAATACGGGTGGATAATTTATGAGTCAAAGATAATAGAGTTTCTTGTTAGAAAACCTAATTGGAGAATAAAAGTCAATGGGCCGAATTGATAGGATTTTGTGGGTAGTATCCGCTGAAAACCCTCAGGAGACAACACTCCTCCTACTAGGGACACCTAAAGGTTTAACGGCTTGTTGCACGAGCTCAGTGCAATCGCGTTTCCGTGCGAAAGTGAGGTTAGGTCTTTTTCGAGAATAAAAACTAGGTTTGCTCGAGGACGAGCAAAACATAAGTTTGGGGGTATTTGTTCATACCATAATTTTGCATTCTTATATTCCCCATTCTTGTTCATTTTACAAATAAACAGGTGCTTTTGACCCATGTCTGCTACATAGTTGCAGGTTATAGGTTCTCGGAACAAAAACAGTGAAAAAGATAAAAATACGATACAAAAGTGAGACTACGACCAACAAATGAAAGAATCTTGATCAAGCCTACAGTTTGAAGACTAAAAGAAGATCAATGGACGATTTCACAAAGAACAAAGGCAGCGCAAGGTTCAAGACTTCATCACGAAGCAAGCGGTAAAAGTCCCCGACTATATTCACTGTGGAAATCTGGAAGAAATCTAGAAGCCAATCTGAGAAAATAACTGAAGAAAATAGAAGGAAAAATGCAACAGAAGAATACCTAGAACATTGAGCCTATTAGCCCTCTTTTTGGCCGCGGAACCGCGGCCAAACATGGGTTTTGGCCGCGGATCCGCGGCCATAAAGGACACGTGTCGGTGCAGAAATTTTATAGTCGCTGGCGTACGTTGACTAGTTCTTTTCTTAGGGGGTAAACTTATAATTGCAGATGTGAGTCGATTGTAACCTTAGGGTTTCTATGTTTTATAAATAGAAACCCTAATGCCTCTTTTTGGCGGCATGCCTCTTCTTGTGCCTCATTTTATTTTATCAAAATTCAGATCTGTAAATTTCTGTAATGTATGAAGAGAGCATCAAATAAAATTTAGGAGTAAGTTTTCTTTTTATTTCCGTAGTTAAATTTTCTTTCCTGCCCTAGTTTAATTTTCCTTTCTGCCCTAGTTTAGATTTCATTCTCTGCCCTAGTTAATTAGTTTAGAACATGTTTTTCAATTCCCTAATGAGTGAGTAGTCTCCTCGCTTGTTAGGGTTAGATTTGGGGAAGTCTTGAGAGATGAAGATCTCTCACCCCTTTCTTGCCCATTACACTTTTTTATAGGATTCCATGCATACATGCACACACCGCTCCCTACGGCACCCTATCCCACGAGGTAATGGTGATACTGTAGTATAAAATACCGGTTGAGCATGTTTTCCATGGAGGTTAGGGTAAGAATTAAGAAAGGAAGGACAAGAACCTAGAGGAAGAAACATCGTTTCTTCCCGATGGTACTAATCCCCTTTATTAATTATTACCATAACACCTCATAGATCTTAAATAGGGCATAGAAAGCGGTGAGGAATAATGACTTTCCAAACCTAACCTAAACCTAACCCTAGCAAGATGTTAATCCTAGTTTAGATCAACTTAGTTTTTAGATTTAATCAATCCGACACCAATCGGAATTAACTCGTTAGAACAATTTGAGAATACACAAAATCCCTGTGGACCGACCCGTACTCACCGGCTAGCTACCAAGCGACGCCGTTCTTGATTGCGGTTATAAATTATTCTTTGAACAATCATATACACATGAAGGAGAGAGAAATGTTTTTACAAAATGAAAGCTTGCATATAGAATGAGAGATCTCTACTCGGCTTTAAACCCTCCCCTCTCTCTCTCTCTCCTTCACTTGTCAAGACAATTGGGGTGGGTATACTCCTACCCCCATGTGCACTCTCATGTCACAAAAATCTCACTTGAGAAAAAGACAAGAAAAAGAAAAAGAATAAATTTAAATATAATAACATATTCAAATTCCATTTGCATTAAAATGCAAAAAAAGAGTGTAAAAAGAAGTAATATATAATGCTAGTAATATATATAAACATATCAAATCAATAATTGGTTTAATATTTCGGCTTTCCAAAATAACGACTAGTATTATCAAACGTCCGACTAAAATCAATGTATCCAATAGACGTATTTAACCGAACTCCTGCACGTATCACCATACGACCTCTATATCGTTTCACCTGAGCCTAGAAATCCTTTGTGTGGGACTCTAAAGAATTGACAATATGGCGGCAGTGAGTTCCTGGATCATATCCATAACTCACAAACACGTCATTAGCACTAGCTGTACGTAACGGCTACCCAGATATCTGTCGAAAGGAAGATCGATAAGCAAGTTCATCCGAACCCCTACTGAGCCTATAAGTGACATTCACCGTACAGTCCGGTCTCTTTGTCTGAGAGTGTTAAATACCGAGTCTAGGGGGTAGAAAACGTCAGACCCCGAATAATTCGATAAGTCGTACTGATGTCAGGTTCATAACCAACCGAGAAACTATTGAGCACTCTATTAGTAAATCTCATCTGCCTTGGCCAAGCTCTTATGGTGGTGACCAACCGTGCACAGCGCGACATCAACTCCTTATACCGGGAGAGATAAATCCCTTCTATTACTCACTGCCTCCATGTGTTTCGGGACTATTCATAACTAAAACCTGTTTGCACGACTCGTTAAAGTCATGGTAGGGTAATAATCTAAGTACTATGGAAACACACATAAGAAAAATGACGATGTCAGGTCTACAGACTACCCTATACTCATGTCACCAGAGAACTGCTATCTGACGATATATATAATACCATTAAGGAGTTCTCAATGAGTCCATCCAGTGTAACTCATAACCTAATAAGCACTTGTATACAATCTTTGGTGCCGTACACCAATAGTCGTGGGACCAATCATCGCCCCTCGTCGGGGTCAAGAAACGTTTACACTAGTCTACTCTGGAATACTGATGCCCAGTCTCGATACTCGTACGACTAGGGATATTTAAGGATGTGTTTATAGAATACCCAGCCTCCACAATATAATCGCTATTATAGTACTGGTAGTCAAGCAAGGATCTTACGGGCTTTATCAACATGTATTAACGATACGTAATAACAAGTAAAACATATACACACGTTAAGATAAAAACAAACCAAATATCATACTATCATATCTTGCAAGACTGTCGTGGGCATATATATCCCCACCATACAATACAATAATGGCCTCTAGAGCATATATATCCAACAATCTCCCACTTGCACTAAGACCAGTTATTGGCGTATCGCATACCCAACATCTTGAATAGCCGCTCGCTTGAGTGATGACTTTGGTGAATGATCCCCTGTGTTGTCTTTTTTGTCTACTCTCCGACCCTCACTCTCCTAGCGATCTACGATCTCCCTGATTAAGTGATACTGCCTCAAGATGTGTCTTGATCACTGATAGGACTGTGGTTCCTTCGCTAATGCCATAGCCCTATTATTATCGCGATACAAAGGTATTTGATCAATAATGGATGGAACCACCTCAAGTTCAAAAATGAACTTCCTCATCCAGACCATTTCTTTTGCGGTATCGTTGGCAGCAATGTATTTAACCTTCATCGTTAAGTCTGCCATGGTTTCCTATTTGGAACTCTTCTAATAGACCGTCCCTTCGTTGAGGGTAAACACATAACCCGAGACAGACTTGCTGTCATCCTTGTCACTTTGGAAGCTTGAATCGGTAAAGGCCTCCATCTGGAGGTCTCCATTACCGAACACCAAGAACATTTTCTTAGTCATTCTCAGGTACTTTAGAATATTCTTCACTGCTATCCAATACTTCTCCCCTGGGTTTGATTGATACCGTCTTACCATGCTAAGTGCGTAAACTACATCTGGCCTGGTATATTACATCGGATACATTATAGATCCATCTCCGAAGCATAGGGTATAATGCTCATGCGAGCCCTATCCTCATTAGTCTTAAGAGACATCTCTTTGGAGAGAGTGATTTCGTGAAAAGTGGGTAAATTACCGCATTTGTAATATTCCATACTAAATCTCTTTAGTATGGTGTGTATGTATCTGGACTGTGACAGTCCCAATATTCTCTTGGATCTATCCCTATAGATCTTAATCCTTAGAATGTAGGAGGCATTATTCGGGTCTTTCATAGTGAACTTCTGTGATAAGAAAAGTTTGACCGATTGTAGTGTAGGAATATCATTTCCTATCAGGAGAATGTCATCAACGTAGAATACGAGGAATACGAAAGCTCCCCATACAATCTTCTTATATATACATGGTTCATCTATATTCTTGATGAAGTCAAACTCTTTGACCGTCTCATCAAAACAGATGTTCCAACTCCGCGATGCCTATTTTAATTTATAAATGAATTTAAGCAACTTGTACACCTTCCCGCTGCTCCCACTGTTTATGAAACCCTCTGGCTAATCCATATAAATACACTCTTCTAAACCGCCATTTAGAAAAGCGGTTTTTATGTCCATCTGCCATATTTCATAGTCATGAAAGGCAGCAATGGCAAGTAGGATCTGTATGGATTTTAGCATAGCCACTGGAGAAAAGGTTTCGTTATAGTCCACATCCGGTCTTTGACGAAAACCTTTTGCAACAAGTCCAGCTTTATAGATTTCCACCTGTCCATCTACACCAATCTTCTTTTTGAAGATCCACTTGCAGCCAATAGGTTTTACCCCTGGAGGTGCAACGTCCAAAATCCATACTTTGTTGGTGTATATGAACTCTATTTCAGATCGAATAGCATACAACCATTTCACAGAGTCCTTACTGGAAATGGCCTACTGAAAACTAATAGGCTCATCATCTTCCATGATGCAGTCCTTTTTTTCCTTGTCTATGAGAAAACCTTAGTAACTCTCGGGCGGATGAGAATGCCTACTAGATCTGCGGAGTGGCTGGGTTCGTCCGGGACTATCGAATCCTGAGGTTCTACTAAATTTTCAGTCGTAGTTTGTGTTTCTGGAATTTCTTTCAGTTTTACCGTGCTCCCACTGGTTTCTTTTGCAGGAAACTGCCATTCTAAAAAGGTGGCTTTCCTAAAAACAACAATCTTTTGTTCCTTTGCATGGTAGAAAAGATATCCTCACGAATGCTTGGAATATGCCACAAATTTACACAACACTGAAAGTGCCTCGAGTTTGTATGAATTCCACTTTTTAATATAAACCGGACAATCCCATATCTTAACAAATTTAATACATGGTCTCCACCCACTCCATATCTCATATGGAGTCTTAGGCACAGATTTGGAAGGAACTTGATTCAATAGATATGTTGCTGTCTCAAGCGCAAATCTCTAGAATGAAAGAGGTAACTCAGTATTACTCATCATAGAGCGAACCATATCCAACATGGCGCGATTTCTCTGTTCCGATACACCGTTGTGCTATGGTGTGTACAGAGGAGTAAGCTGAGAGAGAATATTATTCTCTTTTAGATAGTCAAGGAACTCCGTACTCAAGTATTCTCCTCCATGATCTGATCGAAAGATTTTAATACTTTTGCCCATTTGGTTCTCTACTTCGCTCTTATATTTTTTGAACTTCTCAAAAGTTTCAAATTTGTATTTCAACAGGAATACATATCAGAATTTAGAGAAATCATTAGTGAATGTAATGAAATATGAGAATCCACCATTCGCATGTGTAGACATTGGACCACATACATCGCTGTGTATGAGTCCCAGGAGCTTTGTCGCTATTTCTCCATATCCCATAAACGGTGTTTTGGTCATCTTTCTTTTGAGACAAGACTGGCAAGTTTTATAAGATGTAAATTTGAACGGATCCAAATATTCATCCTTATGTAATTTAGCTAGTCTTGTCTCAATGATATGACCAAGTCTACAATACCATAAGAAGGCTTTGTTCATTTCTGAACTCTTCCTATTGCGTGTATATAAATTGAAAACTGTGTTTTGATTAAGAACATATATACCATTACATAATATACCTACCCCAATCAACACCCGATTAAGGTAAATGTTCATAACATTTCTATCTAATACAAAGTTGTACCCATATTTATCATATAAAGAAACGAATATAATATTGCAAAGCATAGAGGGTACATAGTAACAGTTGTTCAAAATCAAGTATTGCCACTTGGCAATACCATGTGATGTTCGCCAATGGCTTCGGCAGCAAGACTCGCTCCATTCCCTACTCTGAGGGACATATCACCAGGTTCAACCAGCCTACTTTTTCTCAGTCCTTGTAATAAATTACAAATATGAGATCGATCCGGTATCCAATACCTAGGAGGTAGGGTTGACCGAAAAACAGTTCTCAATAACCAATACACCCGAAAAAGATGCATTAGAATGCTTCTTCTTCATCAGGGTCATATAAGAATCCTTGCATTCCTCCTTCCCTTATCCATACTCTGTTGGCTATAGTGCCCTCAAGTCAATTATTGAATCGCAGGCACACGATTGTGATGATTGAGGGATGACCTATACAGCTAGAACAATCTTACTCTGTATACTATCTGGTCCACTTTGCCAAAGAGAAGGGCAAAGGCCTGTCAGCAAATTCACGCTTAAGATGACCATTCGATTATCTTTATCATCATGTACTTGCATTAGGTGGCATTACAGATTACTATTACATGTTGATAGAGCCCATAGGATTCTTGCTTGACTACCAGCATTATGATGGAGATCATATTAGTGGGAGCTGGGTGGTCTATAAGCACATCCTTAAATGTCCCTAGTCGTGGGAGTATCAAGACTGGGCATCGATACTCCGGAGTAGACTAGTTTATACTTATCGAGACCCCGACGATGGGCGGTGGATGTTCTCATAAGCCATTGGTATCTGTTAGTCACTTAAGATAATATACAGGTGCTCATTGGGTTATGAGTACACTGGACGGACTCGCCGGGAACATGCTAATTGGTATTATACCTATTGTCAGATAGCAGTTCCCAGGTGACATGAGTACAGGTTAGTCTGTCGACCTAAGATCGTCATTTGTCTCGTGTGAGTTCCCACTGTGCTTTGATTACTTTCCTATCACGGCTCAAAGGAGTCGTGCAAACAGGTTTTATTTGGGTACAGTCCCGAGCCACATAGAGGCAGTGAGCGAATCGTCGGGGATTCGTCTCTCCCGGTATTGGGGGTTGATGTCGCGTTGTGCATGGGTGGCCATCACTAATCAACAAAGTGCTGGGTGGCCCATTCACTTTGTTGATTGGTGATGGCCACCCTTGCACAACGTGACATCAACCCCCAATACCGGGAGAGACGAATTCCCGACGATCCGCTCACTGCCTTCATGTGGCTCGGGACTGTACCCAACTAAAACCTGTTTGCACGACTCCTTTGAGCCATGGTAGGGTAGTAATCAAAGCACAGTGGGAACTCACACGAGACAAATGATGATCTCAGGTTGACAGACTAACTTGTACTCATGTCACATGAGAACTGCTATCTGACAATAGGTATAATACCAACTAGCATGTTCCCGGCGAGTCCGTCCAGTGTACTCATAACCCAATGAGCACATGTATACTATCTTAGGTGACTAACTGACACCAATGGCTTGTGAGACCGTCCACCGCCCCTAGTCGGGGTCTCGATAAGTATACACTAGTCTACTCCCGAGTATCGATGCCCAGTCTCGATACTCCCATGACCAGGGAAATTTAAGGACGTGCTTATAGACTACCCAACTCCTACTTATATGATCGCTATCATAATACTGGTAGTCAAGCAAGAATCTTATGGGCTCTATCAACATGTAATAGTGATCTGTAATGCCACCTAATGCAAGTACATGATGATAAAGAAAAAACAGATAGTATACTATCATCCCGAGTAAGATTGTTCTACCTGTATAGGTCCTCCCTCAATCATCACAATCGCGCGCTTGCGATTAAATAATTGACTTGAGAGCACTATAGCCAACAATCTCCCACTTGCACTTAAGGCTAATTATTGCGGTGTCCCATACTCACAGCCTGCATGATATCGAACACCCAACTTCTCTACTAATCAGTCTCGCAAAACCCGTTTGTGAAACTATTGCGTTAGAGAAATAGTCTCAGTGAGTGTATCCGCTCTAATGTTTCTTTCTTTATCTCTCTATATCTCAATTTAGCAGAGAAAAACTATCTCCCGAAATGAGTGATACTTGTCTTAGAATTTGTCTGGATATCTGATGGGACCTAGTTCACAAATGAACTCCAAATCCAACAAACTTCTTAGACTGTATTTTCTACTAAATTTAATCAGTAACCCGCGCCATGTCCTCCTCAGTATCCGCTTGGACCACCTGTCCAACATACTGTCCCTCAAAAGAGGGAAAACTATAACTCAGATAGCCACTCTGTTATCCAAGTCATCTTGGAAGCCTAAAATGAAAACCGCCTCCTGTTACCATATACCAAGAACATCCACTTATGTTCATAACTGCTTCCCAATGTTTCTTCAGGATTGGATTAATACTTATTGCAGCTAGTGCAAAAGCAATATTTATGGTACTTGACATTTCATGATTGACTCAATTGCCTAAGCAAGAGATATGTCAATCATGTAAATCCTTCTACTCATCAGTCAAGAAGACATCTCTTTAGAGAGGGTGACTCTATCACCTGCGGGCACACCACCATGCTAGGAGTCGTCTATTCTAAAATACTTTAGAATAGTGTCAAAGTACCCAAATTGGGACACTTCCTAAATCTAGATCTAAAACCATAGATCTAGTAACCAGAATCCCTGATATTTTATCCAGATCCTGTGTGGAGAAACACCTTGTGACAACCACAGTGTAACCGATCGTAGTATAGGAATATCACTTCCTATCAAGAGCATGTCATCCAAATACTAAGACATCACTCCCTGCTACCTTTTTACCAGATCCATCTGTTATTATGATGAAGTTAAACTCTATGTCTGTCACATAAAAAATAGACGATCTATCTCTGCTATATCTGCTTTAGTCTATAAATAGACATAAGCTACTTGCTCACCATGCTTCTGCTACTCCCACTGACTGCAACAACCCTCTGGCAGAGTCATTTATACATGCACTTCTAAAGATAATTTAGAATGAAGTTATACTCTTCCTCCTGCTAGATCTCATAGTATAGAACAACAGTAGCGGTAAGTTTGGATAATCAAAAACCTCCCTATCATCGTCTTTGAGGAGACCGAAGTACCTCTCCCCACTAAATCTGCGGAGTGGCTAATGGATTGTCGAATCCAATTGAATATTTAGGTTCTACTAAATTTTCAGTAATCATTTATGGTTCTGGAATATCTTCCAGTTTTACCATACTCCCACTAATGTTTTCTGAAAAATATCCATTTTGCTAAAACCGGTGGCGAGTCAAGAACAATATAACTATTGATCTTCTTGATGGTAGAATGTTAACCCTCGTCAAAGTCCGGGATAACCCACAAACCGCCATTACTGAAATGTGCCTTGAGTTTATCCAGATTCTGGTTTTAAGTATAAGCCGGACAACTCCATATACCTAAACATCATTAAGATATGAATATATACCATATAGAAACAAATACACTAATTTAATTGGAACCAGATTCAAAATACATGCAGCCGTTTCCAGTGCATATCAACAAAATGGAAGGAGGCTAAGCGGCATTACTCATCAAGGAATGCACCCACATATGAGTAACCTGAAAGAGAAGCAAGTTCTCAAAACTATTACTTAGAATACCTAGCACAAGTATCTACATTTTTGATCACCTTGAGGAATCCTGATACTTTGCAACATATGGTTCTCTAATTTATTCTTATACCTATAACTTCTCAAAATTTGGATCTTGTATTTCAACGAAATACGTGTCTAAAACTAGAGAAGTTATAAGTAAACAGAATATAGTACGAGTACCAACTCCTTTGTATTAATGGATATCGGACAACATACAATACTTTGTATAAGTCCTCTGAGTTTAATAACTCAAACCCTGTGCACCGTAGGTTGAAAACTGTACTATGGTTAAGAAGAATTACACCGTTGTTGAATGCACCTTACCTAACCATCAACTGATACAGGTAAATGTCATAGACATAATTTCAAAAAGTCATATCTTACTTTATAAAATAAACATACAGATATGTTAGTTTGAAATTGGTGCATAACAACGGATATTCAAAACCAAATATCTACCGTCAGGCAAAACCCAGGTGATTTCCTCAAATATCTCCAATTACAAAGAATTTCGATATGTTAAGGATACAATCACCCAATTCCTATTATCTTACTCCCACTCAGTATCTGTAACACCATACAGATATGAGAATCAAGTCTGGTAAATACATACCCTGGAGTCAGAATCTAATTGGGAAAACAGTTTTCAATTAACATCGCACAGTCAAACTGAAACATGAAAATGTTTCGAAGGGGTATCCGGATATTCCTAGTAATGCCGCTTCCACTATCCAGATTCATGACAGTAATCGTATATTACCTTTCCCTCACTCCAATCCATTTACATGTCTTTACTTATTACCTTCTGTATACCTCACTTAGGCTAATTGGTTTTCTTCCTTCTCTATCTTTGGGCACCAGCCTAAGATTTGGAAGAAGATTATCCAATAAGCGTAATAGGTGTACGCTCATAATACCAGGAGCCATCGCAACCTGAGAGAAGGTAAAGAGAAAAGACAACCGAATAATCCTTATTTTATTTCTCCAGAACCAGAATCCATCCTCGATCAGAAATAAGTTTCTTCGAGTACATATGTAACTATACGATGGCATATCCAATAAATGTGGATCTTCGTAATGATACAGGGCGTTCTGGAGAAATGCAAAGGGAAAGTAGGAGTGGCAGGGGTATACGCTGTTTCGTCGTGAATAATAGTAGTCGCAATTTCCTTTGCCTTCACTCTAATACATTTATATGTCTTTACTTATTACCTTCTATACACCGCACTTAGGCTAATTGGTTTTCTTCTTTCCCTACCCTTCGGCACCTGTCTATGGTTTGGAAGAAGACTATCCAATAAGCGCAATAGGTGTACACTCCTAATATCAGGAGCTCTTGCAATCTGAGAGAAAGTAAAGAGAAAAGAAAACTGAATAATCCTATTCAATTTCTCCAGAACCAGAATCCATCCTCGAACCGAAACAAATTCCTTCGAGTTCGTATGTAACTATAAGATGGAAAATCCAAAAAAAATATGGATCTTCGTAGTGATACGGAATGTTCCGGAGAAAATGCAAAAGGAATAGTAGGAGTGGCAATGAGTTATGTGACTATAACAATCCAAACAGCCAAAGTGTTTTAAGAAGGTTCGGTTAACTAGGTTCATGAGTTTTATTTTAAGGTTGGGTCATGGTCACTGCCAAAAAGAGAGAGAAAAGAAACACTCAGCGTGCACTCTAACCTAGATTAGATTGGTTAATCCCTTTATCTAATCAGGATGTCTCCCACTGTTTCCTCGAATTCTCCTCCAACCCAAAAGGAGAATTAGTCGGGATCATAAAAAATCACCCGAGGAGTAGCACCTACTCATCTGTGGGAATCGGGATCCAACTATCATCGCATGATAACTTGATGGAAGCCACTCAAGTTACCACACTCTAGAAGGTATGCGCATGCCTGACAAGTCTCCTGTATGTTTGAAACTCCCGATGTGGTTTTTACCCCTAGGACCCAAGTGACCTTGACAATACCAACATATAAAAGAATCCTAGTCAAGTTCAACCCGCCATTATCTTGATTGCGTTAAACTCACCCGTACAAGCCTTTGACAATGCCAATATGACCGTACGACTGTCCTAAGTTATCCCCATATCAACGCGACAGAAAAGCATTACAGAGCTACTGAACACTACGCCTCGGCAATGCATGACATACGTAGCACGAATACTAAGCAATACTAATCTGAAATGACGGAGGGCTACGGCTGGTTTTTGGAGAAAAACCTTTAATGTAATGAACTTGATATCGTTGAAGGAACTGAGTGATTTTACAAATATATAGTGGCGCAAACTTTTGCTAAAGGGGTCACTCCCTGTGAAGGGATCTCGGCTCTTTCCTCATCGAATGAGGTGCAGAATATTCTTAATAGAATACCACGATGCATAGCAAAAGAATCAACTATAATGAAGTTATTACAATGGCACAAACTTTCGCTCAAGTGGTCACTCCCGATGAAGGGATCTTGGCTCTTACATTGTTGAATGAGATGCTAGATATTCATAACCGAATACCACTGTGCAAAGCATAAGGAAATGTCCTGTAATAATAGTTTTTGAAAATTTGGTTCCAACAACATCATATAGGTTTATTTTCCTTGAATTAATCAGAATCAATGTAGTCCCTTCAATTAATCCATATCACACCACAGAAAAGGAACGAAAATAAAATGTACGTATATGCCATCCGCATTCGCCACTGGGCCCCGTCATGCACCGTTAGCTTACTTAACTAACGGCAGAGCGGGGGCTGAACTAGCGCGGGTGCAAAACATATACAACATCTACTAGTATATATATAAATATATATAACATTCATCCTAGGCATGATATAAGCAATATCATAGAATCTCAGCAAGCAATACAGAATGATGGATAATTTAGGAGCCCCAGGTTTCCTTTGAGCCGCAAATGAAACCCGACGTTCTTCGGTCATGTGGATAGCCCGTGCAACGAAAAACTTAGACCTCTACGAGCGCAGCAAGTTACCCGCCATCACCAGAAATTCTCGACCGAGGTGAACGAGAATTACTGATTTGGATCAGTAGTTTCTCAGTGGGTGATATGCTTCATACCGACATGAAATGTCGTGTTATTAAGGGTCTGACTTTATCCACCCCCTAGATTCGATATGCGATACTCTTAGATGAACAGACTGGACTATATAGAGATTGTCACGGATAGACTCAGTAGGGGTTCGGATGAGTTTTCTCATCGGCCTTCCTTTCGCTCAATACCTGGGTAGCCGTTACATACAGCTAGTGCTGCTGACGTTCTTGTGGTTAAACCTGCTTCCAGCGTATTGACGAGTCTTTAGAGTCCAACACAGAGGGTTTCCCTAGTTCCGGCGAAACGATGTAGTAGACGTATTGGATACGTGCAGGGTTCCGATTGATTGATTCTACTATGTACCCGAACTTTTGTTCGGACAGTTGATAATACTAGCCGGCTCGGGTTTGAGCCGGATTATTAAACCGGATATTGATTTAATAATTTACGTATATGTATTTCGATACGTATATTCTAGTATTATGTTCTTTGTGTTATTCTATCTCTTTGGGTATTTGTATTTCGGTACGAATAAGGGTATGTATATACTGTATCATACATACTGTAGAATGTAATCCGTATTTATCCGGATAACATTCTAGAAGGTGGACACCTCATTTTTGGGTTTGACCATTCATTTGAAAATGGTAAATGAGGTGGATATTGAACAATGGGGAGTATGGTGAGGACCATGCTTGCATAGTGTGCACAAATGAATTATTAATTCATTTATGCATACTGTTCAAGTATGGGTTGCATTTAAAATGGAAAATATTGTTTTGTAAAACTATTCTTCACTTGGTTTATTCTTCGCTTGGAGAATTGTTGGAAAATGAAGAGAGATGGTTCTTCTTTGATAGCTCTCTTCCCCTCACCATTTAGCTTCACTCTCCCATTGAGTTTCTTGATATCCTCCACCTTCATCTTCCACCTCCTCTCAACTATCTCATGTGTCGAGAATCATGAGAGGAGGTGAGATGAGATAGATAAACACTTAGTTCACTCACTACATCCTTGGCATTCTAGACTAGCATCCTAGAATCTCTAGTTGTTTCACTTGCTTTCTATGTGGAGCTAGAGCCATGACTACATCCCTCGGGTGGATCATCTTCGACGGAGGAAGACCGGTGGCCAAGTTCGTTTGAGCATGCCTCATAGAGCTTAGGAAGGTGATGGAAGCCCGAAGGACTTGGTTCTTTTGGTGTAACACTTCTAACCCTTTAGCTAGATTGTTTTTAGTTGCTAGTATAGGTTTATGGTTTAGATCTTGGGCGGGTTTTGTTTGCACCAAAAATTTTAAACGCCAGTTTTTGTTCCGCATCGGCCTCGGTAGATGGCCAGGACACCGGCGAAACCCAACATGGTATCAGAGCCAGATTTCTATCCTGGGACCTGTGGGTTATAGGCCTGTAGTGCAATGGTAGTAGTACAGTTCAGATTCATTTGTATATTCAGTATTGCGGGGCAAGCGTCCGACATGTGGACTGCCGCCTCTGCCAGATTGTATATTCTTTAATTGGGGCACGACCGGGTTGAGTTTGATGTCACCGTTGTATATACTTTTCTGTACTAAGATTACCCCATGGTGGAGTGCACGAATGGCCGGGTTCTAGAGGGCAACAAGCCCGCATCTCATGGCGTTGTGACGGAGGGGGCTTCACTCAAGAATTGGTGGGCTATTCGCCACACTCGTATGGGGTATAGGTGACCCACGGAGGGGCGCTCAAGTTACCAGATTCCGTGAAGTGCTGGGTGGCCCATTCACTTTGTTGATTAGGGTTGCCTCATTTCTGGGATTGGCGGGTAACTTGCCGCGCTCGTAGGGGTCCAGGTTACTCGTGACAGTTGTCATAAGTTAGAGCATCCACAACGTTCTCTAGCCCAGTATAATAAGCTGGCTTGGTCAAGTCATATATTTTATTTTCTTGATTAAGGTGTGACATGGTTGCTACCTGGAGAGAGAGAGAAAAGAAATACTTAGTATGCGCTCTTTCAAGATTAGATTGGTTTATTAATTTATCTAATCAGGACGACTCTTACTGTTTCCTTGAATTCTCCTTCAAACCCTAAAAGAAGAACTAGTCGGGATCATGTACACCTTATAAGTTCGCTAACCGTTTAGCCATGCCAAAGTTAGTACTCTGAGAGAGACTTCCCGCGCTTTCGCATGGATCTAATTAAATAACCTCATTTCTGCAGAGATATAACCCCGTTAATACCTTTCTAGACACCTAATGGGTTAGCTAATTGTGAAGTAAAAATCTCCCGGGGCAACTCTTACTCACAGTGGGAATCGAGACCTAACTATCATTGCGTGATAACCTTAATGGAAGCTAACAAGTCACCACACTCCAGAAGGTATACACTCTCCTCGTAAGTTTCCCTTATATTTGAAACTCCTAATATAGTTTTTACCTTTAGGACCCTAGTGACCTTGAGTAAAGATCAAAATATCAAAAGGTCCTAGTCAAGTTCAACCTGTCATTTTGTGACTGCATTAGACCCATCTGCACAAACCTTGACTAAATATCAAAATGATCGCACGACTGTCCTGACCACTCGCATCACCATGTTGCAGAAAAGCATTACTCAGGTACTGTACATTACTCCTTGACTAAAGATCAAAATATGTAGCACGAATACTAAGCACTATTAATCTCAAATGACGATGGGTTACGACTGATTTTTAATAAAACCCTTAACGTAATGAACTTGAAATCGTTGAAGGAATCGCGTGGTTTTGAAAAGGAGTGGTTTAGGCTCCATTTTTAAAATGAGTGATTTTGAAGAAAACTGAGTAATTTATAGTTACAAAACTTTTATTAAGAGCGAAATCCCCGTGAAGGGATCAAGGCTCTTTCTTCATCGAATGTGGTGCATGATATTCCTAACCGAATACCTTTATGAAAAGCAAAAGAATACGACTATAGTTTCTTTTGAAAGAGTTGGTTCCTATAACATCATTTTAGATTTATTTCTTTGCATTAATAAAACTTAATGCGGTCCCATCATTTAAATTCCTATTACACCAGAAACAACGAAAATACAATGTAAATATATGCCATCCGCATTTACCATGGGGTATCAGGTCTTCATTGCAAGGTTACGTAACTTACGGTAGGGCGAAGGCAGGGCTAGCACGGATGGAAAACATATAAAAACATTTATTTGCATATTTAGTCATCTTAGGCATGATATAAACATCATAGGCATTCGACAATCAACAATATGGAATAGAGGACAAATTAGGAGCCATAGGTTTCATTTGAGCCATAAATGAAACGCAACGTTTCCAGGTCATGTGGATAGCCCTAACAACATCGAACCAAGACTCCTATGAGTGCGGAAGGCTACCTGCCAATCCTATAATCGGAAAAACCTGACCACAATAACATAATTGGGCCACCCGGCGCTTTCTAAAACCCAGTAGCTTGAATACTCCTCCTTTGGTCTATCCTATAACCCCTACAAGTACGGCGAGCAACCCGCCAATTCTATATCAAGGCATCCCGTACTCATCACCATGAGATGACCGTCTACCATATTCTAGAACCCGGTGACTCGAGCACTTCTGTTATGATCCGGAAATGGCATGTGACCTGAACTTAAATCACATGAAGTCTATAGGACCCCACCGTAACCTAAGTAAGCCAAAAACCAGGAATCTAAACCATTTTAGAAAATAGTGGAGGTGTAGTTTTGAAAAAGGGTTTATACATTGAAATCAAGTTTGTTTTTAAAGTATAAGTAAGGTTTGATTTAAAACATGTTCGTCGTTTAAAAATCGGACATTACCTCCTTTGTAAATTTTGAGTAAAATAAGTACTATATATATATATATATATATATATATATATATATATATATAAAGCATCCCCAAACAGGAGATAGCTCATGCCCAATAGTGGAAACACAATCCACGCAAATATATATACGATGCCCAAGGCGAAGAATCATAGTAGAAAACAAAGATATGTAAATAACTCAAGTTGACTCTAAACGATTCCGACACCCAAAAACAATACATATCTAAGTCTCGTCTCTAAGTCATAGATTATATAAATATACAAGTGGTTGATGGAGTTTTTAACTAGATCCAAGAATAATAACACACATACAAGAGGCAGTTACGATACAACCGTGTAACCCACCTACCAAAAGCAATCACCTGAAGAAGAAGATGTGCCAGCCGCTTTAATCCGAGCAGTTGGTCCTGCAAAAAACTAAGGCACAACGGAGGTGAGTTTCCAATTCGTGAGTAAGAAGATATCACAAGGTAGAAATTGAATATATAACGATCTACCAAAGCCATAAGATATAGTACTATCATGCTTTGTACTAACATATATATACTGTATATATAATATAAGCGCATCCTAATGGATCGCGTAATTATCTCATATATAGCATGCATCCAAGTAAGCATATAAAGTAGCCAAAGATATATGTAGGTAAATCATTTCAAAATAGCCGTATTATATGTATATCGAGGCACAAGTAGTGAACGTTGATTGATAAAGTAATATATGCAATTTATTTAAAGTATACGTCACGCCTTTCGACAATGATTTAAAGAAGGCTTTCTTTTGAAGGTTTCTTGTATCGTCATAGACACGTGGAAAATAGAGAGGCTATAGTTTCTTTGAAAAACTCTTTAATATACATCGATAAAAGAAAATAGTATTTCAGGTACTGTCTCTAGGACTAGTCCTGTTCGGCTACAATATAGCTTAAACCATCCCAATCTTTGCAGGGCATCCATATTGATCCCTCACGTATATCATAACATCTCAAATAAAATGCATCATAATCAGATCGTGCAAATAGAAACATATCACTAATAAAATCATCAGAAAACCGCGCCAATTATCGACATGTAAATAATAGGTGTTTCCTTGGGCACTGTTCCTTAGATCAGTCCTCATCTCAATCTCATCATAATACACCGGTCGGTATCCTTCAGATATCTGCCATATCCAATACTATCACCGGTATCACACCACTTGGCTAGCTCACCATCTTTCCATACGGTATCTCGCCCCTGGGTACCGAATTGGATCCACCATGTATCCTCAATCGGCTATCCCCCTCATTGATATCGGATATCACAATCATAAATACAGAATTCATGGTGGATGTCCAAATCATCATAACAATAGAATACCACACTTTTGCAAACACAAGTAAGTTTTAAAATCATATTGCGGTTTCTTGAAATTCGTAGAAAACATCAAGTCCATAAGGACAAAATCCATAATCATCTTTGTCAAAATTGGCAGCAATCATATACGAATATCCATGGCAATGGTATTCGTATATCAATATCAATATCATCAAGTGTCATGCATATAAGCATGGATAACTAGAACACGAATAAGCATGGCAGTTTCTATTGTATCATGGTAATACTAATGATGTGTAATGCAGCATACGTGTCTGTGATCGTGCAACATGGCAATTATTAGTAGATGTGCAAGTGTTACATCAAGTGTATTCATACGGGAATAGCTTTCGATTTCCTATCGGAAACATTAATATCATAATCGTCAACAATACATCATGCACCTTCAATTGACGATTAATTACGCAGATATATCAATCGATCACATTCATATAATAATATCGATATAATAGAACACTATCGAGCGTGGAAATTCTACAGTGTTATGGTAGTACCAATGATGTGTTTGTGTAGCATGCGAGTCTGTGATTGCGCAACATGGCAATCATTGGTAATTGTGCAGTGTTCTATAAAGTGTGTTCATACAAGCGTGGTATCGTAAACTAAATATACGAAGCGTCTATAAACGAATAGTATAACCAAAGTGTAACTTAACAAAATAAACGAAACACGAGCTCATAACAAGTATAATAAACATAACGTGAAAAAGCGTTATATACATACATACACGATTATACAGTTTAAAATAGAACGAAACATTGTTTTGAAAGAATGAGGCTACAATGTTTTTAATATAGATATACATTTGAAATAAGCAGCACATCCTAGGCATTAATGTTTATAATTGGAAACGAATCGTTAGTTTTATAAATAGTATAATCATGCAGCATCATAATATCCCAATCGGGCTTATATATCAAGGCTCCATTAATCAAATAATCATAAGCTGTTTTTGACAATGTATTATCATCACATCGAGTACGGAATCTCCATCGTATGATATTAACAATCATCTAAACAATATTAGTACGGATATCTATTCGCGTACGACACATAAAATAATCATATATATATATCATACTAGTTATGAATTATACACTACTTATATAATTTACGAACTATAGACTAATAAATACTAAAGGGCAGATGTCTGCAGCACTCAGGGGCAGACGTTTGGCTAAAGGGTTACTGTTGTACAAAGAGCAAAACAGACGTTGAAAGAAGGGCTCCCAGACGTTTGTTGATCAAATCTCAAGAAATACCACTACTATAATATGGGGTTGCCCCTACGGACTCAGGAATCCGTAGGGGCAACTATTTCTTGTCCATACGGATTTATCCGTAGTTCCCCATCGTTGTCCCTATGGTGCCCTACGTTTTAATTTAAAAATATTAAATCATAATTTGTTGTTTAGCCCTACGGAGCTGCAAACAAATGACCTACGGTTAAGTCCGTAGGGGCATATAAATGGGTATTTAATAAAAAAAGGCACAGAAAAGCTCCCGATCTCGTTCCCAAAATTCTCTCTCAATCTCTCCCGCGTCTCGATCTCATTCCCGCGCCTCCAATTTTTTCCTCATCACCACCGCCCTCCGCCCGCGGCCCGCCACCGCCCTCGTTCCCAAAACTTCCTTGTCGACTTCCTCATCGCCACCCGCCCATGACTCGTCGCCGATTGCGTCGTCGACCACCGGTCTCCTCCGTCGTCTCCTCCGCCGCCCGCTATAGGTTAGTAAATCTCCAATTATTTATAATTTTGATGATGTTAGGGCTTGGGTTCAGGGTTCAGGGTTTGGGTAGGGGCGAGGGTTAGGGTTAGGCATCGCGTTCGGTTTAGGTTTAGGTTAGGGTTAGGGTTAGGATTAGGGTTCGGTTGGGGTTGGGGTTCGGTTAGGGTTGGGGTGGCGGTTGGGGTTAGGGTTCGGTTGTAGGGATCCTAGGAACACCCATGAGGTTCTACAAGTGATCAAACATGGCCAATTCAAATTTTTTTATGTGCCTACAAACCCTAATACGGATCGTTAACTAGATGTATAGGCGATGCAATGCAAGTAAACAACTTTATTGCTAAAGGAAAGACGCTACAACCTTTGTAGATCCGGTCCTCCACCTCCTTGGCTCCGTGATGACACCCCTCCGCTGTACCTATCGGAATCCGGACTCTGGCGAAGGTTTCATCGGAGAAATAATCGGGCTAGGTCGTCGACTTCGATGCCGAAGATGATCTACGTCGAGGCAACTCAAGATCAAACTCCAACTTCACCAAGTCATGAAACTTGTGAATAAAACACCCTATACTACTTGGAAAGTGGTAGAGGATGAAGAAATAAGCAGTGGGTTCACTTTAGAATTGGATTTCTCACTCTTTTTCTCAAGTTGCCATTGATGGAAGCAAGGTTTTCTTCTTTGTTCAAGAAGAAGAAGAAGAAGAAAAAGAATATGATAAGAATTATTGAAAAAAGAAAATAAGTTGATTCTTATCATATAGAAACCATGGTTAAGTGTAGAGAATAAACTAGGGTTGGGTTGAATGGTTAGGGTTAAGCATGAAACAAAAAAGGTAGACTTATTCAAAGCTTCATGAAGCTTCAACTAGCAAACAAAGAAAGCCACCATGATTTATTTATCTTTAAAAAATGAATAAATAAATAAATGAAAAGATAAGTAAATCAAAACCCTAACCATTATCATAACCATGGTTTAATTCTTTACACAAACACAAGTTTGCATGTATCATCAGACATGATACAAACAAGTGCACAAAAGTATATCACATATACAACTTGTGTATTTCAAGTGAGAAAATCCATTTAAATTGAAAAAATACTAGTTAATGTAAAGTAATATATCAAATATATAATTATACATTAAATCATTAAATCAACACTTGATTTAACGATCCGGTCATATCGCATATGACCGACTAATATCTAATGTATCGGTTTATCGAATCAATCCTCGATTCGATAACTAGGTTATATCACATACAACTAATCGATACATTCATCGCGAGAATAGAATACGGTATCACATACACGCATTATTCTCGGTCCCGCACATATCTCATATGCACTCCTATTTCGTTTCGCTTGAGCCAGGAAACCTCTGTGTAGGACTTTAAAGACTCATCAATACGCCGGCAGCAGGTGATGATCATATCAAACACCCACAAGCCGCAAGCGGTCTGCTAAACGTAACGGCCACCCGGGTATTGATCGATCAGAAGATCGACGAGCAAGCCCGCTCACACTCCTGTGAATCCAACCAGTAACACTTACCGTACAGTCCGGTCTGTTCGTATGATATGTCGCATATCTCGCCTAGGGGTGGTAAACGTCAGACCCCAATAGCTCGATAAGTCATGCCGACGTGAGGTCCATAACAATGTGTGAAACTACTGATAACGCTTACCAGTAGATCACTGCAACCCTGGCCAGGGATTTCCAGCTATGGCCAGTCGAGCATAGCGCAACATCAATCCCCAATACCGGGAGAGACGAATCCCCTCCTATCGCTCATTGCCTCCATGTGAATCGGGACTGTACCCAAAAACCACCTGTTTGCACGACTCAGTAGAGCCGTGGTAGGGTGGAAATCAAAGCACAGTGGGAGACACACAAGACTTTATGACGATCTCGGGTCAACAGACTAAGCTGCACCAGTGTCACCAGAGAACTGCCATCTGACGTGAGGTATAATACCATCTGGGAGTTCTCGGCGAGTCCGTTCAGTGTACCCAGTCTCCACTGAGCACCCGCATACCATCTCTGATGTCAAACACCAATGGATATGGGATCATCCATCGCCCATCACATGGGTCGAGAAGATATACGCTAGTCTACTCTGGAATATCGATGCCCCGTATCGATATTCCCACGACTAGGAACATTGAAGGATGTACTCATGGATTACCCAAGCCCCACTAGTACGATCTGCATCATAGTCCTGGAAGTTGAGTACAGATCCTAAGGGCTTTATCAACATGTAACAGAGAGACAGAAAGTATACATGTTAAGATAAAGAGCAACCAGATAGTGTACTATCATGTCGAGCAAGAAAGTCCTACCTATATATGTCCCAGCATCCACTACAATATACATCCAATGTACAGTAATGGCCTCTAGGGCATACATATAACTAACAATCTCCCACTTGCACTAGGGCCATCTGTAGCAGTGGTTGCAGTATCATATATTCAACCATCCCATATAAGTCTCTCTCTGGGAAAAAAGCCTTTGTGAGTGGATCCGCCGTGTTGTCCTCTGAGTCCACACTTCCATTGTCATACAATGGTAGGAACCTAGTTCATCTTATGAACCAATATGCACCCAAACTGCCTCTTTGGTAGTATCTTTAATAGCGATGTCACCAGCTTTTATCGTCTAGTTTGCCACGGTATCTAGCTTGGAACTCTTCCAACATACCGTCCCTTTACTGAGGGTAAAGACAATGCCTGCGACTGACATTCAGTCGTCCTTATCACCTTGGAACCTTTCCAGTGATTCTCCCCAGGATCAACTGATACTAGCTCACTATAGCTAGTGAGAATCCTAACATCCATTTAGATCTATCTCATAGATTCAAAACCCAGGATTTAGGAGGTATCACTTTGATCCTAAATGGAGAATCTATGTGATAAGAGGAGATCGACCGATCGTAGCATAGGAAACTGCTTTCCTATCAAGAGTATGTCATCCACGTACTCTTCGAGGATCATTACCATACTCCATACTACCCTTTTGTACATACAAGGTTCATCTACCATTTTGATGAAGTCAAACTCTTTGACTACCACATCAAAACAGATGTTCCAACTCCGCGATGCCTGCTTTAATCCTGTAAAGAAACTTGCACACGTTTCCGCTGCTCCCACTGTTTATGAAGCCCTCTAGTTGTGTTCTTATAGACGTTCTCTTCTAAATCATTATTTAGAAAAGTAGTCATGGCACCCAACCATCAGATATCGTAGTCATGGTATGTAG
This sequence comes from Agapanthus africanus, assembly GCA_030015575.1. Taxonomy (NCBI): domain Eukaryota; kingdom Viridiplantae; phylum Streptophyta; class Magnoliopsida; order Asparagales; family Amaryllidaceae; genus Agapanthus; species Agapanthus africanus. The sequence goes on along the minus strand of JASDDO010000028.1, from coordinate 252,063,167 downwards.
CAATGGCAAGTAGGATCCGGATGGACTTAAGCATAGGCACTGGAAAAGGTTTCATCATTATTCATGCCTGGTCGATGACGAAAACCTTTAACAAGTCTAGCTTTGAAAGTCTCAACTTTTCCATCTACACCAAGTAATCTTCTCAAGATATACTTGCTCCTGATGGGGATTTAACCCTTCAGATATTGCAACCAAAGTCCATACTTTGTTAGTGTACATGGATTCCATCTCAGATCGCTAAGCATCCAGCCATTCTTACAGAGTCCTCACTCTCAATGGCCTGCTCGAAACTAGTTGGGTCATCATCTTATGATGCAATCCTCGCTCCCACTGTCATCGAGAAACCAAAGTATCTCTCAGGCGGATGAGGAACCCTGCTAGATCGGCGGAGAGGCTGTTCGTTGGTTGCTATTGAATCCTTTGGTTCTACCAAATCATTAGCTGCAGTTTCGTATAGCTGGAACCTTTCCAGTTCTACAGAACCGACCTTGCCTCGACTTGTCCGGATTTTGCTTTTGACATAGGCCGTACAATCCCAAATCTTAACTTACTTAAGAGATAGGCTCTTCCCATACCATATCTTAATGGAGTGGTAGGTACTGATTTGATTCGAATCCAATTCAATAGGTATGCAACTTCTCAAGTGCACAACCCCCAAAAGGAAATAGGTAACTCAGTAGTACTCATCATAGAGCACACCATATCATATAGGGTGTGATTGCTCCGCCCTGATATACCAACGTGCTATGGTGTATTCGGTGGAGTAATGCTGAGAGAGAATCTCATTCTCCTTTAGAACAATCCAGGAATTCTATGCACAAGTATTCTCCTCTCTGATCACATCAAAGGACATAATACTTATACCCGTATTGGTTCCCTACTTCTAGCTTATATTCTGTGAATATCTCAAAAGGTTCGGACTTGTGTTTCAACAGGAACATATGACTGAATCTTGAGAGATCATCAGAGAACGTAATGAAGTATAAAGAACCGGTCCTGGCATGTGTAGACAGGAGACCTTACATACATCATCATGTATCAGTCCCAAGAGTTCACTAACTCTTTCTCTGTTTCCAATAAACAGAGCTATGGTCATCTTATCTTTGTGACATGACTGGCAAGTTTCACAACATGTAAATTCAAACTGATTTAAATATGCATCTAAAATGTAACTTCAGCCAGTCGGGTCGCATTGATATGACCTAGTCTACAATACCTCAAGAAGGATTCGTTCATATCTGAACTCTTCCTCTTGTGTGTGTTCTGTATACTAGGAACTGTAGTTTGATTTAGAATGTCAATGCTTTTAGATAACGCGCCTGAACCGATCAACTTTTGATATAGGAAATGTTCAAAACATTATCCAACAATACAAAATTTTATCATTTCTTTAATAAATAAAGAGACTGATATGATTTTGTATATCAGGTTTGGTATCTAATAGCATTTGTTCAGAACCAATGTATTTGTAATACAGGGTGACAATGACCAACAGACTAGGCTGCAACATTTGCCCCGTTTTCCGTCTCATGAAACTTATCACTCGTTCTCAGTTTTCCACCTTTCTGTAGCCCTATGTAACAGATTACATATTTGGGATCCTGATCCGGTATCAAATACCCAGGATGCAGAGGATACTGAGAAACAGTTCTTTGTAATGAACACACTCGAAGGAGATGTATCATATGCACTTTCTTCGTTTGGGCGGCATAGGAATTCTGGTATTCCCCTATTTCCTGCTCTGTCTTATAACAATTATAAGTTGGAGCAGGACCAACGTTCCCCAGCTCAGTATAACAAGCGGGTTCGGTCAATATCCGTATTATTATCTTGATTAAGGCGTGATATGGTCGCTACCTGGAGAGAGAGAGAAGAAAACACTCTGCGTGCGCTCTTGCAAGATCAGATTGGTTATATATTTTATCTAATCAGGATGGCTCCCACTGTTTTTATCAAATCTTCCTTCAAACCCTAAAAGGAAAGACTAGCCGGGATTAATTACACTCTACAAGGTCGCCAATCTTTCAGGCAGGCCAGTGTCGGTACTTTGAGGGAGGTTCCTCGTGCTTTCGCACGGACCTAATTACAGTAAACCTCGTTTTCCCAGAGACGTAACCCCGTTGACACCTTTCTAGACACCTACTTGATCGGCTAATTGTAAAGTGCAAAACTCTCCCAGGAGTAACAATTACTCGCAGTGGGTATCGGGATCCAACTATCATATAGAAGGTATGCAATCTCATTGCAAATTTCAACACTTGAAACTCCCGATAATGGTTTTTACCCCTAGCACCTATGACCTTGGCTAAGGTCAACAAATCATAGGTACTAGTCAAGTTCTACCCGTCATTTCGTGATTAATTAGACCCACCCACATGACCATTGGCTAAGGTCAACAAAGCCACATGACTGTCCTAACTAATCGCATCATATGCGGTATAGGAAGACATCACTTAGCTACCGCACACTATGCCTCGGCTATAGTCGACAAACGTAGCACGAATACTAAGTACTCTACTTCCTAAAATGACGGAGGGTTGCGAATGGTTTTTAAGAAAACCTTTAACGCTTTGAACTTGATCTCGTTGCGGAATCAAATGGTTTTTAAATGGAATGTTTTTGAGGCTTTTCTAGTTTTGCTAAAGGGGTCACTCCCGGTGAAGGGATCGTCGGCCCTTTCCTCGTCGAATGAGGTGCGGGATATATCATATATATCACTGTGCAAAGCAGAAACTATAGAAGCAATCAAAAGACAAACCGAGTGTGTAGCATCTGCCAGTTATTGCTAAAGGAGTCACTCCCGGTGAAGGGATCTCGGTCCTTTCCTCATCGAATAAGGTGCAGGATGTTCTACAAGGAACACCGCGATGCAAAGCAAGAACTGTAGCTACCTGTTTTATTTTGAAATTTGATTCCACAACATCTTTTACGTTTATTTTCTTTCATTAATCTCATTAATGAATGTCACATCATTAAATTCCACCTAAACATCATAGATAAATATAACGTACGCTTATGCCATCCGCATTCGCCTCGATGTCTCGTCTGCACCGTTAGGTTAGGTAACTAACGCCAGAACGAGGCAGGGCTAGCGCGGGTGTAAAACATAAGCAACGTCTATATAATATATCATATATACTATATATAATATCTATCTGAACAAATCATATGATCACATCACAGATAACGCAGCAGAAAATATCATATGAAATATTGGATATACTAGGACGTCCGTGTTTTTAATACGAGCCAGTATAAAACACGGATTCCACAGTCGTGATGAATAGCCAATCCCACACCCCTAGACCCCTACGAGAGCGGCAAGCAACCCTACCAATTCTAGGGTTAGGAGACCCGAACTCGACTCCTCGAGATGGTCTCCCACTGGACCCTAGAACCCGGTTACTTGTGCTCCCCTCCTTGGGTCTATCCTAATGCGGAAAAGTAAATAATATACAAAAGGTGACATCTTTCGCAACCTGGAAGTGCCCCAATAAAAGAATATTACATACAAGTTTTTACATGAATGAAAATGAAAAACACTCATCTCACATAAAAACCCCCGGCTATTCAAACACGACAATCCAATATAACATATCCAGCAACACATAACATCACATATCATCAACGTAAGTAAATATGCGCATCCTAATTGTCGTTGACATATAGCAACGTAACCGGCGATATCACATATTACACTTACGGTCACAAAAAAGAAAGTGTAAAACTACAACAGTTGGAATCCGAAAAACTCTTCAGACATCGCATGCCTAATCAAATGAAATACTTAGATATCACATGCCTAACAATTATAAACCCCGCATTTTAGTCTCATTATCGAAAACACTTTTCAATATCAAGTCGGGCAATTCAACAAGATTCCCGACATCCTGATCGAATGCTCGTCGCAAACTTCAGTAGACGGCTGCACCCCCGATGCCTCCGACGAAGTGCACCAAGGCGGAACACCGATGCCGTGAGCACCCGAACGGATGCTTTCGGCGACGGGGTTCTCCTACAGTCACTTGGTCGGGGCTATGGGGTGAGGCTGTCTATTAAGTTTACCCGGCGAGTATCCGCGTACGCTACGTGATTGCGACGGACTTTTGATCACATCAAAATTCCGTGGCAACCGATCAAGTGAGACTAAACCGCTAGATTTATAACATTCATTCAGTTATCTCATAACTACTTGTGAATTCCAATTATTGTATCACATTCCGGATAAGATAGAAAATGTTAAACTTTCCGATCGAACAATCGAACACCCAAGTTTTCCCGAAACTGCTCAACACATGAAATAAGTTTAATAACATTCACTTCGTGCCTCAGTACCAACGGTCCAGCCGTAGAAGGGTTAAGCCAACGCCTCACATGTGGCACGCCGTACTGTCCCAAACCCGAAGGTTCAAAGGGCAGTTCAAGACGGTCACATAATCGAGTTAAGATTTGTTGTCTTCTAGAGGGACTATCGCGTTACTTGCACTACTTAGAACGTCGTTAAACTACTGAAAAAATCCAACAATTGGAAATTTCCCGGAAGGGGAAAAAGTGGGTATTTATATCCGGTCGAACTTTTTAACATATTCTAAAATATCCGGAAAACACATAGACAAAGTTTGATAATCCGATCGAATCTACGAACTCCCAATACAACCCAGAAAACTCAACTCTTGAGTAAATATTAAAAATTCCCAGAAAACTCAGCATTTAAATAAAGAAGTTACTGTGCAAAAATAATTGACTGAAGAGACTAATTGGCCGCGGAACCACCGCATTAGCCATGCTAATGCCGCGGTTGCGCCGCGCTATGATCGAATTAGGTGCTCGTGCTTCACAGTAATTCTTAGAAATTCCTGCTGATTTTTCTGCATATTTTTAATTCTCAAAAATCCCCGATTTCAAAAAATGTACAGAGAGCAAATTTGTATTAGGGTTTCGGTTCGATCGGACTTGTAACTCTGTCTACTCATCGCCTAAGGCTCTAGCTAGGCTCTGATACCACTATAGGGATCCTAGGCACACCCATGAGGTTCTACAAGTGATCAAACATGGCCAATTCAAATTTTTTTATGTGCCTACAAACCATAATACGGATCGTTAACTAGATGTATAGGCGATGCAATGCAAGTAAACAACTTTATTGCTAAAGGAAAGAGGCTACAACCTTTGTAGATCCGGTCCTCCACCTCCTTGGCTCCATGATGACGCCCCTCCGCTGTACCTATCGGAATCCGGACTCTGGCGAAGGTTTCATCGGAGAAATGATCGGGCTAGGTCGTAGACTTCGATGCCGAAGATGATCTACGTCGAGGCAACTCAAGATCAAACTCCAACTTCACCAAGTCATGAAACTTGTGAAGAAAACACCCTATACTACTTGGCAAGTGGTAGAGGATGAAGAAATAGGAAGTGGGTTCACTTTAGAATTGGATTTCTCACTCTTTTTCTCAAGTTGCCATTGATGGAAGCAAGGTTTTCTTCTTTGTTCAAGAAGAAGAAGAAGAAGAAAAAGAATATGATAAGAATTATTGAAAATAGAAAATAAGTTGATTCTTATCATATAGAAACCATGGTTAAGTGTAGAGAATAAACTAGGGTTAGGTTGAATGGTTAGGGTTAAGCATGAAACAAAAAAGGTAGACTTATTCAAAGCTTCATGAAACTTCAACTAGCAAACAAAGAAAGCCACCATGATTTATTTATCTTTCAAAAATGAATAAATAAATAAATGAAAAGATAAGTAAATCAAAACCCTAACCATTATCATAACCATGGTTTAATTCTTTACACAAACCCAAGTTTGCATGTATCATCAAACATGATACAAACAAGTGCACAAAAGTATATCACATATACAACTTGTGTATTTCAAGTGAGAAAATCCATTTAAAGTGAAAAAATACTAGTTAATATAAAGTAATATATCAAATATATAATTATACATTAAATCATTAAATCAACACTTGATTTAACGATCCGGTCATATCGCATATGACCGACTAATATCCAATGTATCGGCTTATCGAATCATTCCTCGATTCGATAACTAGGTTATATCGCATACAACCAATCGATACATTCATCGCGAGAATAGAATACGGTATCACATACACGCATTATTCTCTGTCCCGCAGATATCTCATATGCGCTCCTATTTCGTTTCGCTTGAGCCAGGAAACCTCTGTGTAGGACTCTAAAGACTCGTCAATACGCCGGCAGCAGGTGATGATCATATCAAACACCCACAAGCCGCAAGCGGTCTGCTAAACGTAACGGCCACCCAAGTATTGATCGATCAGAATATTGACGAGCAAGCCCACTCACACTCCTGTGAATCCAACCAGTAACACTTACCGTACAGTCCGGTCTGTTCGTCTGATATGTCGCATATCTTGCCTAGGGGTGGTAAACGTCAGACCCCAATAGCTCGATAAGTCATGCCGACGTGAGGTCCATAACAATGTGTGAAACTACTGATAACGCTTACCAGTAGATCACTGCAACCCTGGCCAGGGATTTCCAGTTATGGCCAGTCGAGCATAGCGCAACATCAACCCCCAATACCGGGAGAGACGAATCCCCTCCTATCGCTCATTGCCTCCATGTGAATCGGGACTGTACCCAAAAACCACCTGTTTGCATGACTCAGTAGAGCCGTGGTAGGGTGGAAATCAAAGCACAGTGGGAGACACACAAGACTTTATGACGATCTTGGGTCAACAGACTAAGCTGCACCAGTGTCACCAGAGAACTGCCATCAGACGCGAGGTATAATACTATCTGGGAGTTCTCGGCGAGTCCGTTTAGTGTACCCAGTCTCCACTGAGCACCTGCATACCATCTCTGATGTCAAACACCAATGGATATGGGATCATCCATCGCCCATCACATGGGTCGAGAAGATATACGCTAGTCTACTCTGGAATATCGATGCCCCGTCTCGATATTCCCACGACTAGGAACATTGAAGGATGTACTCATGGACTACCCAGGCCCCACTAGTACGATCTGCATCATAGTCCTGGAAGTCGAGTGCAGATCCTAAGGGCTTTATCAACATGTAATAGAGAGACAGAAAGTATACATGTTAAGATAAAGAGCAACCAGATAGCGTACTATCATGTCGAGCAAGAAAGTCCTACCTATATATGTCCCAGCATCCACTACAATATACATCCAATGTACAGTAATGGCCTCTAGGGCATACATATAACTAACATCGGTTGGGGTTGGGGTTCGGTTGGGGCTGGGGCTAGGGTTAGGGTTCGGTTGGGGTTGGGGTTGGGGTGGGGCTGGGGCTTCATCACCTGATATAGCGAAATACAAAGCGTACTTCAGTACACCCGACTTCATTGAGTTTCCTATTAAAGTTCCTGATCAAACGGCATATGCATATTTTTATTCGCCATCAAATCCCAATTATCAAGCTACTGAGGACGAAAAGCCACCTTTGTTAGTCGAGAGTCATGGTAATAGACTTGTCATTATAAATCATAGTCAATTGTTTTTCCTATCATTTTCTTGATTCTGATGCTAATCAACTTGTTAGTTACTGTTTTTATGACCTATTTGTCTATATTTGTTGACAGTGGCCTTTCTTTTGGATGAACATGTTTTTTTGATGCATGTTTTTAGTCATGTGAATTCATATGTTGCATATAACGCTTTATGATATCAGTATCCTACATTTATAGTTTTAATTGTTGATTGTTATAGATGAATGCCATTGCAATAATAGTTTTTGGTTGATATATTAATTTTTCAAATATTTACATGTATGTATCCATGCCTGCCTGCATATATGTATATATGAGGATAATGGGTATATTATTAGGTTGCCGTAGGAGAAATTTTTTCTTCATATGGCTGTCAAAAGTCAACCCTTAATCTCTTTTTGGACGATCAGTTCTATCAATCTTGATCTCAATGGTCTAATATATAGATACATAAGACCATGTTGTTTTCAAACTCTTTTGTTTTCACACGATAAATATGGATGACTCAAAATATGGATATATGAAATGCATCCCTTTTATGCATATGGATACAGATGGGTAGTAAATTGAAATATCCAAATTGATGTCTAAAACATTTTTGGAGATACTAGTTCTTGAACCATACGAAGCCGAAGTTTAACTTGCAATGTCGATCAAATTTATTCAACTTTACCGTAAACTTAACCCTTCATATAAGAACTTAGTTCTTTCTCTGGTTGAGATTTACAGAAGCGAATCTCCCCACATGTTGAGAATTTAATTCTCATCGGGGAGATTTTGTTCTGCAGATTCAAAACTTAAGGGAAAAGAACCAAGTTAAAAAGAAATAATATGGACATATGGGAATTTAATCTGTCCAAAAATTAGGGTTAGGGTTTAGAATGCACTAGTTCCTTCAGTAGGATACTCGATGATAACGTAAACACACAACTTTACCGTAAACTTAACCCTTCATATAAGAACTTAGTTCTTCCTCTGGTTTAGATTTGCAGAACCGAATCTCCCCACAGGTTGAGAATTTAATTCTCACTGGGGAGATTTTGTTCTGCAGATTCAAAACTTAAGAGAAAAGAACTAACTTAAAAAGAAATAATAGGCACATATGGGAATTTAATTCCTCCAAAAATTAGGGTTAGGGTTTAGAGTGCACTAGTTCCTTCAGTAGCATACTCGATGATAACGTAAACGCACAACTTTGCCGTAAACTTAACCCTTCATATAAGAACTTAGTTTTTCCTCTGGTTGAGATTTGCAGAAGCGAATCTCCCCACAAGTTGAGAATTTAATTCTCATCGGGGAGATTTTGTTCTGCAGATTCAAAATTTAGAGGAAAAGAACTAAGTTAAAAAGAAATAACATGGACATATAGGAATTTAATTCCTCCAAAAATTAGAGTTAGGATTTAGGGTACACTAGTTTCTTCAGTAGGATACTCGATAATAACCTGAACGCACAACTTTACCGTAAACTTAACCCTTAATATAAGAACTTAGTTCTTCTTTTGGTTGAGATTTGCAGAAGCGAATCTCCCCACAGGTTGAGAATTTAATTCTCATCGGGGAGATTTTGTTCTACAGATTCAAAACTTAAGGAAAAAGAACTAAGCTAAAAAGAAATAACAGGCACATATGAGAATTTAATTCCTCTAAAAATTAGGATTAGGGTTTAGGGTGCACTAGTTTATTTAGTAGGATACTCGATGATAACGTAAACGCACAAGTTTATCGTAAACTTAACCCTTCATATAAGAACTTAGTTCTTCCTTTGGTTGAGATTTGCAGAAGCAAATCACCCCGCAGGTTGAGAATTTAATTCCCATCGGGAAGATTTTGTTCTACAGATTCAAAACTTAAGAGAAAAGAACTAAGTTAAAAATAAATAACAGGCACATATGGGAATTTAATTCCTCCAAAAATTAGGGTTTGGGTTTAGGATGCACTAGTTCCTTCAGTAGGATACTCGATGATAACGTAAACACACAACTTTACCGTAAACTTAACCCTTCATATAGATATTCGACGATAACCTAAACGCATAACTTTACCGTACTTAACCTTTCATATAAGAACTTAGTTCTTCTTTTGGTTGAGATTTGCAGAAGCGGATCTCCCCACAGGTTAAGAATTTAATTCTCATCGGGGAGATTTTGTTCTACAGATTCAAAACTTAAGGGAAAAGAACTAAGTTAAAAAGAAATAACAGGCACATAAGAGAATTTAATTCCTCCAAAAATTAGGGTTAGGGTTTAGGGTGCACTAGTTCCTTCAGTAGGATACTCGATGATAACGTAAACGCACAACTTTACCGTAAACTTAACCCTTCATATAAGAACTTAGTTCTTTCTCTGGTTGAGATTTGCAGAAGCGAATCTCCCCACAGGTTGAGAATTTAATTCTCATCAGGGAGATTTTGTTCTGCAGATTCAAAACTTAGGGGAAAAGAACTAAGTTAAAAAGAAATAACATGGGCATATGGGAATTTAATTCCTCCAAAAATTAGGATTAGGGTTTAGGGTGCACTAGTTCTTTCAGTAGAATACTCAATGATAACCTAAACGCACAACTTTACCGTAAACTTAACCCTTCAAATATGAACTTAGTTCTTCTTTTGGTTGAAATTTGCAGAAGCGAATCTCCCCACAGGTTGAGAATTTAATTCTAATCGGGGAGATTTTGTTCTGCAGATTCAAAACTTAAGAGAAAAGTACTAAGTTAAAAAGAAATAACAGAAACATATGGGAATTTAATTCCTCCAAAAATTAGGGTTAGGGTTTAGGGTGCACTAGTTCCTTCAGTAGGATACTCGATGATAACGTAAACGCATAACTTTACCGTAAACTTAACCGTTCATATAAGAATTTAGTTCTTTCTCTGGTTGAGATTTGCAGAAGCGAATCTCCCCACAGGTTGAGAATTTAATTCTCATCGGGGAGATTTTGTTCTGCAGATTCAAAATTTAGGGAACAGAACTAAGTTAAAAAGAAATAATATGGACATATGGGAATTTAATTCCTCTAAAAATTAGGGTTAGGGTTTAGGGTGCACCAGTTCCTTCAGTAGGATACTCGATGATAACCTAAACGCACAACTTTACCGTAAATTTAACCCTTCATATAAGAACTTAGTTCTTCTTTTGGTTGTGATTGCAGAAGCGAATCTCCCCACAGGTTGAGAATTTAATTCTCATCGGGGAGATTTTGTTCTGCAGATTCAAAACTTATGGGAAAAGAACTAAGTTAAAAAGAAATAACAGGCACATATGGGAATTTAATTCCTCCAAAAATTAGGGTTAGGGTTTAGGGTGAACTAGTTTCTTCAGTAGGATATTCGATGATAACGTAAACGCACAACTTTACCGTAAACTTAACCCTTCATATAAGAACTTAGTTCTTCCTCTGGTTGAGATTTGCAGAAGCGTATACCATCCCGTTCTTAGATTTCTCAGTATAGTCGTCATAACCTACAATTTATATGTTATACAGTCTAACATGGCCCATGAGTACGTCAGAGTTAAGGACTGGATGTATGTGGAATGGCAATAACGTATGGAACCTAAGTTTGTCGCAGGAGTTGCTGCTTTTATTGAATTTGCACGCACACATAATAAGATCGTGATAGAGTAGATTCTCTACCCGTGATATAGATGTGGGAATAAGTACTGGCAGAAAGTAGAATTTGCAGAGCTTCATATCGTTAAACATGGTTTTAGTAGACTTTATACAACTTGGCTATATCACGGGGAAGGAGAAGAACACAGTAATGCGGCAGAAGAAGAAAGAGTAGACGATAATGCTACAGAAGAAGAAGGAGAAGACGGTAATGCGGCAGAAGAAGAAGACGGTAATTTTTTTCCATTAGAAGAAATGGAGGATATGGTAGAGACTGCCCTAGGTGAATCTATTCATACCGAAGATGACATTCTTTCAGGTCAAGGACCGCGTGCGGATAAGTATGAAAATTTCTTGAATGATGCTAGAAAACCAATTTATGAGAATGCAAAGCATTCCACCCTCTCATGGTTCGTTCAACTTTTCCAGATTAAGTGTCCAAATGGATGGAGCAACAAGTCATTAACAATGCTTCTTTCGTTCTTGAAAGATTCTATGCCCCCGAGAAATAACATGCCCGACAGCTGGTACGGAGCCCAGAAGATGATGTCTGATTTGGGTCTGATGTGTGAGAAGATTCAAGCATATCCTAAAAATTGCATGTTGTATCGGAAAGAGAATTCTGATTTAGAAGAGTGTCTAACATCTGGAGAGGCCAGGTATAAGCCGAAAGATTCTGATAAGAAGCCCGATATACCTGTCAAGATAGCACGATACTTTCCCATAACACAGAGGCTGCAGAGGCTATTCAGGTGCAAGAAAACAGCCGAGGTAATGATTTAGCATCACCGTGCTCCTCCAAGTGAAGATGGAAAAATGAGTCATGCAAGAGATTCACCGGCATGGAAGGATTTCGATAGGAGGCACGCAATATTCAGTAGCGATCCTTGCAATGTCAGGCTCGGACTGGCTAGTGATGGCTTCTGTCCATTCAAGTATATGGCTGGAAGTCACAGCACATGGCCCGTTGTAATGATACTTTATAATCTATTGCCTTGGTTGGCTATGGACCAATCATATTTTATGATGCCTCTTCTTATCGACGGACCAAATTCACCGGGAAACAATATCGACGTTTATCTTCGACCTTTGATTGAGGAGTTAAAATCTCTATTCATTGATGGTGTAGAGACTTACGATGCAAACACAAATACAACCTTCATACTGCGTGCGGCTTTAATGTGGACAATTAGTGACTTTCTTGTGTATAGAATGCTATCAGGTTGGTCCGTACATTTTCACAAAGCATGTCCTCATTGCCATCAACATACATCAAAATTCTTGAATTTCAGCAGGAAGGTTTGTTATTGCGGCCATCGACGTTTCCTGCCTCTAGACCACCCCTACAGGTTAGAAGCTATTCACTTTGATGGTCATCAGGAGCTTTTTGGACCTCCAACCCCATTGTCCGGAGAGGACGTGACTGCTCAGTGGGATGGTTACGATAATGTGATCTTCGGAATGGATCCGACAAAACATGTCAAACCACCATTCTGGAACAAGTTAAGCATTTTTTTCGAGCTTCCGTACTGGTCAACAAATTTAGTGCGTTATTGTCTGGACGTCATGCATATTGAGAATGGAGTATCCGAGCACGTACTCAACTTGCTTCTTTGTAAAGACGGGAAATCGAAAGACAACCTCAATACTCGGATGAATCTATAGGACTGGGAAATTAGAAGTGAATTGCATCCTAAATCTATAGCGGGTAAACCAGGCAAGTTTGTACTTCCCAATGCCGCTTACCTTATGTCACAACCGGAGAAGAAAAGATTTCTGCAGGTGTTGCATGATTTGAAAGTTCCCACAGGTTTCTTAGGTTCATTCAGCAAGAAGATAAAAATTGTGAAAAGCAAGATCGATGGGCTGAAAAGTCATGATCACCATATTATCATGGAGCACCTTCTCCCATTAGTCCTCAAGACTTCCCTTCCCGAATCGGTTGGTCTAGTAATCAATGACCTAAGTTGTTTTTTCAGAAAGTTATGCGCTAAAACACTGGATATTGTGACGCTGGAGAAACTAGAAAATTCTATTGCGTTGATACTTTGTAAGTTTGAGCGTATTTTCCCACCGTCATTCTTCGATATCATAATACACCTAACGGTTCATCTTGCGACTGAGGCTAAGTTAGCCGGACCGGTACAATATCGATGGATGTATCCCGTCGAGAGGTACATGGAATTTTTCGTTTCGCGCAATTTTTAAAATTATTGTTATCCTGTATGCCCGTATTTATTTATTCAACATATTTTCTTTAGGTACCTCTACACTCTTAAAAAGTATATACGCAACAGAAATCGACCAGGGGGTTCTATCATGCAAGGTTATCTTCTAGATGAAGCAACCACATTTTGTTCCCGCTATCTGGACGAGAACATTGAGACGGGACTTAACCGGCCTCGAAGAATTCAAGACGGGCCATATGGTAAAGCTGATTATAAGAGGGTAGACACTATGTTTATCAACAAGATATACCGGTTTATCTTGCTCAATAGTGCATGTCTTGAAAAAATTAGAGAGTAAGTTTTTTTTGGATTAATTGTTATATTTGTGTTTGTGTGTATGAAATGATATAATATTAATGTCATAATTTATTGTTGAGAACAGAATTCATTTTAACGAGGTACATGAGGGGCATCCTGATTGGGACGATGAACGATTGGAAAAATATCATCAGGATAATTTTTGCGATTGGGTTGCAGATCATGTAAGTTATTCGAATAACATGTTATTGCTATCAGTTTTAATCTAAACTTATATCGTTATGTATTTGTCGTAAAATTTGTTTTGTTAGATCCACGATCCGAACTTGTCTGCATCATTAGAGAGTGATTCAAGATATTTAGCTCAGTTTCCTAGAATGGAGGTTGCATATTATAAAGGATTCGGTGTCCTTGGATACAAATTCGAAGTTAAGGACATAGAAACATCTAGAACCACTCAGAATAGTGGGATTGCGACGGTAGGATTGGATGGTGTGATTTATTATGGATACTTAAATTGTATACTTGACATCCAATATCCCGGACGATCAGAACCCTTTTATATATTTCAGTGTACTTGGTACGATACACGAACCGATACGGATAAGTGGAGAAGCAATCTCGGGACTTGGAAAGATGAATATGGATTGACCAGTGTGAACACACTTCAATTTTACGGTCAGGAAGATCCGTTTATCTTTCTGAACCAAGCATTCCAAGTATACTACTCAAAGTGTTTGAAGCATCCGGGATAGAGTGTCGTATGCCGTTGGAAACCCAGGGATGTCTACGATATCCCAGAATTCGAGGACATCGATGATGATAAAGAAGAGAGAAGACTTAGAGTGCTCCGACCGTCTGTTTCGAAAGACGGGTTGTTTTCGGCTGATCATGAAGTTACGTGGGTTAGAAATGATATCGATGATGAAATCCAAGTAGATATGTCTAATACGCCCACGAAACGAAAAAGGTTATCAGTAATGTTATATTATTACTTCACATTTTATTATCTATACATATATAGTCAATGCTTGTAATGATTGTCTAATGCGTCCACGAACCGTTTTATCTAGATTTGATGACGATGACGGGAGCAGCGAGGGACGGCAGGAGCTCCAGCCGCGGCACCGGCAGAGGCAGAGCGGTTCTGCCTCCCGGAGAGTTGCATAAGGAGCTTCAGAGGGCCGGTCTTGCACCCCGATCGGAGACCCTTTCTGATGCCTCCTTCCGTGTGGACTTTGCCACACATCCAGGTATATTGCACACATATTCATTTTGAATGTAATATTATAGATATACATGCATGTTCATGTCAAAATTACTTACATTGTCAATGTTTGATTGTCTAGCTGTTGGTGATGCGTCCACATCAGGGACAGAGACTACTGCCTTCACATCTCCGGCAGAGCCCACCACCGCACCTGCGGGTATGTTTATATATCCTATAGTGTATACATATTGATTTAGAATGTTATATTATTGATATACGCATTCTTTTTGCAATTACTTATATAGTCAATATATGATTGTATAATTATAGGCGGTGCGTCCTCCTCTGGTGCAGGGGCCACTCCCGTCACTTCCACACCCTCCGCTCAGTCTGCAGGTTTGTATGAATAAATATAAAATATTTATTCATTTTACATATCCTTTAAGAATAAACATGAATTTCATGTAATTTTATCGATATTTATTTTCTAGTTGGAGATGCGTCCACGTCCGGGTCACCGGCTGTTCCTCACCGGAGGAACTATCGTCCCGCTTGTGCTGCTGCCTGGGCCCAGGCTCGTGCTTCTGTCGCCGGAGGTATATATCACACTTCAATTTTCGTTAAACCTTGATTTCTTAATACCACTTTGTCTTAATATTGATTGTCTTGATATTTCTTATAGACGCGGGGCCTCCCCATACCGAGAGGGGGACTCGAGGCCCGAATCAGTCCCACAGGCTGAGGCCTGACAGAGGTAGGGGGAAGGCAACATTCCCCCTCTTTTTTACCCCTGATTATCTCTATACCGGCGATTATGTCGAGAGGTTCGGCCGGCATATGGGGGATGAGAGCCGCCTCGTGAAGAACTATCCACTTCACGTTGAGTGGGGCGACCAGCACCGGCGCTTGATTAGTCGAAAATATTGCATATTTTAGCCGGCAATTTCCTTATCATTTGCATTCATATAGAAGTGATCGGCATTCATATTTTACATATTAGCAAAACTATTGCAAAATATCAGATTGCATGTATTAGACTCTAAAACCGACACTATAAAGGAAATTGACCACATTTCATGGCATCGCATCATCCCTACATTTGCGCAACACTTGTTTTGAGATCTGTGCAGGAAAATCCAGCAGAAAGGCTAAAAATTTACAGGGTATAGCTAAA
This sequence comes from Agapanthus africanus, assembly GCA_030015575.1. Classification (NCBI taxonomy): domain Eukaryota; kingdom Viridiplantae; phylum Streptophyta; class Magnoliopsida; order Asparagales; family Amaryllidaceae; genus Agapanthus; species Agapanthus africanus. Next base: position 252,047,191 of record JASDDO010000028.1, on the reverse strand, counting down.
ACGTTACGCCAACTCAATGATTTCAGATCCGGTATAAATCCAAAAGGGAAAATACAAATCAACACATCAGATTAAGCTACAAATGTTGTTCCAAGACCATACCAGGAAGCCCAAGGCCCAAGCCCCACAGACAGCTGCGGATTCGCGGCAGGAGCCTGCTTGCGCCGCGGATCCGCGGTGGGTCCAAGGAATTAGCTCCTCATTTTTGGTGCACAACTCCTAGATCAGCTCCTACACTTCATAAAGACACTCCAAGTTCCAGACGACTCCAGATACTTCTGCCAGATCAGCAAGCTTTAGGATCAACACTAAACTAGCCTATCATTCTAGAAACTTCTCCCTAACCCTAGCTTAAACCCTAAGCTAAGCCTAACAAACTCTTTCTAGAAGTCTTTCAACAAACTTTTGGAAGGAACTCAAGAAGGCTTAGGGTTTGAGTGCTCTATAAATAAGACCCTAGGCTTACTTGTAAAATGGGGAGAGGATTGATGAGCTTGGAAAAATCAATCCATTAGTTCATTTGAGGGCCATTCTATCTCTTTCTTCATCTTCTTCTTCCACAAGTCTAGTGAGAGGACTTGTGTGAAACCCTAACGCTAAATTCTAATCAAAAGCCAAGATCCCGAGTACCCATCAAGCAAGAAGCCTTGCAACCTTTTATGAGCCGAGCCGATCTTCAACAGAGCAAGTGGTCCGAGCCAATCCGCGACTCACGGAGCCGAGCGACGCCAATTAAACAATTTAGTTCGTCCTCTTGTAGTTCTTGAGCGACTGTAATCAAATTGTTGATATAAATACAAGGTGATATTCTTTTATCTTGTTTTCTTTAAATTCTCGCATCATGATATCTTTTCAATTCTTGAATACTTTCTGTGTGATAATGTTTGAGTAATACTCCGCTCGTCAAGGAGTCGAGATGATCAATAGAATGATGATGTAATATATCTTAAATCGATTCTTGAGTCCTACGAGTTTTGTAAATCCTAGCAAGTTCAAGAATCGACGACCCAATTCATTGCGATGCTTTCTTGATTGATATCGCTCGAGATTGGGGAGTTACGATCGTTTCTTGAAATTTCTAGAGGCTAGAATGTGAATGATATCTACGAAAGAACAAGGGTTAAACGATGAAACCCTAGTTTCATCAAGAAAGCTCTAACTCTCGTCGATCATCATCGATCTAGTATCAATCCTTCGAAGGACAAGAACACGAAATCTTGAAATTACATCACGTCTATAGATCCGATCGATTCCTACGAGCCTCATTTAGATTCTTGACATTTTGGTTGGAAATATCATCGAAACACCGATTCTTGATTTGTTTATCAGTTTCTTGATTCTTGATTAAATATCGTGACACCTGAATCAATCGATAAATTCTTTAATCATGTTTTCTTTTCTTTTCGATTAACTTTTCGATTCAAACAAATTAAACATAGAAACGAATCGCACAATCCCTGTGGACGATCCGCACTCGCTTACGATCTACAACTGACACCGTAGTTGATTGCGGTCAAATATAATTTTTTGATTGTGAACTTTATTCAATTTTCTAATTACCGATACAAAGAGACTCTTATCGATTTGATTTACTTACTCAGTCTCGCATTTTACGATCAATCAAATAGCGCCGAAATCGGGGACTATTTGATTCGATACTTTTACATTACACAATCCGGAAATCGTAACAATCAAAATGGCGCCGTTGCCGGGGATCGCGCGCTAATTCGTTTCATATTATAGTTTGAATTGAAAGAATTATTCCATTGTTATTTTGAGATCAAAATTCGTGCAAACCCTAAACGATTTGTTGTGGTTCATTGCAAGGAAATCTGGAGCTGTTTGGCAATTGAAGAAAATTTTTGGAAAATACCAGAGAGCAGTAGGAGTCTACAGAAGTTCCCTGAAAAATTTTGGTGGGGTGATCTCATCATCGGACCGCGGAAGAGCGGCATAAAGGCCCTATTGCTTCAGGTATTTTCTTACCTTCTCCTCTCTCCTCTTTTAGCTCCAACTAACAATTTTCTGCAGGTTTCTTTGCAAATAATCGCAGCGCCGCAAAAGCAAAATTAAATTTGTGCGTGATTTTGATTTCTTGGTTGTTTGCATTATAATACGGATATTAAGGGGCATGGCCAAATCCAAATTAGGTGGGGATTTCATTACCCTTCCTAGGCCCCGAAAACCACAAAACTTGCATCCGCATTGACCCACATTAACTACAAGAAATCTAGAGAAGACTCTAAGGACTGTCGTGCTCAATTAGGACAAGAGAAGGCCGTGGGTAATTCATTACTTATCCGCGTTTTCTTGTGGTGCCTAAGGCGAGTGTGTCTAAGGCTAGTGGTTTTTAATTAGGCCCACTACTTACGTAGTGGAGTACCTTCCCACTTACCTGGCACTTATCCGGCCACAGGGGGACAAAGAGGCAGTGGAGGATTCTATCCCGCGACTTGTCTTTTGGCAGTTAGGAGCGGTCTAGAGCCGGACCTAGGTGACCACTAGATTCCAGGGTTTGTGTGCTGCATTTGTTTTGTCGCATCATTTTTTTCAAAAATCCGTCCCTTTTTCAAAAGCAAGCACCGCATTCATTCATTACCCCTAATTATAAGTCAACGCTGCCACTTGTACTAACCCTTTTTAGTGCAAGATAGGCTGGACACGGGATTCTAGTGCCCGTTTAGTCCGCGTACCCTTTATCGACTCCGAAGTCGATATTTCTCCATTTACCTCTTCTTTACCTACTATCACACCCACACCGATGGATCCGAATCCATCAAACTTCTTTAACCCTAATCTGCCGCCGTCCGTTGGTGCGCAGAATCCACCCCGCATCTCTCTCCAGGAGAGGTGCTACCCTATTCGAGGTCCTCTTTCGACCTGCTTATCCACACCACCAGCCAATGGGGATAACTTTGAGATTAAGCCCCAGTATATCAATCTTTTACCCAAATTCCATGGACTCGAGACTGAGGACGCTTACGTTTTCATTACCAAATTTGAAAACGTATGCGCAATGATGGGTACGTCACAACTTTCAGTGGATGCGATGCGTCTACGACTTCTTCCATTTACATTGTGCGATATACCCGAGAAGTGGCTATATAACACTACCGCACACTCTATTATGAATTGGGAAGAATTCGTCGCTGCATTCCTTAAGAAATTTTACCCAATACAAAAGACAGCGAATCCGTAGCGAACTGAATCAATTTGCCCAGCTCCCTGCTGAACCATTTTCAAAATTCTTTGAACGTTTCAAGGATCTATTGGTTCAGTGTCCTCATCACGGCATCCCGAGATGGGAATTGTGCCGAATCATTTATGAGGGCATTAATCCAAACACCAAACAGAGCCTTGAAAACATGTGTCAAGGTACTTTTATGACTAAGGATGATGGGGAAGCGTGGAAGTACTTAGAAGAGTTCGCTGAAAAATCACTACAGTGGGAGAGTGGAACCCAACCATTGAATAGGGGTGGCGTACACCAAATAGATGTGTCCATAGGCGTTCGAGCTGAGATGGCAGCAATGCAAAAGAAGCTCGACGCTATGGAACACAAATTTGCAGCAGCCTCCCTAAACCCAGTGTCGCTCCCCAAAACTGTTTGTGGGTGCTGTTCTGATCCGTCTCATTTAACGGAAGAATGTCCATTAAACTCTGCGTTTCAAGGTCACGAGCATTCTAATGCCGCATTTCAAAGACCTCGAAACGATCCATATTCTTCCACGTACAATCAGGGTTGGAGGAATCACCCGAATTTCGCTTGGAACCAAAACCAATCTCAAAACACGGTTCCAAATACGAATAATTTTCAAAGGGCTCTTCCTCCACCACAACAGCAACCCCTTCAACTCACTCAGCACCCCTATCAGTCACAAAATTTCCAAAACCAGGGCAACACTCCTGCACAATCTTATCCTATGCAGTCCTGTTCTGACGAGTTCTCTCAATTCACTCAAACCATGAAATCACTTTTATCAAATTTCATAGAGGTTTCGACTGAGGTTAGATCTTCCGTCAGTGAGATAAAGAAAAACTCAGCGTCCCAAGCTGAGAGTATCAGATCGATGGAAGCTGAAATCGCACGGCTAAAAGCCGAAATGAGTGCGAGAGAAAAAGGGAAACTTCCCTCTCAACCCCTACAGAATCCTGGGCATTACAATATAAATGCCGTCACAACGTTGAGATCGGGAAGAGTGCTGAACAATCATGTCGAGGAAGGTATTGATGATACTGAAAATCATATCAATACCCCGGCTGAGACCTTTCCACACACACACTTCTCCTTCTGATCCTTCTTCTTCTACCACACCATATTCTCGAGAGCCTATTCTCCATTTCCCACTAGGCTCGACACCTTCTCCCAACCTTTATAGTTCTTCACAGACGGTCCCCACACCTCTTTCGGGACCGCGTCTACCCCCTCTTCCTTCTCCTGTGATGGACCCTGCGCTTATTGTGAAAGCTCCTTATCCGAACCGGTTAAGGGCTAATAGAACGAGTTCTCATATGGAGAAAATTTTGGAAATGTTCAAATAGGTTAACATCAATATCCCTCTCCTAAATGCAATTCAACAAGTCCCCGCTTATGCGAAAATTCTTAAGGACTTGTGCACTAGGAAGAGGAAGACTCAAGTGCCGAAGAAGGTCTTTATGTCTAATAATATCAGCACTGCTTTTATTCCCCAGCTACCAAAGAAACGAAAGGACCCAGGATGTCCTACGATATCGATTTCTATTGGGGGTAAAAACATAAATCGTGCTCTTTTAGACCTTGGCGCAAGTGTTAACCTGCTCCCTTATTCTGTCTATGAGCAATTAGGGATTGGAGAGATGAAACCTGCTCACTGCACTCTCCAGATGGCAGACCGATCTATCACCAAACCAAGGGGTGAATTAGAGGATGTATTGATAAAGGTCGGGGAATTTGTTTTCCCTGTAGACTTCATTGTGCTCGACACACATCCTGTAGCAAACCCCCGGGGCCAAATTCCGGTGATTCTGGGTCGTCCTTTCCTTGGCACTTCCAACGCTGTTATAAACTGTAGAAACGGTTCAATGAACTTATCATTTGGAAATATGACCATTGAACTAAATATCTACAGAGTTGGAAGTCAGCCATTAGAACCCTCTGCTCATATTTTAGATGTGTGCTCTGTCCATGAGATCGCTCCCGATAGTTGTGGAGCCGAGGAACTTTGCTTTACTGATCTCGATGACATTACCACATCTCTGTTTGATTTCACACATGATCTTAGTGAGGACACTTTCTCTACACTTGAGTCCTGCACTCCTGACTTTACTCTACCCGAGTCTGTATCTTTCACAGGCTCTGAGCTTCTTTATAAATCCAAAAATCACTCAATGATACCTCCTTCTATCATTTCTCCTCCTGAATTAGATCTCAAAATTTTACCTTCTCACCTTAAATATGCTTATTTAGGTGAGAAGGAGACTTTACCGGTTATAATTTCCGCTTCTCTAGCATCAGAGCAAGAGAATGCACTTTTATCGGTATTGAGATCTAACAAAGAGGCGTTTGGTTGGAGTATAGCGGACATCAAAGGGATTAGTCCCTTGATAGTTGAACATCATATACATGTGATGGATGATGCCAGACCGACCCGAGAACCACAGAGACGGTTAAATCCCGTCATGAAGGAAGCGGTCATGAAAGAGATCGTCAAATGCTTAGATAATGGTTTTATATACCCCATCTTCGATAGCCAGTGGGTGAGTCCTATACATGTCGTTCCTAAGAAATCCGGCATCACTGTTATAACCAATGAGGCAAATGAGTTGATTCAGACACGCGCCCAAACTGGGTGGCGTGTATGTATCGATTATAGAAAACTCAACGCTGCCACGAGGAAAGACCATTTTCCTCTACCATTCATTGATCAAATGCTGGAACGCTTAGCGGGACAAGAGTATTATTGTTTTATGGACGGTTACTCAGGCTATAATCAGGTCCCCATTGCCAAAAAAGATCAAGATAAAACCACTTTTACTTGTCCTTTTGGTACCTTTTCTTACAGTCGCATGCCCTTTGGGTTATGCAATGCTCCCGCTACCTTTCAGCGGTGTATGATGGGGATATTCTCTGATATGGTAGAGAATTTTCTGGAGATCTTTATGGACGATTTCTCGATTTTTGGAGACTCTTTTTCTGATTGCCTAGCGAATCTTGACGCTGTTCTTACTCGTTGCAAAGAGAAGAACTTGACTTTGAACTGGGAAAAATGCCATTTTATGGTCCAAGAAGGAATAGTCCTTGGACATGTCATTTCACAGAAAGGCATTGAGGTTGACAGAGCTAAGATAGATGTCATTCAAAACCTCCCTCATCCCAAAAGCGTCAAAGATATTCGATCTTTCCTTGGCCATGCGGGCTTTTATAGGAGATTCATTAAGGACTTTAGCAAAATTGCTAGACCTTTAACTCTTCTCCTGGCCAAGGATACGACCTTCCATTTTGACTCGGACTGCGAGACAGCTTTCGACTCACTTAAACACTCACTCACTTCAGCCCCCGTTTTATCATCACCAAACTGGGACTACCCCTTTGAGCTGATGTGTGACGCATCTGATTTTGCAGTAGGTGCAGTCTTAGGACAGCACATCGAAAAGATGCCACACGTGATATACTATGCAAGTAAGACCCTGAATGATGCGCAAATCAATTATACAACCACAGAAAAAGAACTCTTAGCGGTTGTATTTGCATTAGAAAAATTCAGGCCTTACTTAATTGGCTCACCTATAGTTGTGTATACTGACCATTCTGCTTTAAAACATCTTCTGGAAAAGAAAGATGCAAAAGGTCGACTAATACGTTGGATCCTTCTGTTACAAGAATTCGATCTTGTTATCAAAGATAAGAAAGGATGTGAAAACGTAGTAGCTGACCATCTTTCACGCATCATTTCTTCCCCTGTGACCCTGTCGATCAATGATTCATTCCCTGACGAACAACTCTTGAGCATATCCGCTGAACCATGGTTCAGGGATATTGTGAACTATCATGCCACGGGACTTATACCGAGCGATTGGTCAAAACAGGATAAATACCGTTTTCTATCTCAAGTAAAACACTTTTACTGGGACGAGCCCTATTTGTTTAAATATTGTCCTGATCAGATCATTCGCCGGTGTGTCCCGAATGAAGAGTTCAAGAGTGTTCTTTCTTTTTGTCATGATCAGGCCTGTGGGGGTCACTTTGGTCCTAGAAAGACAGCGGAAAAGGTTTTGCAATGTGGATTTTATTGGCCGACCTTATTCAAGGACGCATTTGAGTATTGCAAAACCTGTACACAATGTCAGTATACGGGTAGAATATCCCAGAGGAATGAAATGCCTCAGCAACCCATCTTGGTTGTTGAAATATTCGATGTTTGGGGCATTAATTTTATGGGTCCCTTTCCCAACTCCTTTGGGAATTTGTACATACTGCTGGCGGTTGATTATGTCTCAAAGTGGGTAGAAGCCATTCCATGTCGTACTAATGACAAGAAAGTTGTCATTAAGTTCTTGAAAGAGAATATCTTCTCGCGATTTGGACACCCACGCGCTATCATTAGCGATAATGGGACACATTTCTGCAACAGATCTTTCGAGACTCTGATGCGAAAATACTCAATCAACCACCGACTTTCTACACCATATCATCCCCAAACAAGCGGGCAGGATGAAATCTCAAACAGACAAATCAAACTTATCCTGGAGAAAACTGTTGCTAAAAATAGAAAAGACTGGTCGACCAAACTGACGGATGCTCTTTGGGCATTCAGAACTGCATTTAAGACCGACATAGGGATGTCTCCATATAGGATAGTGTTTGGAAAAGCATGTCATTTACCCGTCGAGATAGAGCATAAAGCATTGTGGGCTATAAAAGAAATAAATTTTGATCTAAACCTTGCTTGCACCTTTCGGAAGATGCAACTTAATGAGCTAAGCGGACTCCGCGATGAAGCTTATGATAACGCTGTAATCATAAAGAATAGGACTAAGTTTTTCACGATAAAAACATTTTGAGGAAAACATTTTCACCTGGTCAACGAGTCCTTCTTTATGATTCACGATTACACCTTCACGCGGGTAAGCTCCGATCTCGATGGAAGGGACCTTTTGTTGTACGGTCTGTATACCCGCACGGGGCAGTAGAAGTAGAAAATATTAAAAACGGCACATTTTTCAAAGTGAATGGACATAGACTAAAGCCGTATTTTTCCACTGACCCCACGGAGGAGCTCTTGTTCTTACAAGAGCCAGTTTATTTGGATTAAAATTCCTCCGTCTCACCTTCATGTCCAGTATATCACTGCATCATCTTTTGAATGGAGGTGAGTGAAAAGAGTAAGTTTGGAGGAAGTTCTTCACTTATATATTTTGCCCCCACTAATAATTCCCCCCAGGCTTACAGTTTTTGTAAGTATAGCGATTGGCAACAGTGAGGACACTGTTGAAAACAAGTTTGGGGGAGGTTTGTGCTTATTTTTGCATCATTTGCATATCATCTGCATAAGCACAAAACATTTCTTTTAAAATCTATAAAAATTGAAAAATTTTCAAAACCAATAAAAATTTAAAATTTTTTCCAAGTATAAAAATAATTTTAATATTTACACTTTTTGTACATAAATAAGATAATAAAAGTTCAGATAGTGAACAGTTACATCCATGAGATTAGAAAACTTTTAGAAAACTAAGAAAATTAGAAGTTTTCTTATACGAACTAGTAATAAGTAGTTATAAGCCGTTGTCCCAAGGGTTAGTAAGATGAAGGACGTCACTAATCTGAGGATAAAAATAAGTCTGAAAAATAGTTTTTATTCTGGAAGCCAAAAATTTTGAACGTTGATACCCTGCTATTCGCACTTACACACGTCTTGAAGCCTGGGATAGTAGAGGATACCTTGAAATGCTCTTGTCTTAAAGCCGATGTATGAAGGAAATAAAAAGAAAAAAAAAGTGAATAAAAAATATAAAGTGGTGAGAAAAATGGACACTGGTTTTGTTATCACCAAGGGCAATAAAAAATTGTATAGCGAGGGTGCTTCTTCACCTAGTACCCTAAGGCCAACTGGTCTGGGAGTCACTGCTATGCCTGAGGTGGTGCAAGACGAGGAAAATACACCAAGTAAGCAAGCATATGAGTAATCGGTCGGTTAGTACCTCAAGAAGTATTAACGGTCGCATGAAAGTGTGTGAGCAATCTCATCTAAATATTCATTAATCAAAAAGTACTGAGGCTGATGGGCAAGAGTATGATAGCTTGAATTGAATTCTCCGGGTGTAGGGATGTCTTTACACACACGCAGGGTTATATGATCGTTGTTTGGAAGAAAGATAGGAATGAAGAATGAGACGATGTTTTATTGAGGGAGGACGTGATTTCTAACATTTTTTCATGACCATTAAGATAGGGCTCATGACAACCGAAAAACTAGCTTAGTTGAAAACCCTAATTTTCAAGGCTTTTCTTTTACAATTCTTTTCTTTAAATGTAATATTCATGATCTTTTTTTTATTATTGGATTTTATGTGTGCAATACGCTGAAAACCTCAGGAGACAACACACCTCCTACTAGGGACACCTAGAGGTTTAAAGGCTTGTTGCACGTGCTCAGTGCAATCGTGTTGCCTACGAAAATGTGCTAGTTAGTTTTTCTCTTTCTTTATTTTCTCCTTCTCTTTTTAATAAAACAGTTCGCTCAAGACGATCGAAATTAAGTTTGGGGGAATTTGATTAGTCGAAAATATTGCATATTTTAGCCGGCAATTTCCTCATCATTTGCATTCATATAGAAGTGATCGGCATTCACATTTTACATATTAGCAAAACTGTTGCAAAATATTAGATTGCATGTATTAGACTCTAAAACCGACACTATAAAGGAAATTGACCACATTTCATGGCATCGCATCATCCCTACATTTGCGCAACACTTGTTTTGAGATCTGTGCAGGAAAATCCAACAGAAAGGCCAAAAATTTACAGGGTACAGCTAAAACGTTACGCCAACTCAATGATTTCAGATCTGGTATAAATCCAAAAGGGAAAATACAAATCAACACATCAGATTAAGCTACAAATTTTGTTCCAAGACCATACGAGGAAGCTCAAGGCCCAAGCCCCACAGACAGCCGTGGATCCGCTGCCGGAGCCTGCTTGCGCCGCGGATCCGCGGTGGGTCCAAGGAATTAGCTCCTCATTTTTGGTGCACAACTCCTAGATCAGCTCCTACACTTCATAAAGACACTCCAAGTTCCAGACGACTCCAGATACTTCTGCCAGATCAGCAAGCTTTGGGATCAACACTAAACTAGCCTATCATTCTAGAAACTTCTCCCTAACCCTAGCTTAAACCCAAAGCTAAGCCTAACAAACTCTTTCTAGAAGTCTTTCAACAAACTTTTGGAGGGAACTCAAGAAGGCTTAGGGTTTGGGTGCTCTATAAATAAGACCTTAGGCTTACTTGTAAAAAGGGGAGAGGATTGATGAGCTTAGAAAAATCAATCCATTAGTTCATTTGAGGGCCATTCTATCTCTTTCTTCATCTTCTTCTTCCACAAGTCTAGTGAGAGGACTTGTGTGAAACCCTAACCCTAAATTCCAATCAAAAGCCAAGATCTCGAGTACCCATCAAGCAAGAAGCCTTGCAATCTTTTATGAGCCGAGCCGATCTTCAACAGAGCAAGTGGTCCGAGCCGATCCGCGACTCACGGAGCCGAGCGACGCCAATTCAACAATTTAGTTCTTTCTCTTGTAGTTCTTGAGCGACTGTAATCAAATTGTTGATATAAATAAAAGGTGATATTCTTTTATCTTTTTTTCTTTAAATTCTCGCATCATGATATCTTTTCAATTCTTGAATAGTTTCTGTGTGATGATGTTTGAGTAATACTCCGCTCGTCAAGGAGTCGAGACGATCAATAGAATGATGATGTAATATATCTTAAATCGATTCTTAAGTCCTACGAGTTTTGTAAACCCTAGCAAGTTCAAGAATCGACGACCCAATTCGTTGCGATGCTTTCTTGATTGATATCGCTCGAGATTGGGGAGTTACGATCGTTTCTTGAAATTGCTAGAGGCTAGAATGTGAATGATATCTACGAAAGAACAAGGGTTAAACGATGAAACCCTAGTTTCATCAAGAAAGCCCTAACTCTCGTCGATCATCATCGATCTAGTATCAATCCTTCGAAGGACAAGAACACGAAATCTTGAAATTACATCACGTCTATAGATCCGATCGATTCCTACGAGCCTCATTTAGATTCTTGACATTTTGGTTGGAAATATCATCGAAACACCGATTCTTGATTTGTTTATCAGTTTCTTGATTCTTGATTAAACATCGTGACACCTGAATCAATCGATAAATTCTTGAATCATGTTTTCTTTTCTTTTCGATTAACTTTTCGATTCAAACAAATTAAACATAGAAACGAATCGCACAATCCCTGTGGACGATCCGCACTCGCTTACGATCTACAACTGACACCATAGTTGATTGCGGTCAAATATAATTTTTTGATTGTGAACTTTATTCAATTTTCTAATTACCGATACAAAGAGACTCTTATCGATTTGATTTACTTACTCAGTCTCGCATTTTACGATCAATCAAATAGCGCCGAAATCAGGGACTATTTGATTCGATACTTTTACATTACACAATCCGGAAATCGTAACAATCAGCGCTCATTCGCCCTCTTCTGGGATCAGGCTCGAGTATTAATATATATTTTCATTTGATTTATCCAATATATTGATTATTAACACTTGCAATTTAATAACATTGTATTTTTTTTATTTTCAGTTGGATTATGATTTTCAGCCTATGCCAGACCCTGATCACCCTGGGAGGGTGCTCGATTTTCACGCTCTGTATCATGGCCTGATGAAGAACATGCAATCGAAGGTCCGATACAATAGGAATGAGCTGAAGACTGACTGCTATTCCCTGTGGATGGCGACCCTGAGGCAGAGAGAGCGGCCCTCCTACATACTCCGGCCTTTACGAGAGTCGACGTAGATACACGGCCTCTATTGTGCCAATATTTCGACTCTCAGCGCAAACAGGTATGTATTTTAAATGTAATTCATTATTTAGTATATAATTTATATTTTTGTGTTGTTTAATTAGAAAACTAAATCTGAATGTGTTGTGCAGAAACATGCAGATCAAAATAAAGAGAATAGGAAGTCGGCGAAGAGGGGTCACCCCACTTATACTGGTGGCTCGAGGAATATTACTCGTGCCATGGAGTTATCGGTAAATTACAATAGACCGGTCTTTGTGAAATAATGTAATATTAAGAGTTATTTTCTAATATATGTAAATTTTTGGCGAATTGCAAAGAGCTCAGACCCTGGCGCAGGGTGGTATACCGAGCGTGCTGTTCCCGTATCTTGCCGTCCACGGCACCTCGACAGATCTCGCCACGGGCGAGCTTCGATACCCCGACACCGCTACCCAGAAGTATTGCATAAGTGTTAATATTTATTCAACCCCTATTTGAAAATTTTGTTTTGAAAGGTTCAAATTTAAATGATATACTTATATTTTACTGGTTAATGTGGGTGTAGGAGTGGGTGGTTGAGCAGGCGGAGGCATCGGGGATCGATTTTACTGGACAGAACGATCTGATGCTGCTGACCCCAGTCCTAGACGCCGCACACAGAGGGCACCATGGAGGTTGGGAGAGAGGCAGGGGACTGGGTCCTTGCAGGGCCCATATGAGGTTGGACTCCACTCCGGCGGTTACTTCCTTTATCTCCCGTGAGCGATGTTTCGAGCAAGAACTGGACACCTTGAAGGCCACCGTCCAGGAGTTGAAGGAGATGTTGGTATGTATACTCCTTAATAGTAAAATATTATGTCATATTATAGATAGTAACATATCCAATATTAGTACGTAGCCTGAGCTTATTTGGTTGTAGACTTAGCTTTGATTCATCATACATACATAGAACTGTCTAATTTTAATAAACTACGGTTTTCCAAACTAGATATCCAAACGAGCCCTAAGTCCCTAAGTTTCCCTACGGATTGGGGTTTCAGAATAACCTGATAATGATACGAATTCGACTAATACACAGTTCTTACTCGTTTATCACACACAAAATTGAACAGACGCGACAGGGTACATCGGCTGAGCCTCCACATGCATCTCCTTCGCCTGCGGCTCCACAAGCCACTATCTCGGCTGCGGTTGCGCAGAAAACTCCTATAGCTCAACAGCCCGCTTAGACTCCCACAGCTGCGGCTCCGCAAACCACTACCTCGGCGGCGGTTGCGCAGACCACCCTACAGCTCCACATCCCGCTCAGACTCCCGCACACTCCGCATTGCTCGAGATATTGACTCAGGGTATATCCGAGGAGCAAGCGTGCCAGATTACGGCGTTTATCAGAGGTGAAGCTGGACCGAGCTAGGGTAGCTTTTTGATTCTTATATTTTAAACATGTATTTACTTATATGATACATATTGTATATATTTTGGACGATATTGATATTGGTGGTGTTTGCGTGTTCATAGTGATTTAGATTGATATCGTATTCTGCTTGTTGATTTCTTTTATATATTATGCGTGAGATGTTGATTATGAATATTGCGGTATATATTCTGCGTGTTGATTAATTTTATATATGATGTATATATTATTGTGCACAGGGTGAGGAAAAAACAGACAGCCCTTTTTTTTAAAAAAAAACCTGACAATATATCCCTACGGATTAAACCGTAGGTCCAAACTTTGTACCTACGGATTAATCCGTAGGGTCCTACTTTGCCCCTACACTCAGTAAGAGGGGTTATACTTGTCCCTACGGATTGGACCGTAAGGGCATAAACATGCCCCTACACAGGTATTCGTAGGGACAAAATATCAGGAAACCTGATATTTTGCCCTTACACATCTGGACCTACGCATGTATCCGTAGGGGCAGCAATTAGGACCTACGGAGTTATCTGTAGGGACAACTAATTTATTTTATAAACCAATAAATTAAATAAATTTTTTTCGCTACGGACTAATACGTAGGGACTTATGGACCTATGCATTAAGCCGTAGGGGCAAGTATTTAACCGTAGGGGCATGTTGAAGGCTAAGACTTGCACCTGCGGCGTTTGCACCTACGGCGTAATTTCATGCCCCTACGGATTTATCCGTAGGGGCAACCCCTATTTGTAGTAGTGTACAAATCAAAAGCAGACATTAGGTAACTTGAGTATCAGACGTCTGATGATCAACAATTAAAGATTCACAGATCATCGACATACGTCTGAAGCTTTGGGGGCCAGACATCTGAAGAAGGAAAAATATGAAAAACATATAATAGGCAGACGTCTTAAGCTCAAATGAGCATGCGTTTGAAGAATGATTTTACTGATATGAATTTTGTGAAAACTTGGAAATTCTAAAATCTTAAAAATCTATTCTTTTACACCAAAATACCCTCTACTATCCTAAATAGGGTGTAGTCACCAAGTAAACTACACTCAATTCACTACTACTAGTGGACCACTTCAAAAACCAAACTACAAAGAATTTAACCCACAAAAATACTATTTTTAATATAGAAACTATATTTTTTCCATATCCAAACACTTTAAAACTTCAAGAACTTGTAGAAAAGAGGGATCTTCACCTATTGAAGTGGGAAAAAGTAAAGATCCAAGCTCTAAGGATGTCCAATTGAAGATCTTTGAAGTTGTGATGACTTCATTAGAAGTCTTGTTAGGTTTAGTTGCAAAACTTGGCTTCAAAATTGAGTTTGGATGAAGAATTTTAGTGGAGGAAGATGGGTTTTGATTTAGATTTTGGGTTGAGGAGTTGTGATATTTTTTGGAGAGTGGGAAGAGATATTTAAGAGGAGAGAGAAATGAGATGGAAGTTATGAGAGGATTAATAGGATTTTTGAGTAGCCATGGTGAGGTTGAGGAGATGCGAGGATTTGGGAGAAGATGAACCATGCAAATGAGGAGATGAGAATGAAAAAAACATGCTATGAGACTCTCTCTTCTCTCTCTCTCTTTCATCCCTATTTTTTAAAACCCATACCCCAAACCCATGCCTCTCATGCCCATGCCTCTCATGATATTTTCAAACATAATTAAAACCTTAATGAAACAAGTTAATTGATAAAACCCTTGTTAACATATCATGGCACACTAAATACGGGTTTAGAAATTAAAATCAATCAATTAACACTAAAATCATATATCTTTTCATAATACAAAATATTTATTATGCCAAATACTCATAATACCAAATTCCAAAAATAAAAGTATATAATTATACCGATCCATGAAAACCCAAATCCATACTCGGTATTATTTCCATAAAACTCGTAATATTATATTTAAATTATAAAATAATATTTATAATTTTCAAAATGTTACAACTTCTCCGCGGGTTAATCTTACTACAGATAATGAAAAATATATGTACAATGGCAACTACGCACGCATTCTGGACGTGTTCCAATAAAAGAATATACAACTCGCGGTAACGACGGTCATAATTTGGCCGCTCGTCCCGAATAAAACAATATACATAAAGAACATCACTGTACATCCATCATCATCACATGAGGGGCTATCCAACACGACTATCCGGTTAAACCATCACAATGATATATAAACACAACCACAACGTAAGTATCATATATACAACTCCTTTGTATTGGCCTATAGCAATTAGAAGACATTTACCAACACAATATGATACTCACCATCATCACATACTTAAAGCAAAAATTAAACGATGTTTTTAGTTCTGATAAAAAACCTCTACATAACTACCCGAATACACAAAACACCAAACTCAAATCTGGGCCAAAATGATATTTACCAAAATTTACTTTTCATCATGTTCAAACCCCTACTGGAAGATGAGCCCCAAATCTCACTGCGTGGACCTGGTCAGCCAAACAGTGATCTTAGGGTCTCTTCTTTTGGACACATCATTTTTTATAAAAGACCCTGCTCAAATTTATATTTAAAAAAATTTCAGGTCGATTTTTGAAACAAGAACTGAGGCTTGAACATGGTAACTTAGAAACGGAAAAAATTTCATGATCCGAAACTTGAACATCGCCTAAACCACGTTAAAGTCTTTGGGTTGGTTCTGATACCATTGAAAGGTCTTTTGCTCACAAAGTAGGGCTAGAAAACATAGCATATGGAATTTTAAAAATTTACAAGAGAGCAAAAACACATAAAATCTTAAAATCATGTCAAAAACTTGAACTTGCATAAAACTAGAGAGCTTAACTTAAGATTTTAGGACTACAACCTTTGAAGCGTCTTCAAATGCTTCTAGGATGATCCTTGAACTCTTACTAGGCTTCTTGAGGTTGATGGAAAAAGCTTGGTGAAGATCTTCCTTGTCAAAGATGGATCCACTTGAAGGCTTCCTAGAAACAAGCTTTAGCTCCACTTGAAGTGTTCTTCTTGAAGCAACTAGATTCTTAAACTTGCTAGGTATGAACATCTAGAGATGTAATAAGGAATTATCTCTCTTTTTATCTCTTTTTCCTCTCTTTCTTTCTTTTTTCCGAAGAGCTAGACAAATGAAGGAGAGAGAATTTTTTTTAGAAAATGAAAGCTTGCATAGAGAATGAGAGATCTCTACTCTCCTTTAAACCCTCTTCTCCCTTCTCCACTAGTCAAGACAATTGGGGTGGGTGTACCCCCACCCCATGTGCACTCTCATGTCACAAAAATATCTCTTGAGAAAAAGACAAGAAAAAGAAAAAGAATAAATTTAAATATGATAACATATTCAAACTCCATTTGCATTAAAATGCAAAATCAAAGAGAGTGTAAAAAAGAAATAATATATAATACTAGTAATATATATATATATATATATATATATATATATAACATATTATATCAACAATTGAATTAATATTCCGGCTTTCTTAAAGAATGGCTAGTATTATTAAACGTCCGATTAAAGTCAGTGTATCCAATATACATATTTAATCGAACTCCTGCACGTATCACCATACGATCTCTACATCGTTTCGTCTAAGCTAGGAAACCCTCTGTGTGAGACTCTAAATAATCGACAATATGCCGACAGTGAGTTACTGGATCATATCCATAACCCACAAGCACATCAGTGGCACTAACTATACGTAATGGCTATCCAAGTTTCTGTCGAAAGGAAGATAGAAAAGGAAGCTCATCCGAACCCCTACTGAGTTTATAAATGACATTCACCGTACAGTCTGGTCTTCGTCCGAGAGTGTCGCATACCAGGTCTAGGGGGTGTAAAATATCAGACCTCTAATAATCCGATAAGTCATGCCCGATGTCAGGCTCATGACCAACCGAGAAACTTCTGATCACCCTATCAATAAATCTCATCTGCCTTGGCCAAGGTCTTATAGTGATGGCCAACCGTGCACATCATGACATCGATTCTCTATACGGGGAGAGACGAATCCCTTCTGTCGCTCACTGCCTCCATGTGCTTCTGGACTGTACCTAACTAAAACCTGTTTGCACGACTCGTTAAAGCCGTGGTAGGGTAATAATCTAGTATAGTGGGAACATACACGAGAAAAAAGACAATGCCAGGTTTACAGACTACTCTGTACTCATGTCACCAGAGAACTGCTATATAATGATAGGTATAATATCATCTACAAGTTTTCGGCGACTCCGTCCAGTGTAACTCATAACCAAATGAGCACCTATATACAATCTTTGGTGCTATACACCAATGTTTGTGGGACCAACCATTGCCCCTCGTCGGGGTCAAAAAACATATACACTAGTCTACTCTGGAATACCGATGCCCAACCTTGATATTTCTATGACTAGAGACATTTAAAGACGTGCTTATAAAATACCCAACCCACACAAGTATGATCGCCATCATAGTGCTGGTAGTCAAGGAAGGATCCTACGGGCTTTATCAATATGTATTACGATACATAATAACATGTAAGACATATACACATGTTAAGATGAAGACAAACCAAATAGCGTGCTATCATATCGAGCAATATTGTTCTGTACATACATATCCCTAACATCCAATATAATAATCGCTTTTAGGGCATACATATCCAACATACACACACACACACACAACCTTAGATCCGGCTCTTTTTTGTCTTTTTTCTCGGGAAATTAACTTCAGGCCCTCCCATTTTAGCGTAATTAGCATTTGGCCCTTTCCTTTTAATGAATACTAATTGTACAGGCTAGAAAATTTAGCCTCTGTTTCTTACCTTTTTTAAAATGAAATTTGTATTTGGCTCCTTCATTTTCAATGAATAATGTGAAAGTTCCTAGTACTCTCGCCGCTAACCCGCGACCAATGTGGAATTCAGAAACAAAAATTTTCTTGGCACTAGAAACTTAAAACCAAGAATCTAACCAAACACCTAAACTTGCAAGCACACAAAGATAGAAATCACAATCTTTGTAGCATCTTCATCTACTCTAATTGGGTTAGACTCTAGCATGCCCTCAAGAGTTCTGGGTCGCGTTTGCAAGCTGGTCCTCCTTCGCAGAAGATGATCAACCCAAGAGAACCGATCCAAGCTCTGACTTCACCTAGTAAAGCAACCGACGTTCTAAGTTCGCTAGAAATGGAGAGTGAGGATGTAGGAATTTTTCACTATTTTTTCCTCTTAAATCTAAGCTCAAGAGAGTATCTAAATAAGAAGGAGGTGGAGGTGAGGAAAGATAGCCATGAGAAAGTCAAGAAAAATGAGAGAATTGAATGAAGAAGAGAAAATAGTGGAATTGCTTCATTCTTTTTTTACAACCATGCAAAATAAAATATCATAGCCAATTAGTGAATAAACAAATGAAGTCCATTCCTCTCTACATGTCTTCAACCATATTCAATGCCACCTCACCCTCCACTTCATTTCATGAATATGCATAAATGAATATTCACAAATGAGGTGTCCATCTTCTAGAACAAATTCCGTATAAATACAGAATACAACCCGGTATATGTATCGAAATACATATATGCGTATTTGTATAAAAATACGAATAGCCAAGAGAGAAAATGAATAGTGAACAATAATACTAGAATACATATATATATATATATATATATATAATTTATATATAAATTATTAAATCAAAGCTTGATTTAAAAATCCAGCTTAATCCTAAGCCGCTAGTATTATCAATCGTCCAATTAAAATCCATGTAGTATGCACACATATTTAATCGAACACCTGTATGTACCAACATATGTCATCTACATCATATCGCCTGAACCGGAAAAACCCTCTGTATGAGACTTTAAAGATTGGTCAATACGCTAGAAGTGGGTTAACCACAAGCACGTCAGCGGCACTGGCTGTATGTAACTGCTTCCCAGGTATTGAGAGAAAGGAAGACCTATAAGCAAATTCATCTGTACCCCTACTGATCCTGTCTATGAAAATCTCCATATAGTTCGTTCTGTTCGTCTAAAAGTATCGCATACCGGGTTTAGGGGGTAGATAAAGTCAGACCCCTAATAACGCGATATTTCGTATCGGTGTGAATCCCATCACCCACTAAGAAACTACTAATACAAATCAGTAATTCTTGTCCACCTTGGCTAAAGATTTCTGGTGATGGCTACCCGTGTACAGTGCAACATCTACCCTAAATACCGGGAGAAACGAATCCCCGACGATCCTCTTAGTGTCTCCATATGGCTCGGAACTGTACCCAACTAAAACCTATTTGCATGACTCCTTTGAGCTGTGGTAGGGTAGTAATCAAAGCATGGTGGGAACTCACACGAGACAAATGACGATCTCAGGTCGACAGCCTAACCTGTACTCATGTCACCTAAGAACTGCTATATGACAATAGGTATAATACAATCTAGCATGTTCCCGGCCAGTTCGTCCAGTGTACTCACCTCCAGTGAGCACCTGTATACTATCTTAGGTGACCAACTGACACCAATGGATTGTGAGATCGGCCACTGCCCCTCGTCGGGGTCTTAAAAAGTATACACTACTCCACTTCAGAGTATTAATGCCTAGTCTCGATACTCTCTCGACTAGGGACATTTAAGGATGTGATTATGGACCACCGAGCTCTCACGTATATGATCGACATCATAATGTTGGTAGTCAAGCAAGAATCCTACGGGCTCTATCAAAATGTAATAGTGATCTGTAATACCACATAATGCATGTACATGATGATAAAATCAAATCAGATAGCATACTATCATCTCGAGTAAGACTGTTCTACCCTATATGCCCTCCCTCAATCATCAAAATTGCCTGCTTGCGATTACAATAATTGACTTGAAGGCACTATATCCAACAATCTCCCACTTGCACTTAAAACTAATTATTGCGGTGTCGCATACTCATAGCCCATGTGCTATCGATCACCCAAATTCTCGACTAATCAGTTTCGCAAAGCATGTTTGCGAGACTTTCGTATTCAAGAAATAGCCTCAGTGAGTGGATCCGCTCTAGTGTTTCTATCTTAATCTCTCTATATCTCAAACTTCGCGGAGAATGATTATCTCCCGAAATGAGCGATACCTGTCTTAGAATTTGTCTGGATATCTGATGGGACCAAGTTCATAAATGAACTCCAAATCCAAAAAACTTTTTATACTGTATCTTCCTCTGAATTTAATCAGTATTTTGCACCATGCCTTCCTCAGTATCCACTTGGACCTCCTGTCCAACATACTGCCCCTTAGAACATGGTAAATTTTAACTTTGACAGTCACTCTGTCATCCAGGTTACCTTGGAAGCCTAAAATGATAACCGCCTCTTAAAAGAAGGTTACCGTTACTATATACCAAGACTATCCTCTTATGTTCATAACCGCTTCCCAATGTTTCTCCAGGATTGGATTAATATATGGTTATTGTAGCTAGTGCAAAAGTAATATCTGGTGTGGTACTTGACATCTCATGATTGACTCAATTGCCTAAGCAAGTGATATGTCAATCTTGCAAATCTCTTTCCTCATCAGTCTAGAAGACATCTATTTAGAGAGAGTGACTCCATCACCTGCGGGTACACCACCACGCCAGGAGTTGTTCATTCTAAAATACTTTAGAATAGTGTCAATTTACCTGAATCGTGACACTTCCTAAATCTAGATAAAAACCATAGATCTAGTCACCAGAATCCCTGATATTTTTTCCAGATCCTATATGGAGAAATATCTTGTGACAACCACAGTATAACCGATTATAGTATAAGAACATCACTTCTTATAAAGAGTACATCATCCAAATACTGGGATGTCACTCCTTACTTCCTTCCTACCCGGTCCATCTGTTATTCTGATGAAGTCAAACTCTATGGCCGTCACATCAAAAATAGATGATCTATCTCCGCTATACTAGCTTTAGTCTATAAATAGACATAAGCTACTGGCCTACCACGCTTCCACTGCTCCTACTGACTACAACAACCCTATGGAAGAGTTATATACACGTGCACTTCTAAAGGTAATTTAGAACGACATTATAGTCATCCACTTTCCAGATATTATAGTCTAGGACAGCAGTAGTGGCAAGCTTGGGTCATCAAAATCTTCCTATCACCGTATTTGAGGAGACCGAAGTACCTCTCGGGTGGCTGAGATTACCCACCATATCTGCAGAGTGGCTAATGGATTGTCGAATCCAATTGAATTTTTAGGTTCTACTAAATTTTCAGTAATCATTTGTGGTTTTGGAATCACTTCCAGTTCTACCAAACTCCCACTAATGTTTTCTGAAAAGAATTCATTTTACTAAAATGGATGGCGAGTCAAGAACAATATAACTATTGATTCTCCAAATTGTAGAATGTTAACCCTCATCAAAGCCCGGGATAACCCACAAACTGCCATTACTGAAACGTGCCTTGAGTTTATCCGGATTCTTGTTTTAAGCATAAGTCGGACTGCTCCATATACCTTAACATCGTTGAGGTATGAATCCATTTTATATCCAATATAGAAACAAAGGCACTAATTTAATTGGAACCGGATTCTAAAATCATGCAGCTGTTTCTAGTGCATATTGACTAAATGGAAGAAGGCTATACATCATTACTCATCAAGGAGTGCACTCACGGTTGAATAACCTGAGAGAGAAGTAAGTTCTCAAATATACTACTTACGACGGAATACCTAGCATAAATATCTACATCTTCGATCATCTCGAAGAATCCTGATATTTGCAACGCATGGTTCTCTACTTTATTCTTATACCTATAACAAAATTTGGACCTTGTATTTCAACGAAATACGCGTATAAACCAGCGAATTCATATATAAACGGAATATAGTACACGTACTGACCCTTGTCCTAATGGACATCGGACAACATATAATACTTTGTATAAGTCCTATGAGTTTAATAACTCAAACCCTAGACAACATATACATACCCGTATTCTATCAAAATACGAATACCGAAAAGAGAGATACTAAAAAGAGATATATAATACTACCTCATATTTTATCAAATAAGATAATCTGGCTATCTTTTAAACCAGCTAGTATTAACAAAATGTCCAATTAAAAGTACGTGTACAAAAACACGTGTTTTAATCGAACCATTGTATGTATCAAAATACGTACACTACATCGTTTCGCCTGAGCTGGAAAATCCTCTTTATGGGACTCTAAAAACTCGACAATACGCTGGCAGTGGGTTTAACCATAAGCGCGTCAGCGACACTAGATGTACGTAATGGTTACCCAGGTATTGAACGAAAGGAAGGTCGACAAGCAAACTCATCCGTATCCTTACTGAGCCTGAAAGTGACAGTCTCCGTGCAGTCCGGTCTGTTCGTCTAAGAGTATGGCATATCGGGTCTAGGGGGTGGATAAAGTTAGATCCCTAATAACACGATAAGTCATGTCAGTATGAAGCCCATCACCTATTGAGAAACTATTGATCCAAATCAGTAAATCTCATCCACCTTGGTCAAGAATTTTTGGTGATGGCTACCCATATACAGCACGCCATCTACCCTAAATACCGAGAGAGACGGATACTTGACGATCTGTTCATTGCCTCCATGTGACTTGGGACTGTACCCAACTAAGCCTTGTTTGCATGACTTAGTAGAGCATGGTAGGGTAGTAATCAAAGCACAGTGGAAACTCACACGAAACAAATGACAATCACTGATGGACAGACTAAGCTTTACTTATGTCACCAGAGAATTGCTACCTGACAATAAGTATAATACCATCTAGCATGTTCCCGGTGTGTCCGTCCAGTGTAACTCATAACCCAATGAGCACCTGTATACAATCTTTGGTGACTAACTAACACTAATGGTTGTGAGACCGGCCATCGCTCCTCGTCGGGGTCAAGAAATGTATACACTAGTATACATTGGAATATTGATGCCCAGTCTCAATATTCCTATGACTAGGGACATTTAAGGATATACTTATAGACTACCCAGTTCTCATAAGTGTGATCGCCACAATAACCTTGGTAGTCAAGCATGAATCTTAAGGGCTTTATCAATATTTAATAGTGATCCGTAATACCACATAATATATGTACATGATGATAAAGATGAACCAGATAGCATATTATCATGTCGAGTAAGACTGTTATTCCTGTAAAGGTCCTCACTCAATCATCATAATGGCCTGCCCGTGATTACGATAATTGCCTTGACGACACTATATCCAATAACATCAATTCAATCTAAAATTCTAAGGCTCCGTCATGTGGCAACACATATAGTATCCTCAGGGAAAACGTCATCGAATTCACACACAACTTCGGGTCGCTCTTTCTCACTTGCCTATAGGGCAACAAGCACAGACTCCGTATGTTTGGTGTGGTAAATAGGTGGCTCGATGGCTCTGCTGCCGCTCGCAAAAGAGAAGGTAGGGTGACCTAGAATTTCAAAGTCTACCCTCCTTTGACAGAAGTCGAAGGTCGCATAAAAGGTTTCTAACCAATCCATCCCTAGGACCACATAAAAACTTGTTATGTTGATAGCTTTGAAGTTTGCATAGAACTCCAGGTCATAAATTATCACTGGACATTGATCATATCCAAGTGTCGCTTTCAACACCGTTCCCTGAGCTGACATTCCAACTTGAATCCAGGGGCTTTACTGGAATAGCATGTGTGGTCATGAACCTTTACGACATGAAGCAGTAGGACGCTCCAGTGTCGAAAAGAGCTAGGGTTGGCAAGGTAGAAACTAGAATGGTATATATGGTCACGAGTTTAATATTGACGGGAAAACAAGGATTACAAGGCAGATTGGCATGGATAAACCTAAAGCAAAAAGGCACAGACATAAGAGACTTACTAGTGATCACCTGCCTGGTAGCCTAAGCCTCTTCGACTATCATGGTGAAGGCTTGGCGGTGCGGTGCGGTTCTCTGAGCTTGCTGATAAACCTGGCACTGAGGTTGAAGAGGTGGGCCCCGCTATAGTGTACCATAAGTAGCGGGCTTAACGGTGGTAGCAAACCGAGGCATGAAACTTGGACAAGAAGCTATAATATGTGAGGAGGACCCGCATATCAAGCATTGCTCGTTGAATCTGTGACAGTCTTTCTTCAAATGTCCTATGCACTGATAGTGGTGGCAGTAGGCCAGGACGGAACGAGAGGGGTCATACGACTCAGCTGACTTCTTCTGTTACTGAGCTTGAAAGCTTCTCGGGGTGTTGCCCCCTGATATCTGATGGGTGGAGCACTTTGTCCCTGCATTCTGGTATCTCTTACGTCGCTTGACGGCCGCTTCATAATTCCTTGTGGGTTCAAACACTTCCTCTCGAGAGTAAAACTTGGTTGTCGAGGGGGCCGTCTAGGTGTCATAATCCAGACCCGTTAGTTAGTGCCTGGCATCTATTTTAGGAGTTTGTATCATATGCTCGGCAAATGTAGAAAAAAGAGGCATTAATACAGATTTTATCGAAAAAGTAACATTAATGCCCAAAAAAAACTTACTGCTCAGCATCGAGTATTTAGCGTCGTACTCATCAACAGACTTATCCCACAACGATCTATGCTTGAGGTGTATGAACTTCTCTTCCATTTTAAAATGGGCAATCGGAGGAAAGTACTTAGCGTCAAAGCATTCCTTAAAGACCCCCCATGCAATTGGTCGCAGCAGGCGACTTTCTTCGGACTCCTACCAAATTCTGGCATTGTCCGTCAGTTGAAGCACCGCCATCTCTGCCCATGCTACTATGAGAATGCCTGCAACTTAGAGGTTATCTTGAATGTCGCGGACTCACTCATCGGCCTTCAAGGGACTTCCTTTTCCTGAGAAGTATTTCGGGTGCAGCTCTTGAAATTGCTTTACCCCTGGCTCCTCTTTCTCAATAGGAGCAAGGTTCTACTCTAGTAAAATAGTATGCCGCTCGTGAGCCTTGGTCTGCCGCTCATTAGCTACGGTTTTGTGCTTCTGATTCTCCATCATAGCACGCATAATATCTAACGCGGCCGTGATTGCGTTGATGGGTGTGGGTGTTTGACATGGAGGTATGCTCATGAAAAGATAAGATTAAAAGGATCAGGATAAATTCAAGGAAAGAATTAAAAGAGACGTTACATATTGTTGGACCTTTTCTATAAAAATCAATATTTCTTGTAATATTATACTGTGGTATAGACCTGTATGGGCCATCAGAAAAACCTGTCACACCCCGCTTCCTAAAAGGAAATACGGAAATGAAGTTGATGACAAGACCCGCAACTTATTTACATCGAGAAGTACACCTTCTCGGTATAGATACGCTAAGCGTCTAACAATAATATCATAAGAACAATCAAATATCTTTTTCAAAATAAAAATAAATAAATAACTAAATAGTCCAACCAGATAACATCTCTAATAATCCAATGTCAAGTCCCAACAAAAGCCTTGAAACAAGAATGCATTATTCTTAAGAAATGAAAGTTTAATGGATACAAATAAATAACTAAGAGCTAGCGAAATGCGAATGAACTGTAGGAACTGATGATCACTCTGATTGATTAGCGAAAAACTGTAAATCTTCCTCGGCAAACTCCTGTCTGTTGGGTTACCCCAACGCCCTAGTCATCATCCGTAGCCGTTTGCGAAACAAAAATTTTCTTACCAAAGTAAAAACGGCGCTAGAATAACCCATTAAACCGGATCTAACCATAAACCTAACTAGCTAAGCTAAGGAGCTAACTACCATGATGTGAAAGCCTCACCAAACGATCCGTGTCCTTCGGTCTTATTTCTTCATCATGTGCTCCTAATGGCCATCCTGAACAAGCTTGATCTTTACTTCTTGCTCCATCGATTCTCCGGGATCGATCTTGCTCTCCGGTCCTCCTTTGTCATAGATGATCCACCCGAGAGATGTGATCCATGGCTGTAGCTCCACACTAAATGTCAAGTGGAGCAACTAGAGAACTTGGGTTGCTAATCCAAGAAGTCTAGGATGTAGTGTGAGATTCTAAGTGTTCTACTATCTTTATCTTACCTCCTCTCTTGTTTCTTACACATGAGAGTGTAGAGAGGAGGAAGATGATGAAGGTGAAGGAACCCAAGAGAAGGAGAAGGAGGCGAAGCAAAAAATGGTGAGCACAAAAATGAGCAAGCATGTGAGAGAAAAATCACTCACTATGGTTTTGTGAAACAATATCCATGAATAAACAATATCAACCATGCTTCAATAGTTGTCACAAATGAATTAATAATTCATTTGTCAACTATTGAAGCCATGGTTCTCACCATACCCCCTTCTCCTTCACTTTACACATCATTTCCATTTATGAATAAATGGAAAAAAAACCATGATGAGGTGTCCACCTTCTAGAATGTTATCCGTAATAAAATACGGATTAGAGTCTACAGTATATATATACCTGCATTCGGATAAAAACATGAATGCCCAAAGAAATAGAATAACACGAAGAACGTAATACTAGAATATACATATATGTAAATTATCAAATCAATACCTGATTTAATAATCCGGCTCAAACCCGAGCCGGCTAGTATTACAAACTGTCTGATCGAAAGTACAGGTACAAAGTACATCAATCGATCGGAACCCTGCACGTATCCAATATGGCTACTATATCATTTCGCCTGAACCAGGGAAACTCTCTTTGTGGGACTCTAAAGACTCGACAGTACGCCGGCAGTGAGTTACTGGATAAATCCATAACCACAAGCATGCTAGCGGCACTAGCCGTACGTAACGGTTACCCGGGTACCTGTCGAAAAGGAAGGCCGACGAGCAAACTCATCCGGATCCCTACTGAGCCTATCCATGACAATCTCCGTACAGTCCGGTCTCTTCGTTTGAGAGTATCGCATACCGGGTCTAGGGGGTGGTAAACGTCAGACCCTAATAACCTGATAATTCATGCTGATGCGGCTCAGGACCAATCCGGGAAACTACTGATCAGCCTATCAGTAAATCCCAACTGCCTTGGCCAAGGTCTTATGGTCCTGACCAGTCGAACACAGTGCAATATTGACTCCCAATACTGGGAGAGACGAATCCCCGACAATCGCTCACTGCCTCCATGTGGCTCGGGACTGTACCCAACCAAAACCTATTTGCACGACTCAGTAGAATCGTGGTAGGGTAGTGATCAAAGCATAGTGGGAACTCACACGAGACAAATAACGATTTCAGGTCTAAAGACTAACCTGTACTCATGTCACCTGAGAACTTCCATTTGACGATAGGTATAGTACCATCTGGAAGTTCTCGGCGATTCCGTCCGGTGTACTCACACCCAGTAAGCACATGTATATGATCTTAGGTGCAAAAGACCAATGGTTGCGGGACCATACCATCGCCCCTTGTCGGGGTCTAGAAACGTATACACTAGTCTACTCTGGAATATTTATGCCCAGTCTCGATACTCCCACGACTAGGGACCTTTTAAGGATGTGCGTACCGACTACCCAGCTCCCACAAGTATGATCGCAATCACAACTCAGGTAGTCTAGCAATGATCCTACTGGCTTTATCAACATATATGAATGATACTTAATAGAAAGTAAAACATATGCACATATTAAGATAAAGTTAAATCAGATAGCATATTATGATATCGAGCAAGACTGCCCTGTACATATATATGTCCAAGAATCCACATGCATACATATACAATAATGGCCTCTAGGGCATACATATCTAACAATCTCCCACTTGCACTAATGCCATATATTTGCGTACCGAGTACTCAACATCTGCTCTATGGCCAGCTGTTGGTGTATCGCATACCCAACATCTTAAAAAGTCTCTCGAACTGTGCTTGAGGAACGACCTTGGTGAATGAATACGCCGTGTTGTCTTTTGTGTCCACTCTCCGTACCTCGATCTCCCGGCGATCAACGATCTCCCTAATCAGGTAATAGCGCATCAAGATGTGCCTAGATTTCTGATGGGACCATGGTTTCTTTGCTAAATCAATAGCTCCATTGTTGTCGCAATATAAAAGTATTAGGTTAACAATGGATAGAACCACCTAAAGTTCAGTAATGAACTTCTTAATCCAGACAGCTTCTTTTGCAGCATCGTTGGCAGCAATGTATTCAGCCACCATCGTCGAGTCAGCGACGGTGTCCTGTTTGGGACTCTTCCAACAGACTGCCCCTCCGTTGAGGCTAAACACAAAACCCGAGATAGACTTGCTGTCATCCTTGTCACTCTGGAAGCTCGAATCGGTAAAAGAATCCAGCTAGAGATTCCCATTACCGAATACCAGGAATAGTTCTTTAGTTCTCCTTAAGTACTTAAGAATGTTCTTAAAAGCTATCCAGTAGTTCTCACCTGGGTTAGACTGATACCGGCTCACCACGCTAAGCGCGTAAGCTACATCTGGTCGGGTATATAGCATCGCATACATTATAGATCCTACCGCCGAAGCGTAAGGTATAGTGCTCATGCGAACCCTTTCCTCATCAGTCTTGGGAGACATCTCTTTGGAGAGGGTGATTCCGTGCAATGCAGGCATATTACCGCGCTTGGAATCTTCCAAACTAAATCTCTTTAGCACGGTCTCTATGTACCTGGACTGCAAAAGTCCCAGTAATCTCTTAGATCTATCTTTGTAGATCTTAATCCCTAAAATGTACGAGGTATCACCCAGGTCATTTATGGAGAACCTTTGTGATAAGAACCACTTGACCGATTGTAGCATAGGAACGTCATTTCCTATCGAAAGAATGTCTTCCACATACAAGACTAGGAATACGACAGTTCGGCCTACAATCTTCTTATATATACAAGGCTCATCCTTATTCTTGATGAAGTCAAATCCCTTGATTGTTTCATCAAAACAGATGTTCCAGCTCTGCGATGCCTGCTTTAATCCATAAATGGATTTAAGCAACTTGCACACCTTCTCGCTGCTCCCACTGTCTGTGAAACCTTCCGGCTGATCCATATAAACGCACTCTTCTAAACTTCCGTTCAGAAAAGCCGTTTTTAAGTCGATCTGCCAGATCTCATAGTCATGGAAGACAGCAACAGAAAGTAGGATCCGAATGGATTTGAGCATAGCCACTAGACAAAAGGTTTCGTTATAGTCCACACCTGGGCTTTGACGAAAAGCTTTTGCAACAAGTCTAGCCTTATAGGTTTCCACTTGCCCATCTACACCAAATTTCCTTTTGTAGATCCATTTGCATCCAACGGGTTTTACCCCAGGTGGAGCAATATTCAAGGTCCACACTTTATTGGTGTACATGGACTCCATTTCGGATCGCATAACATCCAGCCACTTATCAGAGTCCCTACTGATAATGGCCTGTCTGAAACTAGTAGGATCATCTTCTTCCAAGATGCAATCCTCTCGATCCCCATCTATGAGAAAATCGTAGTATCACTCGGGCGGATGAGAAATCCTACTATATCTGCGGAGTGGCTGAGGTTTGAATGGGACTTCTAAATCTCGAGGTTCTACCAAATCTTCAGTTTGAGTTTGTGGTTCTGACATTTCATCCAGTTCTACCGTGCTCCCACTTATTTCTTTTGCAAGAAATTGCCACTCTAAAAAGGTGGCGTGATGAGCAACGAACACTTTCTGTTTCTCAGTGTGGTAGAACAGATATCCCAGAGAAATTTTAGAATATCCCACAAACTTTCATAAAACTGACCGTGCCTGTATTTTGTCCAGATTTTATACCTTTACATAGGCCGGACAACCCCATATCTTAATACGTTCAAGATACGGTCTTTTACCACTCCATATTTTATATAGAGTCTTAGGAACAGATTTGGATGGAACCTGATTCAATGAATATGTTGTTGTTTCAAGTGCATATCCCCAAAACGAAAGAGGAAATACGACGTTACTCATCATGGAGCAAACCATGTCTAATAGGATACGGTTCCTCTTCTCCGATACATCGTTTTGCCGTGGTGTGTAAGGAGGAGTAATCTGAGAGAGAATTTCTATTCTCTTTTAGGTAATCTAGGAATTCCGTGCTTAAGTACTCCCCTTCTCTATCAGATCGTAGGATCTTGATACTTTTTCCAGTCTGGTTCTCTACTTCATTTCTGAATTCTTTGAATTTCTCAAAAACTTCAGATTTGTGTTTCATGTGATACACATATCCGAACATAGAGAGATCGTCAGTGAATGTGATGAAGTACGAGAACCCATCTCTTGCATGTATGGATATTGGACCACATACATCACCGCATATGAGTCCCAAGAGCTCTGCTGCTTTTTCTCCGTGTCTGGTAAACGGAGATTTGGTCATTTTTCCATTGAGATAAGAATGATAAGTTTCATAAGATGAAAATTTGAACGTATACAAATATCCATCTTTATGCAATTTACTTAGTCTTTTCAGTCCATTGTGACCAAGTCTAAAATGTCACAAGTAGGATTCGTTCACTTCCGATCTCTTCCTCTTGCGTGTGTTTTATATATTGAAAACTGCATTTTGATTAAGAACATAGATACCATTACACAATGTACCTTCTGCAACCAATACCTGATTAAGGTAAATGTTCATGATATTTCTATCAAGAACAAACTTATATCCATCTTTATCAAATAAAGAAACTGATATGATGTTGCAAACCATGGAAGGTACACAGTAGCAATTGTTCAAAATCATAGTATTGCCATTTGGCAATGCTAGGTGATATTCACCGACGGTATCAGTATCAACTTATGCTCCATTCCTTACTCTGAGGGACATATCACCTGGTCCAACCTTCCTACTTTTTCTCAGTCCCTACAATAAATTACAGATGTGAGATCCTGATCCGGTATCTAGTACCCAGGAGGTAGGACTGACCGAAAAGCAGTTCTCAATAACAAGAATACCTGAAGAAGATGCAATACTATGCTTCTTCTTCGATAGGGTCATCAAGGAATTCATGCAATTCTCTTTCCCTTGCTCATACTCATGACTGTTGTCATAAGTTAGAGCCGAACCGACGTTCCCTAGCCCCGAATAAGAATTCGGATCGATCAAGCGATACATTTTATTATCTTGATTAGGGCGTGAATTGGTTGCTACCTGGAGAGAGAGAAAAGAAACACTCAGCGTGCGCTCTTGCAAGATTAGATTGGTTATTAGTTTATCTAATCAGGATGGCTCCCACTGTTTTCTCGAATTCTTCTTCAAACCTTAAAAGAAGAACTAGTCAGGATTAATCGCACGTCACAATACTTGCTTAACCTTTCGGCCAGTCTAGTGTTGGTACTTCAAGGGAGGTTTTCCAATGCTTTTGCGAAGTTCCTTAATTACATAACCTCTTTCCCCTGGAGGCCTAGCCCCGCTAACACCGTTCTAGACACCTATTTGGTTAATAGCATTGATTGTTAAGTGAAATAATCTCCCAAGAGTAATCCTACTCATCAGTCGGATCGTGATCCAACTATCATTCTGTAATAAACTAGATCGAAGCCACTCTAGTCACCATACTCCAGAAGGTATGCAACACTAGCAAGTTTCCTATATATTTGAAACTCCTGATGTAGTTTTTTCCCCTGACGACTTTATGACCTTGACAATGCCAACATATCATAAGCCACTAGTCAAGTTCGGCCCATCATTATCTTGATTAATTTTGACCCACCCGCATAACTCTTAACAATGCTAACATAGCTATGCAACTGTCCTAAATAATCAGAAACAAAGCTACAAACAAGCAATACTCAGCTACCGATTACTACGCTTTGACAATGCCAAAATACGTAGCTCGAATACTAAGTAGTACTTGTAGGAAATGACGGAGGCCTACGAATGAGTTTTTGGCGAAAAACCCTTTAACGTAATGAACTTGATATCGTTGAAGGAACCTGAGCAGTCGGGAAAAGGAGTGGTTTAGGCTCCGCTTTTGAAAACTTGTGGTTTTGAAAAAACTGAGTAATCTACAGTATAGACTTTTTCTCAAGAGGTCATTTCTCGCGAAGGGATCTCGACTCTTGCCTCCTGGAATGAGGTGCTGGATATTCATAATCGAATACCACTATGCAAAGCGAAAGAATATAACTATAGTTTTTTGAAATTTATTCCAACATCTTTTAGGTTTCTTATCTTGCATTAATCAGAATTAATGCGGTCCTATTAGTTAAATCTTATCACACCAGAAAAGAACAAAAATACAATGTACGTATATGCCATCTGCATTGTCCACTGGGCCCCATCATCACCCATTAGGTTACTTAACTAACGACAGAACGGGGGCTGGACTAGCGCGGATGCAAAACATATTAAACATCTACTAGTATATATATATAAATATATATAATATTCGTCCTAGGCATGATAATAAGCAACATCACAGAATCTCAGTAAGCAACACAGAACGGTGGATAATCTTGGATCCCCGGGTTTCATTTGAGCTGCAAATGAGACTCGACGTTCTGGGTCGTGTAGATAGCCCGTGTAATGGAAACCTGGACCCCTACGAGAGTGGCAAGTTACCCGCCTATCCCAGAAGTGAGGCAACCCCAATCAACAAAGTGAATGGGCCACCCAGCACTTCACGGGACCCGGTAACTTGAGCGCCCCTCCGTGGGTCATACCTATACCCCCTACTAGTGTGGCGAATAGCCCGCCAATTCTAGAGTGAAGTCCCCTCCGTCTCAACGCCATGAGATGCGGGTTTGTTGCCCTCTAGAATCTGGCTATTCGTGCACTCCACCGTGGGGTAGTCCTAGTATAAAAAATAAAAATATGTACAAAGGTGACATCGACCTCAACCCGGTCGTGCCCTAATAAAAGAATATACAACATGGCAGAAACGGCAGTCCACATGTCGGACGCTTGCCTCGTAATAACAAATGTACAAATGAATATAAAATATACTAAACTATTGCACCACCAGCTATCCACCACGACAATCCAACCACAATATCAGTACAATCACAGAACATCAACGTGAATGTCATGTTCGCAAACTCGTCTGAAAGAACATATAGCAATTAGATGGGTTATACCGATCAAATGACATTCACGGTCGCAGATGCTAATCTAAGTACTGATAACTATTAAACATCGTTAAAATAGAGACATTGAAATACTCCGGATTGCCCCCAAACAAAAGATAACACAATATGCAACCTGGGCAAAATCAAACAATACTAAAAACCCAATATTCAAGAACCCAGAACATAGCCAAAACCTCAAGACCTAAGTCCTATGAAAAACCGGTGGCGCCGGCTTTTAGCCGTTCTCGCCGGGCCAACAAAGGTATTTGGGGATCGTATTTGGACTGTGTTTTAGTAGTCACACAAGAAGTCTTCAGCAATTGTTTAAATAATTTTTTGAAGACTTATGAAAATCAACAGAAACTTGAATATTCGTCGTATTGTTTCGGAGTTGTTTCAGTTTCGTTACTTTAACATCGTCTAAACTGCTGGCTAAGGGTTTATAGGTTGGCTATGATACCATGTTGGGTTACCCTAACGCCCTAGCCATCATCCGTGGCCGTTTGCGGAACAAAAATTTTCTTACCAAAGTAAAAACGGCACTAGAATAACCCATTAAACCGGATCTAACCATAAACTAGCTAAGCTAAGGAGCTAACTACTATGATGAGAAAACCTCACCAAACGATCCGTGTCCTTCGGTCTTCTTTCTTCATCATGTGCTCCTAGTGGCCATCTTGAACAAGCTTGATCTTTACTTCTTGCTCCATCGGTTCTCCGCGATCGATCTTGCTCTCCGGTCCTCCTTTGTCATAGATGATCCACCCGAGGGATGTGATTCATGGCTCTAGCTCCACACTAAATGTCAAGTGGAGCAACTAGAGAACTTGGGTTGCTAATCCAAAATGTTTAGGATGTAGTGTGAGGTTCTAAGTGTTCTACTATCTGGATGTAGTGTGAGGTTCTAAGTGTTCTACTATCTCTATCTTACCCCCTCTCTTATTTCTCAACACATGAGAGTGTAGAGAGGAGGAAGATGATGAAGGTGGAGGAACTCAAGAGAAGGAGAAGGAGGTGAAGCAAAAAATGGTGAGCACAAAAATGAGCAAGCATGTGAGGAAAAATCACTCACTATTGTTTTGTGAAACAATATCCATGAATAAACAATATCAACCATGCTTCAATAGTTGAAACAAATGAATTAATAATTCATTTATCAACTATTGAAGCCATGGTTCTCACCATACCCCTCTTTCCTTCACTTTACACCTCATTTCCATTTATGAATAAATGGAAAAATCCATGACGAGGTGTCCACCTTCTAGAATGTTATCCGTAATAAAATACGGATTGCAGTCTACAGTATATATATACCTGCATTCAGATAAAAACATGAATGCCCAAAGAGATAGAATAACACGAAGAACGTAATACTAGAATATACATATCGTAATACATATATGTAAATTATCAAATCAATACCTGATTTAATAATCCGGCTTAAACCCGAGCCGGCTAGTATTACAAACTTTCCGATCGAAAGTCCAGGTACAAAGTACATCAATCGATCGGAACCCTGCACGTATCCAATACGGCTACTACATCATTTCGCTTGAACTAGGGAAACCCTTTCTGTGGGACTCTAAAGACTCGAAAGTATGCCGGCAGTGAGTTACTGGATAAATCCATAACCACAAGCACGTCAGCGACACTAGCTGTACGTAACGGCATCCCAGGTACCTGTCGAAAAGGAAGGCCGACGAGCAAACTCATCCGGTTCCCTACTGAGCCTATCCGTGATAATCTCCGTACAGTTCGGTCTCTTTGTTTGAGAGTATCGCATACCGGGTCTAGGGGTGGTAAACGTCAGACCCTAATAACCCGATAATTCATGATGATGCGGCTCAGGACCAATCTGGTAAACTACTGATAATCCTATCAGTAAATCCCAACTTCCTTGGCCAAGGTCTTATGGTCCTTACCAGTCAAACACTGTGCGATATCGACTCCCTATACCGGGAGAGATGAATCCCCGACAATCGCTCACTGCCTCCATGTGGCTCGGGACTGTACCCAGCCAAAACCTGTTTGCACGACTCAATAGAGCCGTGGTAGGGTAGTGATCAAAGCATAGTGGGAACTCACACGAGACAAATGACGATATCAGGTCTAAATACTAAGCTGTACTCATGTCACCTGAGAACTTCCATCTGACGAAAGGTATAGTATCATCTGGAAGTTCTCGGCGAGTCCGTCCGATGTACTCACACCCAGTGAGCACATATGTAAGTCCACATTGCCCACCCCGGTGCTTGCGGGGAGGCGAAAAACGGAATAAAAATCGGATTTTTATCATGCTAGGCAACATAGACTAACAAAAGAAGGATCTTTGCTAAACAAAAACTAACTAAAGCTAACTAGAAATTAGCTACATGGAAGAAAGGTTATACCTTGGGCTTTATGTCCTTCTCTCCTTGCTCCTTGTAGTGAACGGAACTGATCTCCTTGTCGTCTTCTTGAGTCGAAGAAGGATCCACCCGAGAGCCTCAACCTTTGGCTTCAACTCCAAGCTAGAAGCAACTAAAGTGCTAGAAGTGCTAATCCTAGTACCTTAGATGAGAGTAGAGATTATCAAGAAGAGGTTTTTCTTAAGCTCAAGTGTTTCTCAACACATGAGAGGGGAGAGCTTGAGGGAGAAGAAGAACAAGAGAGAGAAAGTATACGATAGAATGAGAGAATAAAATGAACCATTCTCTCATATATGGGTGAATTATGTAAATTGATAATTAGCAAGATAATTGTCATGGCTTAATCAAGACATGACCATTATCATTTCATTTTTAATGCAAATTGCATGGATCAAAGAGCATCTTTTATATGAAATGATGATGGTCAAAGTGTCAACCTAGGTCAACAAGTCAAGAATGTCAAATGGTCAACAACCCTAACCATGCACAATTATATTAAACTAATATCAATTAATCATAATACACACATAAGCATTAGGGTTAATAAAATGACAATGTTCATTAACCCTAATCAAAGTCCTCTCCCTCTGTCTCAATCAACTGTGCAAACGCACCCGTATTCGTGATCCGAGGAACACGAATACAAAGAGATAAAACCAATCCCAAATCATATACTAGGATCTGGCTTAAACCAAAGCCCGCTAGTATAAGCTGTCCGGACAGCAAACGTGCACAAGTGCGCGGATGTGAACGAACCCTGTCGCAAAACCATGCGACCTCTACTCATTTTGCGTAAAGGCGAATAGCTCTCTGTGTGGGACTCTAAAGACTCGACACTACGCTGGCAGTGGGTTTAACCACAGACCGCAAGCAGCACTAGCTGTACGTAACGGTCCCCAGGTAGATGCCGATAAGAAGACTGACGAGGTGAACCCATCTGAACTCCTACTGAGCCTGTATGTGACAGTCTCCGTACAGTCCGGTCTGTTCGTCTGTTACATCGCATGGCAGGCCTAGGGGGCGGTGAACGTCAGTCCCCTAATAGTGGCACAAGTCGTGTCGGAGTGTAGCCCAGAACACCCTGAGATAACACTGGAAACCTACCAGTATATCTCGCTTGCCCTGGCCAGGGACTACTCGTGTAATGGCTCTCCTAGACACAGCGCGATGTCAACCCCCAATACCAGGAGAGACGAATCCTGTCTAACCGTCACTGCCTCCAAGTGCTTCGGGACTGCACCCAACTACTACCTGTTTGCACGACTCCTTTGAGCCGTGGTAGGGTAGTAATCAAAGTACAGTGGGAACACACTCGAGGCGAAGTGACAGTGTCAATTCAGCGGACTAAGCTGTACTCATGTCACCTGGGAACTGATAACTGACGATAGGTATAATACCAACCAACAGTTCCCGACGAGTCCTGTCCAGTGTACTCGTAAGCTAACGAGCACCCGCATACTATCTCAAGTACGACGTACTGACGGCTGTGGGACGGACTGTCTCCCACGCCGGGACGAGATGCGCATACGCTAGTCTACTCCGGAGTATCGATGCCCTGTCTCGATAGTCCAACGACTAGGGACCTGTATAAGGATGTGCTTATGGATTACCCAGCCCCACGAGTGTGAGCGCCATCACAACGCTGGTAATCAAGCAAAGATCCTAAAGGCTCTACTAATATGTATATAAGCGATATGCTAAAAGAAACACATGCACATATTAAAGCAGAGACAAACCAAGTAGCATACTACCATTTCGAGCAAGATTGTATATACAACTGTGAATATCCCAAGCTTCCATCAAGTAATATACATACTAGTATGATACAGTAATGGCCTCTAGGGCATATACACTAACAATCTCTCACTTGCACTAAGGCCATGTATTGGCGTATCGAAGACCTATCATCTCGATCAGCCGCTCGAACTGAGTCTGGGGTAAGGCCTTCGTGAATGGATCTGCAGTGTTATCTTTTGAAGCAACCCTCCGAACCTCGATCTCCTGGCGATCCACGATCTCCCTGATCAGGTGATACCGCCTCAAGATGTGTCTGGATTTCTGATGGGACCTGGGTTCCTTCGCTAAAGCTATAGCCCCGTTTTTGTCGCAATACAGAGGTATTGGATCAACAATGGACGGAACCACCTGAAGTTCTTTCAAGAACTTCCTCATCCAGACAGCTTCTTTTGCGGCATCAGATGCAGCGATGTATTCTGCTTCCATAGTCGAGTCAGCAACTGTTTCCTGTTTGGCGCTCTTCCAACACACCGCCCCTCCATTGAGGGTAAAGACAAAACCCGACATGGACTTGGAATCATCCTTGTCACTCTGGAAGCTGGAGTCAGAAAAGGCCTCAATCTGGAGGTCTTTTCCGCCATACACCAAGAACATCTCCTTAGTCCTTCTCAGGTACTTGAGAATGTTCTTTACTGCTATCCAATGTTTCTCCCCAGGGTTTGACTGATACCTGCTTACCACACTCAGTGCATAAGCCACATCTGGTCTGGTACACAACATCGCATACATTATAGAGCCTACCGCAGAAGCGTAAGGTATAATAGACATGCGATCCCTCTCCAAATCAGTCTTGGGAGACATCTCTTTGGAGAGGGTGATCCCGTGACAAGCCGGTAAATTACCGCGCTTGAAATCTTCCATACTGAATCTCTTCAGTATGGTGTCGATGTACCTGGACTGTGAAAGTCCTAAAATCCTCTTGGATCTGTCACGGTAGATCCGGATCCCCACAATGTATGAGGCATCACCCAGGTCTTTCATGGAGAACCTGTGTGACAAGAACCCCTTGACAGATTGTAGCATAGGAATGTCATTTCCTATTAAGAGAATGTCATCCACGTATAAAACGAGGAATACTACTGTTCTCGCTACAAATCTACAATAGATGCATGGTTCATTTGGATTTTTGATAAAGCCAAATTCCTTGACCGTCTCATCAAAACAGATATTCCAACTCCGCGATGCCTGCTTTAGTCCATAAATGGACTTAAGCAACTTGCACACCTTTCCGCTGCTCCCACTCTGGATGAAACCCTCTGGCTGGTCCATATAGACACACTCCTCTAAATCTCATAATCGTGGAAAGCAGCAATGGCAAGAAGGATCCG
This sequence comes from Agapanthus africanus, assembly GCA_030015575.1. Taxonomy (NCBI): domain Eukaryota; kingdom Viridiplantae; phylum Streptophyta; class Magnoliopsida; order Asparagales; family Amaryllidaceae; genus Agapanthus; species Agapanthus africanus. Next base: position 252,008,241 of record JASDDO010000028.1, on the reverse strand, counting down.
AATGGATTTCAGCATAGCTACTGGAGAAAAGGTTTCGTCATAGTCCAAACCAGGTCGCTGACGAAAACCCTTTGCAACCAGTCTAGCTTTATAGGTCTCAACCTGTCCATCTACACCAATCTTCCTTTTGAAGATCCACTTGCATCCTACGGGTTTTACCCCATCTGGAGCAATGTCCAACGTCCATACTTTGTTGGTGTACATGGACTCCATTTCGGTCCGCATTGCATCCAGCCATTTTACCGAGTCGACGCTCTGAATGGCTTGCTGGAAACTAGTAGGCTCATCATAATCTATGATGCAATCCTCTCTATCCCCGTCAATGAGAAAACCGTAGTATCTCTCGGGCGGATGAGACTGCCTACTACTCCTGCGGAGTGGCGTGGGAATGTCCTGATCTTTCGAACCCTCTGGTTCTACTAAGCTTTCAGTAATAGCTCGTGGTTCTGGAATTTCTTCCAGTTCTATTGCGCTCCCACTTATTTCTTTTTCTATGAACTGGTGTTCTAGAAAGTGGGCATGGCGAGAAACAAAAACCTTTTGTTCCTCTTCGCAATAGAAGAAACATCCCTTGGAGTTCTTTGGATATCCCACAAACTTGCACTGTACTGAGCGTGCCTCGAGCTTGTCCGCATGCTGCTTTTTGACAAAAGCTGGACATCCCCATGTCTTAATGTCATTAAGATAGGGTCTCTTTCCACACCACATCTGATATAGTGTAGTAGACACAGTCTTAGTAGGAACTCGGTTCAAAAGGTATGCAGCTGATTCTAGCGCATATCCCTAGAACGATCGCGGCAACTCAGCGTTACTCATCATGGACCGTACCATATCCAATAGGGTTCGGTTCCGTCTCTCCGATACACCGTTATGTTGCGGAGTGTATGGAGGAGTAAGCTGAGAGAGAATTCCATTCTCTTTTAAGTAACCCAGGAACTCGGCACTCAAGTATTCACTACCTCGATCAGATCTTAGTGCCTTGATACTTTTGCCTGTTTGTTTTTCTACTTCATTCTTATATTCCTGGAATTTTTCAAAAGCCTCGAATTTATGTTTCATTGAGAAGACATAACCGAACCTTGAAAAGTCATCCGTAAAAGTAATGAAGTAAGAATAACCGCTTCGTGCATGCGTAGACATTGGACCGCACACGTCGCTGTGTACGAGTCCTAAGAGCTCACTCGCTCTTACTCCGTGTCCAGTGAACGGAGTCTTTATCATCTTTCCTTTGAGACAGGATTGACAAGTTGCATACGATTGATATTCGAACGAATCCAAATATCTTTCTGTATGTAACTTAGTCAACCTTCTCTGATTGATGTGACCCAGTCTACAATGCCATAAGAAAGTTTTATTGATTTCTGGAGACTTTCTTTTGTGTGTATTCTGGACATTGAAAATCTTTGGTTGGTTCAATACGTATATATCGTTGTTTAATGTACCTGACCCAATCAAAATTTGATTAAGGTGAATGTTCACTACATTACTTACAAATGCAAATTCATAACCATCTTTAGATAATAAAGATACAGAAATGATATTACAGGTTGCATTTGGTACAAAATAACAACTACGCAAAATCAAAAAATGTCCATCTGACAATCCCAGGTGACAGTCCCCCACGGCCTTAGCTTCCATGCTAGCTCCGTTTGCAACTCTAAGGGTCATGTCACCTACTTTCAAAAACCTACGCTTTCTCAACGCCTGCAAAGAATTACAGATATGATATCCTGATCCGGTATCCAATACCCAGGATGTAGAGTTTATTGATAGACAGTTTTCAATAACATACACACCTGAAGCTGAAGCCGCAACTTGCTTCAGATCCTGGGTTCTGGCCTTCCAAGCCTTGCAATCCTGTTTCCAGTGTCCACTTTTGTGACAGTAGAAGCATTCTTCCTTCCCCACCAGCTTTCCCGCTACCTTTGTTGCCTTTCTTTTTCCCTTCGTATCCACTTTACTGACATCGCCTCTTGGTTTGGCGGGGACTTTCTTCTTCTTGCCCTTGGCTTTCGCCCTGGACCTAGAAGAGGAAGATCCTCCTACAAACAAAGTGGATGTCTCCCTACCTTTCTGTAGGGTGCCCTCTGCACTCCTCAGCATGTTGAGGAGCTCTGAAAGTTCAACTTCCTTTTCCTGTAAGTTGAAGTTCAGAATGAACTGGGCGTAAGTGGAAGGAAGGGACTGAAGAATCAAGTCCGTATAGAGCTCATTCTCCAACGTGGTCCCAAGTTCCGCGAGCTCCTCTATGTAGCCAATCATCTTAAGCACGTGTTCCGCTAGCGATGATCCGACGGCCAACCTTGCCGAAAACAACTTCTTCGACACTTCGTATCTGGCGATACGAGACCGCTCTCCATACAGTTCTTTTGTATGAAGAAATATGGACTCTATGTCCATATTCTCGTGCCTCCTCTGATGTTCGTTGTCCATCGAGGCAAGTACGAGGAATTTGGCCTTCGCGCAATCTATTTTCCAGGTCTTACGGATTTCCCTATCCGCGACACTGGTTTTGGGACCTGGGACAGGGGGAGCTTTGGTGGTAAGGAGATACCCCAACTTGTCGTAAGTGATTGCCATCTTGACATTCCTGAGCCAATCTTTGTAGTGTGGCCCTGTCAGTATGTTTTTATCTAGTAATAACTTAAGTCCAGTCATCTTGAATGGTCGCTGCAATTAGGAGAGAGAAAAGAAACACATTAGCATGATGCTCTTGCAAGTTTAGAGTGGTTTTTAGTTTGTCTAAACAGGATGGCTCCCACTGTCTCTCGAATCCCTTCTCAAACCGTAAAGAAAGAATTAGTCGGGATCAATCTCACCGTACAATACTTGCTTAACCGTTCAGCCAGGCCAGTGTCGGTACTTCGAGGGAGGTTTTCCAACGCTTTCGCGAAGTTCCTTAATTAAGTAACCTCTTTTCCCAGTGGGCGTAGCCCCGCTAACACCTTTCTAGACACCTACTAGGTTTATAGCATTGATCGTTAAGTGAGAGTTTTCCCGAGGAGTAGCATATACTCACAGTAGGATCGGGATCCAAATATCATCGCGTGATAAAACCGAAGGAATCCTACCAGAATCATCACACTCCAAATGGTATGCAGCGCTAGCAAGTTTCAGTACTTATGAAACCCCCGATGTGGATTTTTGCCCCATGCTCTTATGACCTTGACTTTGGCCAAAATATCATAAGTCACATGTCAAGTTCTACCCGTCATTCTCCTGGTTAATTTGGACCCACCCGTACCTACCCTTGACTTTGGCGAAAATGGCAGCAGGACTGTCCCAAACCAACGCATCTATCTATGCTGCACATGAATACCCAATAGCTACCAATCACTATGCCTTGACTTTGGCCAAAATACATAGCTTGAATACTTTTTGACCATTCATGTGGAATGACGGAGGGCTACGAATGGTTTTGGCGAAACCGTGAACGTAGTGAACTTGATATAATCGATGGAACGAGATAGCTTTTAAAAGGAGTGGTTCAAGCTCCGCGTTTAAAGGTTTAGTTTTTAAAAGGACCAAGTGGTTTTCAAAGTGTTCCAATCGACTTTTACTTGGTTTATTTTCTTGCATTAGTTCTTTTAATGTGTCCCATCATTTAATCCTACCATTGCAGAAAACAACCAAAATATGACGTACGCTTATGCCATTCGCATTCGCCACGGGCCCCGTCATCACCCGTTAGGTTACTTAACTAACGACAGAGCGGGGGCTGGGCTAGCGCGGCTGTAAAACATAAGCAACGCCTAAATAGTTATAGTATATAGATATATAGCAATGATAGAAATTACAGATCACAGATGAATACATTGGATATACTAGGAATCCGCAATCCGTTCGAGCCAGCAACGAAAAGCGGATTACACGGTCGTGGTGAATAGCCAATACCCCACCCAAGACCCCTACGGGTGCGGCAAACTACCCGCCAAGTACCCGAAGCGAAGCAACCTCCCTCAACACCGTGAGTAAGCCACTCGGCACTTCGAGATACCCGGTAGTTTGTGCACCCCCTCCATGGGTCTTTCCTAGGAGCAAAAACAGTAAAAAGAATTATACAATGACGGCTACAACCCCGACCCGGTTGTGCGGCCAAACAAATAATAATACATCAATTTACATATTACATGAATGAAAGAAAAAGAAACACTCATCTCACATCCACCCCGGCTATTCACCCGCGACAATCCAACGCATTCATATACACATACCATCAACAAACACAGATCACTGATATGTATAACTCCCACTAATCGACGTATAGCGATTAGCGGACGTTCAATACATATAAACATCACAGATATAACCCTTTAGTCAAAGTGTGGTGAAGTTCGATCAAAAATACGGATTTATAAGCCCCCAAAAGCAAATTTCCTTTCTGGAAAACCTGGGCACAAATAAACCATCTTAAAAATCCTAAAACCATGTCAGAAGAACACTGCACCAAACTCGATCCAGAGAAGAGTCAAAACGGCGGCGGTTCCGCGGCAACAGGCATGCTTTTGCCACAGAACCGCCGCGCTTTGAACTGTTCACTTGACCGTATTTGGTGTGCTTCTTCACAAAACCCTGAGACTATTTTTGAAGTATGATTTTTTATTTTTAGAGCAGAAAAAATTTCAACAGAAAGTAAGGGTTTTATGTTTTGGTTTTGCGATTTTTCCGATCAAACTTCCATACACTTTACTACCTAGCTAGTTTATGTTTAGTTAGGCTCTAATACCACTGTAAGTCCACGTTGCCCACCCCGGTGCTTGCGGGGAGGCAGAAAACGGAATAAAAATCGGATTTTTATCATGCTAGGCAACATGGACTAACAAAAGAAGGATCTTTGCTAAACAAAAACTAACTAAAGCTAACTAGAAATTAGCTACATGGAAGAAAGGTTATACCTTGGGCTTTATGTCCTTCTCTCCTTGCTCCTTGTAGTGAACGGAAGTGATCTCCTTGTCGTCTTCTTGAGTCGAAGAAGGATCCACCCGAGAGCCTCAACCTTTGGCTTCAACTCCAAGCTAGAAGCAACTAAAGTGCTAGAAGTGCTAATCCTAGTACCTTAGATGAGAGTAGAGATTATCAAGAAGAGGTTTTTCTCAAGCTCAAGTGTTTCTCAACACATGAGAAGGGAGAGCTTGAGGGAGAGGAAGAACACAAGAGAGAAAGTATATGATAGAATGAGAGAATAAAATGAACCATTCTCTCATATATGGGTGAATTATGTAAATTGATAATTAGCAAGATAATTGTCATGGCTTAATCAAGACATGACCATTATCATTTCATTTTTAATGCAAATTGCAAGGATCAAAGAGCATCTTTTAGATGAAATGATGATGGTCAAAGTGTCAACCTAAGTCAACAAGTCAAGAATGTCAAATGGTCAACAACCCTAACCATGCACAATTATATTAAACTAATATCAATTAATCATAATACACACATAAGCATTAGGGTTAATAAAATGACAATGTTCATTAACCCTAATCAAAGTCCTCTCCCTCTGTCTCAATCAACTGTGCATACGCACCCGTATTCGTGATCCGAGGAACACGAATACAAAGAGATAAAACCAATCCCAAATCATATACTAGGATCTGGCTTAAACCAAAGCCTGCTAGTATAAGCTGTCCGGACAGCAAACGTGCACAAGTGCGCGGATGTGAACGAACCCTGTCGCAAAACCATGCGACCTCTACTCATTTTGCCTAAAGGCGAATAGCTCTCTGTGTGGGACTCTAAAGACTCAACACTACGCTGGCAGTGGGTTTAACCACAGACCGCAAGCGGCACTAGCTGTACGTAACGGTCCCCAGGTAGATGCCGATAAGAAGGCTGACGAGGTGAACCCATCTGAACTCCTACTGAGCCTGTATGTGACAGTCTCCGTACAGTCCGGTCTGTTCGTCTGATACATCGCATGGCGGGCCTAGGGGGGCGGTGAACGTCAGTCCCCTAATAGCGGTACAAGTCGTGTCGGAGTGTAGCCCAGAACACCCTGAGATAACACTGGAAACCTACCAGTATATCTCGCTTGCCCCGGCCAGGGACTACTTGTGGAATGGCTCTCCTAGACACAGCGTGATGTCAACCCCCAATACCGGGAGAGACGAATCCTGTCTAACCGTCACTGCCTCCAAGTGCTTCGGGACTGCACCCAACTACTACCTGTTTGCACGACTCTTTTGAGCCGTGGTAGGGTAGTAATCAAAGTACAGTGAGAACACACTCGAGGCGAAGTGACAGTGTCAAGTCAGCGGACTAAGCTGTACTCATGTCACCTGGGAACTGATAACTGACGATAGGTATAATACCAACCAACAGTTCCCGACGAGTCCTGTCCAGTGTGCTCGTAACCTAACGAGCACCCGCATACTATCTCAAGTACGACGTACTGACGGCTGTGGGACAGACCGTCTCCCACGCTGGGATGAGAAGCGCATACGCTAGTCTACTCTGGAGTATCGATGCCCTGTCTCGATAGTCCAACGACTAGGGACCTGTATAAGGATATGCTTATGGATTACCCAGCCCTACGAGTGTGAGCGCCATCACAACGCTGGTAATCAAGCAAAGATCCTAAGGGCTCTACTAATATGTATATAAGCGATATGCTAAAAGAAACACATGCACATATTAAAGCAGAGACAAACCAAGTAGCATACTACCATTTCGAGCAAGATTGTATATACAACTGTGAATATCCCAAGCTTCCATCAAGTAATATACATACTAGTATGATACAGTAATGGCCTCTAGGGCATATACACTAAAAACAAGTATAGGATCTTAGGTGCAAAAGGCCAATGGTTGCGGGAACTTACCATCGCCCCTCATCACGGTCTAGAAATGTATACACTAGTCTACTCCAGAATATCGATGCCCGGTCTCGATACTCCCACGACTAGGGACCTGTTAAGGATGTGCGTACTGACTACCCAGCTCCCATAAGTATGATCGCCATCACAATGCAGGTAGTCTATCAATGATCCTACGGGCTTTATCAACATGTATGAATGATACGTAATAGCAAGTAAAACATATGCACATGGTAAGATAAAGACAAACCAGATAGTATACTATCATATCGAGCAAGACTGTCCTGTTTATATATATGTCCAAACATCCACATGTATACATATACAATAATGGCCTCTAGGGTATACATATCCAACACTGTCCTCCATGAGAATCCTGATCAACTCCCCTCTGACGAACATTTCAATCAAACAGAAATTTTCGTCAGAGAGCTGGAACTCATGTAAGTCTTTCAAATACAAAGTGTATTTTAAACGAGAAAGAAAACATAACAGAAGTATGAGGTGACAACAAGCATATATAAATAAAACATCTAACAATTATAAATAACAATAATTAAACATTGTGAAATGTAGCACACGAACATGAATGAATGTGCATGATAAGGTTTCTTGCTTGCATGATGTATCCTATCTATCGTTCATCTTAGTTTAGCGAGGACGGTGAACTGGGCTTCAAGAGTATTCTGATTGTCCCACGGAACAACAACATGAATGTGTGTGTGTGTGTGTGAGGGGGAGAGAGAGAGAGAGAGAGAATAATGGAGAAAAGGTGCCATAGGAGGGAAAAACTTTCTATGGCGTCGAAAAAATACATCCTCCATGATTTTTTCCGACAATTGATATTTATCATCTTTATATTTATCATCTAAGATGTGGATACACGAAATTTCATTTAATTCTACAACTTTTTCACCGTTGAATTAGCAATATAAAAAGTTCTATTGTCGGTAAACCGTTAATTTTGCACCTACTAAATCAATGGTGAAAAAATGGTAGAATCATATGAAATTTGGTGTATCCACATCTTGGATGATAATGATGAAGTTGACGGGTGCCGACCATCGGAAAAAAAATGATGGAGGGTGTATTTTTTCGATGCCATAGGAGGAAATTCCTTCTTATAGCCTCTTATATATATATATATATATATATATATATATATATATATATAGCAATCCTTTAATACCACTATATATATATAGAAATCCTTTAATACCACTATTTATATATATATATAGCAATCCTTTAATACCACTATATATATATATATAGAAATCCTTTAATACCTATATATATATATATATATAGCAATCCTTTAATACCACAGAAACACAGGAACAATGTAGGGGATTCTTGAAACCCGTGCCGCCACCTTCGCCAAACTATCTTAACCCCACATAAAATAGTCATGCTCTTAACCGACACATTGGACTTGCAAGAGTATACATTGAGGGTGAACCATTACAATGAACTATTCATTTCATGACCTAAACATTATCAATAATTAACAAGATCCTTTGCAAGTTTTCGGTTTAGTACTTGACCATACTATATAACATGTTATCATTCAGGAAAAGACAATAATTTCATGAACTTTAAGCGCAAATGAAGTATATAACAATTCAGATTCTAATATAATCAAGAAAATTTGTGTTTTCTGTTATGGAGTTTCTACAAGAAGAATTTCCTAATTCAGTTATCAGGAACTCGAGTTATGAAGGTTTTAATCTAGATTGCACGTATGTTTCAGCCACAGTTTTAGAAAACATTGCTGATGTCAAAGAGTTGTTTCGGGGTGTTTATGAATAGAATCATAGAACTAAATATACTGAGAAAAGGTGCGTCACTCAAAGCACTTATGAAAAACCTAAGGGTTTTCTCAGTTTGGAGTCCTAAGGTAGAAGTTATGACATTTTGAGCGACAAGTTCTACAGCAGTTTTCTGAATAAACAGCAGTCATTCCCAGAAGGAAACCACTAAGTCATGGCAGAGGTAAAGACTTGAATATAATGTAATTCCTAACAGACGGAATTACAAAATCTGTTCTGATTATTTTTATAAACTTATTAGAGTGAAATGGTATTGCTGAAATTCTGCAGTAGTCAAAAACTTCGCAACAAAACTAAATTGCATAAAACTATGACCTAGGTTCATGCTTAGGCAAAAATTCAAATATAAAAGTTGTAGATATTTCTCTGCTATTATTTTCTAAAGAAAGAAACAAGTCGTTTGGTTACAGGAACATCAAGATGCATGCGTTTAAAGTTCACAAATAGCAACAGAAAATTTCAGAATTGGCAATATAACGTTCTATCTTGGTTTAACCTAAACTACGCCGTCATGGCAACCACGGGGAGACGTCGTTACACCATAGGTTAGTTAACTACGGCAGAGCGGTCGCTGAATTGATCATGACATGCTGAATTAGGGTTAAATCTAACTTAATAATAAACATCATAGGCCGCATGTATATAAAAACAAATCTTAACAACTCTTGGTGGTCAACGCCATAAATCCTAATGTGTTAACACCGTGATCAATGAGAAAAAATCACATAAAACATATTAAATTCAACACAAAACATGCATATGGTATTGATCAAACATTATAAAAACAAACAATTATTGAAAACCCTACGTCGACTTTTCTTTTCATTAAAAAATATCACCTTTCCTTATTTCTTTTATTCCTAGCTTGAGACATTACAATGTAGATCATAGATGTCTAAGATGAGAGATTGAGGGAGCGATCTAGAGTTTAGAGATGACTTACAATCAAGACAATCTATGATTGTTTAACTGTGAGAGACGGAACCTCGATTTGATCGAGATTCGATGGCGATGGTAGGTGTTCTCTTTCAACGATCTTCTCTTTCATTGCTAAGGTCTTTTGATCTTGAGAAAGAACAGAAAGAAAGAGGGGAAAGCAGAGGGAGATAAATTTCGGAGCAGAGGAAAATGACGGTCAAAAAAAAAATTAGGGTTCTTCAAAGGGTTATATAGGCATCGGGGTTACTCGGCTAGATTAAGAAAATATAAGTAAATAAATATGCTATACATGATCACATGAAGAAACTCGTTCCAAACTGGCCCCACCTAACCGCTTGGGGTGGCCAGATAACCGCCTGGGTCAGCCCAGTAGTGGCCCCCTGGCTCGGGTCTTGGTCAGAGAGCCCTACATCATCTAAGTAAACCAAAAATACTTTCTATTCATCATAAAAAATTCGAGGTCGGTGAGGCACGCATATGAAGAGAAGTATTCAAAAGAAAAACAAAAGAATTAGAATAAAAAGAAATAGGATTATAGCGGAGTTCGAACTTGCGACTTATGGGTTGGGAATACAAGGCGATAACCAATAGATACTAGTAATAGACCATGTATATAAGTAGGAAATACATACTTATATATGATTGGTTCAAAAGAAATGCTTTTATAAAAACAATAAGAAAGACATATGATTTTCACAGTCCATACAAGTGTTAAACCAATTTTGTTTTATAAGGCACCGTCACGATCCGGAATTGGCACGTGACCGACACGAGAATTATGTGAAGTCTACAGGACCCCGCCGTAATTCAAGTAAGCCGAAGCCCAGAAATCTAAACCCTTTTACGGAAAATAATGGAGTTACAGTTTTGAAATATCGGCATAAAGAATTTAAGCCTTCTTTTAAAGTATAAATAACATTATATGAAAATGTAATAGTTTGCAATCTATCTTTGATAACATTTTAGTCCTTAAAATTTGGGCAACACTTCCCTTGTATATTTTGATCCAAAACCATATACATGTAAAATATAGGCATCCCCAAGCAGGAGCTAGCTCTTCGCCAAGTGGCGGAATCACAACCATGCAATAAAGCATAAATATATATATACGACGCCCTACGGCGAAGATCAATCATAGAGTGAAAGTAAATCAGACCAAGACATCATCAGCTCAAATAAGCGACAAACACCCATCTCGCTCTAAGTCTCGCAATATACAAGTCTGTGTCTAGGTCTACCAAATATACATAGTCTGGTTTCTGATTGATGGAACTTTAACTAGATACAACAAAAATAAGTAGGTACAAGGGTGGTCACGATTCAAATATGTATCCCAGCTACCAAAGCAAAACACCCTGAAGAAAGCTATTTGCTAGCGAGCCACTACTGATCCAAGCGGGCGAACCTGCAAGAAAACTGTGGCACAACGGGGTGAGTTGCCAACTCGTGAGTAGAAAATATCAGCAGGTAGAAATCGAATGAACAACGATCCCTAGGTCATACTGTATCATGAAGGTAATACTATGGTATCTAGGGTGATCATGTATGCACATGTGTATAATAAAGTCATGCCAATATCAGTATCTAATGATAGTCATCTGAATGTATATGCATGTATGCATGTGTATCAACCAACGTGTGTCCATCAATGACACATCGATCATCATGAAACCTGAGTGTCCAACATCGACACTCAAAACATCATAAAACCAGTGTCCAGCATCCACATGTAAATCCTCATATCTCAGGCGTTGCATCCTCAAATCGTCCCTTATATCCATCGGATCTCACGACTCTGGTCGGTATCCTCCGGATAACCGCCGAGCCCAAACTATTACCGGTCAGTAGTGCTCCCCTGCTAGGCTCATCATCTATCAATACGATCTTCTTGCCTCGGGATACCATACCAGGCCCCACCATGTACTCGTAGATGGTGTCTTCTCACTCCTCGAATCGGGTAATCATATAGCTCAGAACCGAGAAAACTCATGGTGGACACCATAAATCACATCACGAGAAACCACGTTTTAAAACAATCATAAGACTTAAAATATATCAGCGGTTCTCAAATCTAGAGATATCATGAAAACAACATCTCATATGCATGTAACCATAAAGTACAGTATATGGAAGCATAGAACATTACTATAAGAATCTCAAGTGTTATCATGCAAGCATGTCATATGATAATTACTGAACAATGATTGTACTTTACAGTTAAGAGCAATATAGTGATGTAACAGTTCTACTGTGTAAGTGGCATAGCAATTACCGATGATGAATGTGTGAGCCGGCAAATCTGTGTATGTGTAATATGCACATCATCGGTAATAATGCGGTGTACTTGCAGACGATGCCATATAAAGGTAATGCTGGGAGTATAGTACGCATGTCATGGAAAATAATACAGCATAGCATGAACGGTAATAAGATAGGTAACTGTAAGTCCATATTGCGACCCCCGGTTCTTACGGGGAGGCGGAAACGGTATAAAAAACAAATTTTTATCGCAAGAGGCAACATGGACTAGACAAGGTCGGGATCGTGTCTAAACTAAACTAGCAAAAACGCTAAAGGGAGTTAGTTACTATGGAAGATGGTTATACCTAAACTTGAACTCCTTCTTCTTTAAACCTTGTAGAGGTTGATGGTTCTCTTCTTGTCGCCTTCTTCCGTCGAAGATGGATCCACCTCGAAGGTTCGACCTTTGGGCTCTTCCTCGATCTTTGAGTGAACTAGGGTTTCCGGCTTGCTAAACCTTGAACCTAGAATGAGTAGAGAGTGACTAGGGGTTGCTTTTCTTTTTAAAGAGAAGGATTCTAAACACATGAGAAGGGTTCTCTTTTGCTAGAGGAAGAAGAAGATGAAGTGAGGAGAGAGAAGCAAAATAAGATAATGAGCTATCTTTTTCTTTCTTGCAACCATAATGCCAAAAGAAAAGAATTATCTAAATAATAATAATTCAAAATAAGAATAGTTGATGGTAATTTGGAATGACCACTATCATGCTTCTTTAAATGAAATGTAAGCATGAATCAAGGAGGATCTTTCAAAGCATGATGGTGGTCAACATTCAACCATGGTCAACAAGTCAACCATGGTCAACAAGTCAACAAAATCAACCATAACAAAATTCTCATTTAATTACTATTATTAATAGATAATCCATAAATCCATTAGGGTTTGGAAAATGATGACTGTCAACTGTGCATACGCACCCGTTCCGAAACCCTAATGAAATACCTCATCCTCCGCCTCAAGCAACTGTGCATACACACCTGCATTCTCGTTCCGAGGAACAAGAATACCAAGATATAAAAGCAACCCTAAAACATATACCAGTATCTGGCTCAAACCAGAGCCTGCCAGTATAATCCGTCCGGACTCCAAACGTGCACAAGTGCGCGGATGAGAACGAACCCTGTCGCAAAACCATGCGACCTCTACTCTGTTTTGCCCAGAGGCGAATACCCTCTGTGTGGGACTCTAAAGACTCGACACTACGCTGGCAGTGGGTTTAACCACAGACCGCAAGCGGCACTAGCTGTGCGTAACGGTCCCCAGGTAGATGTCGACAAGAAGGCTGACGAGGTGAAACCCCATCTGAACTCCTACTGAGTCTGAATGTGACATTCTCCGTACAGTCCGGTCTGTTCGTCTGATACATCGCATGTCGGGCCTAGGGGGCGGTAAAACGTCAGTCCCCCAATAGCGGTACAAGTCGTGTCGGAGTGAAGCCCAAAACACCCTGAGATAACACTGGAAACCTACCAGTATATCTCGCTTGCCCTGGCCAGGGACTACTCGTGTAATGGCTCTCCTAGACACAGCGCGATGTCAACCCCCAATACCGGGAGAGACGAATCCTGTCTAACCGTCACTGCCTCCAAGTGCTTCGGGACTGCACCCAACCACCACCTGTTTGCACGACTCCTTTGAGCCGTGGTAGGGTAGTGATCAAAGTGCAGTGGGAACACACTCGAGGCGAAGTGCCAGTGTCAAGTCAGCGGACTAAGCTGTACTCATGTCACCTGGGAACTGATAACTGACGATAGGTATAATACCAACCTGTCAGTTCCCGACGAGTCCTGTCCAGTGTACTCGTAACCCAACGAGCACCCGTATACTATCTCCAGTACGACGTACTGATGGCTGTGGGACAGACTATCTCCCACACTGGGATGAGAAGCGCATACGCTAGTCTACTCCGGAGTATCGATGCCCTGTCTCGATAGTCCTACGACTAGGGACCTGTATAAGGATGTGCCTATAGATTACCCAGCCCCCACTAGTGTGACTGCCATCACAACGCTGGTAATCAAGCAAAGATCCTAAGGGCTCCACTAATGCGTATAAGTGATATACTGAAATAAACACAAGTACACATTGAAGTAGAAACAAACCAAGTAGCATACTACTATATTGAGCAAGATTGTTTATACAAGGTGAACGTCCCAAGCTTCCATCAAGTAATATACAAACTAGTATGATACAGTAATGGCCTCTAGGGCATATACACTAACAATCTCCCACTTGCACTAAGGCCATGAACTGGCGTACCGAAGACCTATCATCTCGATCAGCCGCTCGAACTGAGTCTGGGGTAAGGCCTTGGTGAATGGATCTGCAGTGTTCTCTTCTGAAGCAACCCTCCGAACCTCGATCTCCTTGGGATCCACGATCTCCCTGATCAGGTGATACCGCCTCAAGATGTGCCTGGATCTCTGATGGGACCTGGGTTCCTTTGCTAAAGCTATAGCCCCGTTGTTGTCGCAATACAGAGGTACTGGGTCAACAATGGACGGAACCACCTGAAGTTCTTTTAAGAACTTCCTTATCCAGACAGCTTCTTTTGCGGCATCAGATGCAGCGATGTATTCCGCTTCCATAGTCGAGTCTGCAACGGTTTCCTGTTTGGAACTCTTCCAACACACCGCCCCTCCATTGAGGGTAAAGACAAAACCCGACATGGACTTGGAATCATCCTTGTCACTCTGGAAGCTGGAGTCAGCAAAGGCCTCAATCTGGAGGTCTTTTCCGCCATACACCAAGAACATCTCCTTAGTCCTTCTCAGGTACTTGAGACTGTTCTTTACTGCTATCCAATGTTTCTCCCCAGGGTTTGACTGATACCGGCTTACTACACTCAGTGCATAAGCTACATCCGGTCTGGTACACAACATCGCATACATTATAGAGCCTACCGCAGAAGCGTAGGGTATAATAGACATGCGATCCCTCTCCAAATCAGTCTTGGGAGACATCTCTTTAGAGAGGGTGATCCCGTGACAAGCCGGTAGGTTACCGCGCTTGGAATCTTCCATACTGAATCTTTTCAGTACGGTGTCGATGTACCTGGACTGTGAAAGTCCTAATATCCTCTTGGATCTATCACGATGGATCCGGATCCCCAGGATGTAAGAGGCATCACCCAGGTCTTTCATGGAGAACCTGTGTGACAAGAAACTTTTGACAGATTGTAGCATAGGAATGTCATTTCCTATTAAGAGAATGTCATCCAAGTATAAAACAAGGAATACTACAGTTCTCGCTACAAATCTACTATAGATGCATGGTTCATCTGGATTTTTGATAAAGTCAAATTCCTTGACCGTCTCATCAAAACAGATGTTCCAACTCCGCGATGCCTGCTTTAGTCCATAGATGGACTTAAGCAACTTGCACACCTTTCCGCTGCTCCCACTCTGAATGAAACCCTCTGGCTGATCCATATAGACACACTCCTCTAAACTTCCATTTAGAAAAGCGGTTTTTACGTCCATCTGCCAAATCTCATAATCGTGGAAGGCAGCAATGGCAAGAAGGATCCGAATGGATTTCAGCATAGCCACTGGAGAAAAGGTTTCGTCATAGTCCAAGCCAGGTCTTTGACGGAAACCCTTTGCTACAAGTCTAGCTTTATAGGTCTCAACCTGTCCATCTACACCAATCTTCCTTTTGAAGATCCACTTGCATCCTACGGGTTTTACCCCGTCTGGAGCAATGTCCAACGTCCATACTTTGTTGGTGTACATGGACTCCATTTCGGTCCGCATTGCATCTAGCCATTTTACCGAGTCAACGCTCTGAACGGCCTGTTGGAAGCTAGTAGGCTCATCATAATCTATGATGCAATCCTCTCTATCCCCGTCTATGAGAAAACCGTAGTATCTCTCGGGCGGATGAGACTGCCTACTACTTCTGCGGAGCGGCATAGGAATGTCCTGTTCATTTGAACCCTCTGGTTCCATTAAGCTTTCAGTAATAGTCTGTGGTTCTGGAATTTCTTCCTGTTCTATTGCGCTCCCACTTACTTCCTTTTCTAAGAACTGATGTTCCAGAAAATGGGCATTACGAGAAACAAGGACTTTTTGTTCCTCTGCGTAATAGAAAAGATACCCCCTGGAGTTCTTTGGGTATCCCACAAACTTGCACAGTACTGAGCGTGCCTCGAGCTTGTCCGTATGCTGCTTTTTGACATAAGCTGGACATCCCCAAATCTTCAGGTACTGAAGATAGGGTTTCTTCCCACTCCATAACTCATATGGTGTGGTAGGCACAGTCTTAGTAGGAACTCGGTTCAATAGGTATGCAGCCGTTTCTAGCGCATACCCCCAGAATGATCGCGGTAACTCAGCGTTACTCATCATGGACCGTACCATATCCAATAGGGTCCGGTTCCGTCTCTCCGATACACCGTTATGTTGCGGGGTGTATGGAGGAGTAAGCTGAGAGAGAATCCCATTCTCTTTTAAATAATTCAGGAACTCGGCACTTAAGTATTCTCCACCTCGATCCGATCTTAGAATCTTGATACTTTTGCCGGTTTGTTTTTCAACTTCATTCTTAAATTCCTGGAATTTTTCAAAAGCTTCGGACTTATGTTTCATTAAGAAGACATAACCGTATCTTGAAAAATCATCCGTAAAAGTAATGAAGTAAGAATAACCGCTTCGCGCATGTGTAGACATTGGACCGCACACGTCGCTGTGTACGAGTCCCAAGAGCTCGCTCGCTCTTACTCCGTGTCCAGTGAACGGAGTCTTTGTCATCTTTCCTTTGAGACAGGATTGACAAGTGGCATATGATTGATATTCGAACGGATCCAAATATCCTTCTGTATGTAACTTAGTCAACCTTCTCTCATTGATGTGACCCAGTCTACAATGCCATAAGAAAGTCTGATTGATATCTGGAGACTTTCTTTTGTGTGTATTCTGGACATTGAAAATCTGTGGTTGGTTTAATACGTATATACCATTGCTCAGTGTACCTGACCCAATCAGAACTTGATTAAGGTGAATGTTTACAACATTACTTACAAACGCAAATTCATAACCTTCTTTAGAAACCAAAGATACAGAAATGATATTACAAGTTGCGTTGGGTACAAAAAAGCAATTACGCAAAACCAAAACATGCCCATCTGACATTCCCAGGTGATAGTCCCCCACGGCTTTAGCATCCATGCTAGCTCCGTTCGCAACTCTGAGGGTCATGTCACCTGCCTTCAAAACCCTACGGCTTCTCAACGCCTGCAAAGAATTACAGATATGAGATCCTGATCCGGTATCCAATACCCAGGAAGTAGAGTTTATAGAAAGACAGTTTTCAATAACATACACACCTGAAGCTGAAGCCGCAACCTGCTTCAGTTCCTGTGTCCTGGCTTTCCAAGCCCTGCAATCTTTCTTCCAGTGTCCACTTTTATGACAATAGAAGCACTCTTCCTTTCCAACAAGCTTCCCCGCAATCTTTGTTGCCTTTTCCTTTCCCTTCGTACCCACTTTACTAACACCGCCTCTTGGTTTGGCGGGGGCTTTCTTCCTCTTTCCCTTGGCTTTCGCCTTGGACCAAGAGGAAGAAGATCCTCCTACAAACAAAGCGGGTGTTTCCCTACCCTTCTGTAGGGTGCCCTCTGCGCTCCTCAGCAGGTTGAGGAGTTCTGAAAGTTCAACTTCCTTTTCTTGCAAGTTGAAATTCAGTATGAAATGGGCGTAAGTGGATGGAAGGGACTGGAGAATTATATCCGTATAGAGTTCACTGTCCAACGTGGTCCCAAGTTCCGCGAGCTCCTCAGTGTAGCCAATCATCTTAAGCATGTGGTCCGCTACCGATGATCCGACGGCCAACTTTGTCGAAAACAACTTCTTCGACACTTCGTATCTTGCGATACGAGACTGCTCTCCATACAGTTCTTTTGTATGAAGAAATATGGATTCCAAATCCATATTCTCGTGCCTCCTCTGATGGTCGTTGTCCATCGAGGCAAGTACGAGGCACCTGGCCTTCGCGCAGTCAATCTCCCAAGTCGTACGGATTTCCTTATCCGCGACGCTGGAGGTGGGACCTGGGACGGGGGGAGCTTTGGTGGTAAGAAGATACCCCAGCTTGTCGTAAGCGATTGCCAATTTGACATTCCTGAGCCAATCTTTGTAGTTTGGCCCTGTCAGTATGTTTTTATCTAGAAGTAACTTAAGTCCAGTCATTTCGATTTGGTCGCTGCAGGGGGAGAGAAGAAACACTTAGCACGATGCTCTTGCAAGTTTAGAATGATTTTTAATTTGTCTAAACAGGATGGCTCCCACTGTCTCTCGAATCCCTCCTCAAACCACAAAGGAAGAATTAGCCGGGATCAATCCCACCGTACAATACTTGCTTAACCGTTCAGCCAGGCCAGTGTCGGTACTTCGAGGGAGGTTTTCCAACGCTTTCGCGAAGTTCCTTAATTTAAGAACCTCTTTTCCCTGGGGGCGTAGCCCCGCTAACACCTTTCTAGGCACCTACTAGGTTTATAGCATTGATCGTTTAGTGAGAAATTTCCCGAGGAGTAGCATATACTCACAGTAGGATCGGGATCCAAATATCATCGCGTGACGAAAATGAAGGAATCGTACCATAATCATCACACTCCAAATGGTATGCAAATCTAGCAAGTTTCAGTACTTATGAAACTCCCGATGTGGATTTTTGCCCCATGCTCTTATGACCTTGGCGTGAGGTCAAAATGTCATAAGTCACATGTCAAGTTCTTCCCATCATTATCCCGGTTGATTTGAATCCACCCGTACCTACCCTTGACATAGGCCAAAATGGTGGTACGACTGTCTCAAAACAATGCATTCTATCTATGCAACAGATAAATATCCGGCAGCTACCAATCACTATGCCTTGGCGTGAGGTCAAAATACATAGCTTGAATACTACCGTATATTTAACTGAAATGATGGAGGGCTACGAATGGTTTTGGCGAAACCGTGAACGTAGTGAACTTGATATAATCGATGGAACGAGATAGCTTTTAGAAGGAGTGGCTCAAGCTCCGCATTTAAAAGTTAGTTTTGAAAAGAACCGAGTGGTTTTTCGAAAGTGTTCCATCGACTTAAACTTGGTTTATTATCTTGCATTAGTTCTTTTAATGCGTGATATTCTTGCATTAGTTCTTTTAATGCGTCCCATCATTTAATCCTACCATTGCAGAAAACAACCAAAATATGACGTACGCTTATGCCATTCGCATTCGCCACGGGATCCCGTCATCACTCGTTAGGTTACTTAACTAACGACAGAGCGGGGGCTGGGCTAGCGCGGCTGTAAAACATAAGCAACGCCTAAATAGAAAGCAATGATAGACATTACATATCACAGATAAATATATTGGATATACTAGCAATCCGCAATCCTTTCGAGCCTGCAATGAAAAGCGGATTACACGATCGCGGTGAATAGCCAAATACCCCACCCAAGACCCCTACGGGTGCGGCAAACTACCCGCCAAGTACTCGGCAGTTTGTGCACCCCTCCATGGGTCTATCCTAGGAGCAAAAACAGTAAAAAGAATTATACAATGACGGCTACAACCCCGACCCGGTTGTGCGGCCAAACAAATAATATTATTACATCAATTTACATTTACAATGAATGAAAGAAAAACAAAAGCTCATCTCACATCCACCCCGGCTATTCACCCGCGACAGTCCAACACATTCATATACACAATCCAATATCAAACACAGATCATGTATAACCCCGACTAATCGACTTATAGCGATTAGCCGACGTTCAATACATGAAAGCAACACAGATATAACCAACATAGCCAAAATGCAGTGAAGTTCGGAAAAAAATACGGAATTATAGGACCCCAAAAGTGAATTTCAGTTCTGGAAAATCTGGGCACATATAATACATCTGAAAAATCCCAAAACCAACACAGACACACACTGCACGAAAAACGATGCAGAGAAGACGACAAACGGCGGCGGTTCCGCGGCACATGCCTACCTCGTGCCGCGGAAGCGCAGCGGTTTGAACAAAACAGTGGATCGTTTTTCATGGGTGTTCACACAAAACCCTGAGCCGAATTTACAAGTATAAAGTTTTTCATTTAGAGCGGAAAAAATTTCAACAGAAACTTAGGGTTTTGGTTTTTCCGGTTTTGTGATTTTTTCGGTTCCGAACTTCGTTACACTTCACTACCAAGCTAGTTTAAGTTTAGTTAGTCTCTGATACCACTGTAAGTCCATATTGCGACCCCCGGTTCTTACGGGGAGGCGGAAACGGTATAAAAAACAAATTTTTATCGCAAGAGGCAACATGGACTAGACAAGGTCGGGATCGTGTCTAAACTAAACTAGCAAAAACGCTAAAGGGAGTTAGTTACTATGGAAGATGGTTATACCTAAACTTGAACTCCTTCTTCTTTAAACCTTGTAGAGGTTGATGGTTCTCTTCTTGTCGCCTTCTTCCGTCGAAGATGGATCCACCTCGAAGGTTCGACCTTTGGGCTCTTCCTCGATCTTTGAGTGAACTAGGGTTTCCGGCTTGCTAAACCTTGAACCTAGAATGAGTAGAGAGTGACTAGGGGTTGCTTTTCTTTTTAAAGAGAAGGATTCTCAACACATGAGAAGGGTTCTCTTTTGCTAGAGGAAGAAGAAGATGAAGTGAGGAGAGAGAAGCAAAATAAGATAATGAGCTATCTTTTTCTTTCTTGCAACCATAATGCCAAAAGAAAAGAATTATCTAAATAATAATAATTCAAAATAAGAATAGTTGATGGTAATTTGGAATGACCACTATCATGCTTCTTTAAATGAAATGTAAGCATGAATCAAGGAGGATCTTTCAAAGCATGATGGTGGTCAACATTCAACCATGGTCAACAAGTCAACCATGGTCAACAAGTCAACAAAATCAACCATAACAAAATTCTCATTTAATTACTATTATTAATAGATAATCCATAAATCCATTAGGGTTTGGAAAATGATGACTGTCAACTGTGCATATGCACCCGTTCCGAAACCCTAATGAAATACCTCATCCTCCGCCTCAAGCAACTGTGCATACACACCTGCATTCTCGTTCCGAGGAACAAGAATACCAAGATATAAAAGCAACCCTAAAACATATACCAGTATCTGGCTCAAACCAGAGCCTGCCAGTATAATCCGTCCGGACTCCAAACGTGCACAAGTGCGCGGATGAGAACGAACCCTGTCGCAAAACCATGCGACCTCTACTCTGTTTTGCCCAGAGGCGAATACCCTCTGTGTGGGACTCTAAAGACTCGACACTACGCTGGCAGTGGGTTTAACCACAGACCGCAAGCGGCACTAGCTGTGCGTAACGGTCCCCAGGTAGATGTCGACAAGAAGGCTGACGAGGTGAAACCCCATCTGAACTCCTACTGAGTCTGAATGTGACATTCTCCGTACAGTCCGGTCTGTTCGTCTGATACATCGCATGTCGGGCCTAGGGGGCGGTAAAACGTCAGTCCCCCAATAGCGGTACAAGTCGTGTCGAAGTGAAGCCCAAAACACCCTGAGATAACACTGGAAACCTACCAGTATATCTCGCTTGCCCTGGCCAGGGACTACTCGTGTAATGGCTCTCCTAGACACAGCGCGATGTCAACCCCCAATACCGGGAGAGACGAATCCTGTCTAACCGTCACTGCCTCCAAGTGCTTCGGGACTGCACCCAACCACCACCTGTTTGCACGACTCCTTTGAGCCGTGGTAGGGTAGTGATCAAAGTGCAGTGGGAACACACTCGAGGCGAAGTGCCAGTGTCAAGTCAGCGGACTAAGCTGTACTCATGTCACCTGGGAACTGATAACTGACGATAGGTATAATACCAACCTGTCAGTTCCCGACGAGTCCTGTCCAGTGTACTCGTAACCCAACGAGCACCCGTATACTATCTCCAGTACGACGTACTGATGGCTGTGGGACAGACCATCTCCCACACTGGGATGAGAAGCGCATACGCTAGTCTACTCCGGAGTATCGATGCCCTGTCTCGATAGTCCTACGACTAGGGACCTGTATAAGGATGTGCCTATAGATTACCCAGCCCCCACTAGTGTGACTGCCATCACAACGCTGGTAATCAAGCAAAGATCCTAAGGGCTCCACTAATGCGTATAAGTGATATACTGAAATAAACACAAGTACACATTGAAGTAGAAACAAACCAAGTAGCATACTACTATATTGAGCAAGATTGTTTATACAAGGTGAACATCCTAAGCTTCCATCAAGTAATATACAAACTAGTATGATACAGTAATGGCCTCTAGGGCATATACACTAACAGTAACTACCCCTGGATACATCAAATATAACCCATTATCCAATAAGGTGTTTAGAAGAAATGATTCTCCGAATCAAGATAAATCCATAAGTCGGCGATCCCGCCTCATAGTATCAGATGTGATGTAATCCTCATACATCATCCTCGAGTCGAGAGTGCGGATCAATTATCCGGGATCATATCACGTACGGTATAATCCATTGTATGGTGTCATCAAATCAGAATAAGGATCTATCATCCTAATACATAACATCATCTCATATTCACATATATACATACATATATATATCAACCTCATATCATATCTATATTAATCTCACATCATATCTTATCAATCTCATAACATATCTTGGCATGTGTATTTATGTATTCATATCAAATATATCAGCTCATATTATCTTATTTCATCATATTCTCATTTCATCATATCAATATATCAATCCAAGTCATCTTGTATTTATCATATCATCTCATACTAAATCTTTTGATCATATCCGTAAGTTGATAGCATAGGTTTCTCCAAAACATATTTTGTATATCGATTCTCCATTACTATGGTTGCGGGGGTGCTATACGCCATCACCCGACTTCCCCCGTAGATATAGATCCACTCACCTGCAATATCTTTGCTTATCCGAAGTCGATGAACATCTAGATCTCCTTCGTCGTCTCGGAAGTCCACGTGAAAGTACCTACACATCAATACACATCATAAAAATATCAAAACCAAATCCGAAAACCGATACGGCACGCAAAATGCTCATAGGTTAGAACCTATATCCCACGAATGCAAGAACAACCAATTAACCCTCAGCGTTGACGTTCGAACGTCCAACGACCGTACCAAAACTCAAATACCAAAACCAAGTTTTCAGAAATTGGAAACCCGAAATCAGCAACATTTAAAATGTTGGCTATAGTGCCCTCAAGTCAATTATTGGATCGCAGGCATGTGATTGCAATGATTGAGGGAGGACCTATACCGGTAGAACAGTCTTACTCGAGATGATAGTATGCTATCTAGTTTTCCTTTATCATCATGTACATACTTCAGACGACACTACAGATCACTATTACATATTGATAGAGTCCATAGGATTCTTGCTTGACTACCAGCAGTATGATGGCGATCATATTCATGGGAGATAGGGTCTATAAGCACATCCTTAAATGTCCCTAGTCGAGAGAGTTTCGAGATTGGGCATCGACACTCCAGAGTAGACTAGTGTATACAGATCGGCACCCCGAAGAGGGACGGTGGCCGGTCTCACAAGCCATTGGTTTCTGTTTGTTTACCTAAGATGTATACAGGTGCTCATTGGGTTATGAGTACACCAGACGGACTCGCCGGGAACATGCTAGTTGGTATTATACCTATTGTTAGATAGCAGTTCCCTGGTGACATGTGTATAGGTTAGTCTATTGACCTGAGATCATCATTTGTCTTGTGTTAGTGTAAGTCTACGGTAGCGCCCCGGCCGTCTGTCCGAGGCCAAAATGCGGAAACGAAAACTTTTTCAAAACTTGAAACCGGTGCTATCGTATACTTTAAACCCAGATCGAACGATTAACCTATAACTAGCAACTAGAGAAAGGGTTGGAAAGCTATACCGATCGATCCGTGTCCTTCGGTCTTTGGCCACCATCCCAAACTCCTCGCGGCATCTCCAAGCTGCGGTCTCCTCGTCGGAAAGGGCACCACATCATCGAGTCTTTTTACAGGCTCCCGCTTCATCCGAAGCAACTCGGGCACGAAGTTCGCTAGCCGACGTGTCCAAGGTGAAGTAGAGAATGTGTGTGACAACTTTGTCTCTTGCATCCATTGTATGGATGGAGGTTGAAGATGAAACCATCAATGGAAATGGTGAGCTCAAGAAAGAAGAGGAAGAAGAATAAATTTTCTCTTCTTTTCTTTTTGTGTTGAGATGATAAGAATGAGAGCAAGAATGAAAAATACAAGAGCTAACCCCCATCATATGGCTGCCCTTCTCTCTCCTCTTATCATTTCATCACATATATCAATCACATAATGTGACACATGCATAAAGAAAGAGACCATGAGTCACCACTTGTGCATGTGTCACAATTAATGCTCCTAATTATGATTTCTAGCTCATTATTTCCATTTGTAAACATTAACCCAAATGTTTGCAACAACAAAAAGATACGGCAACATCTAAAGTAAACTCGTGACGGATCACAAGGATACCCCTCACCTGTATATACATACCTGCATCCGCATTCCGACTGAATGCGAATGCGATGAGACTAAAGTAATCCAACAAATCTAATACAAGGATCCGGCTTAAACCAAAGCCCACTAGTATGATCCGCCCGATCATGATGCGTGCACTACTGCACGTATATGATCGAACCCTGCCATATAACATACGGCCTCTACAACGTTTCGCCCGAAACTTGAGAAACCATCTATGGGGGACTCTAAAGACTCGTCAATACTTTGGCTGTGGATTTAACCACTAGCACGTCAGTGGTATTAGCTGTAGGTAATGGGCTACCAGGTATTGACTAAAAAGGAGGTTGATGAGCGAACTCATCCTGACACCCTACTGAGCCTGTCAGTGACAATATCCGTACAGTCCGGTCCGTTCGTCTATAAGCATCGCATGGCGGGCCTAGGGGGTTGGTAAAAGTCAGACCCCCAAAAGCGGTACAAATCGTGTCGGAGTGTGGCCCAGAACACCCTGAGATACTACTGGAATACCTACCAGTAAATCTCCTGCCTTGGCCAAGGACTTCGTGTAATGGCTCTCCTAGACACAACGTGATCTCACCCTCAATACCGGGAGAGACGAAACCCCTGCCAATCCACTCACTGCCTCCATGTGGCTCGGGACTGTACCCAACTAAAACCTGTTTGCACGACTCCTTTGAACCGTGGTAGGATAGTAATCAAAGCACAGTGGGAACTCACACGAGACAAATGACGATCTCAGGTCGATGAACTAACCTGTACACATGTCACCAGGGAACTGCTATCTGACGTCAGGTATAATACCAACTAGCATGTTCCCGGCGAGTCCTGTCCGGTGTACTCATAACCCAATGAGCACCTGTATACATCTTAGGTGATCCAACTGACACTAATGGCTTATGAGACCGGCCACCTCCCCTCGTCGGGGTCTCGACTGTATACACTAGTCTACTAATGGAGTATCGATGCCCAGTCTCGAAACTCCCACGACTAGGGACCTTTTAAGGATGTGCTTATAGACCCCAGCTCCCACGTATATAATCGCCATCATACTGCTGGTAGTCAAGCAAGAATTCTAAGGGCTCTATCAATGTGTAATAGCGACCTATAAGGTCACCTAAAGCAGTACACGATGATAAAGATAAACCAGATAGCATACTTGTAGGGTTACTAGGCACTCTCACAAGGTTCTACAAGGCATCAACCATGCCCGATTTAAAATTTAGCCGTGCCGAACAACCCTAAACCAAGATCTTAGACTAGAGATTAGGTGAAACAAAGCAAGTAAACAACTTTACTTCTAAGAGTTTGGGATTACAACCTTTGTAGTCCGGTCCTTCACTTCTAAAGCTCCGTGTTGAGGTCCCTTCGCTGCGATCATCGAGTACCCGGACTCTAGAGAGGCTCCACGAAGAGAAAGATGCATGCTTGCGTCCGATTTTCGATAACAAAGATAATCTACCTTGAAGTTTCTTTAACACAAGCTCTCACTCACTAATGAAGTGAACACCCTAATCTAAATGGCTAGGATAGATTAGGATGATAAAATAGGATTTTAGCTCTCATTTGTTTTCTTAATCTCACTCATTTTCATCACAACATAAAAAGCTAGAAAGCTTTTTCATGAAAGAAGAAGGAAGAAGAAGAACCATTCTCTTTGTGATGAATAATGAAAGTAGTGTGAGGTTAGAAATGCAACCATGGTTCAAGTGAGAAGACTTAACCATTGTACAGATTTTACCATGGTCAAGGGTTTGGGTTGGGTTAAGGAAATATCAACAAAATATCATAACAAATATCTTTGCTTAAAACAAAAGCAAAGCTTCTAGAAGCTACTAGAAAGAATTAACCCAAATCAAACTCTAACCATATTTAATCTCTACTAATCATGTTGCATTTATAACCTTAACTTGTTACAATATTATATATCACATATATAATATATTTTGTAACAAAATAAAATAATACAATTAATATATATCGCATATATATCAATGTATTACCCGAGTGAGAAAAAGAATCTCTTAGTGAGCTTATATTAGTTAATGTAATTTAATATATCAAATATATAATTATACATTAAATAATCGAATCAACACTTGATCCGATAATCCGGATATTTCACAAATAACCGACTAATATAATCTGTATCAGTTCATCGAATCAACACTTGATCCGATGACCCGGTTATATCTCATATATCCGGCCGATAACTCATATCATGAGAATCTAATATGGTATCGCATACACGTATTATTCCCGATCCTGCACATATCACATATGTGCTCTTACTCCGTTTTTGCCTGAGCCAGGAAACCTCTGTGTAGGACTCTAAAGAATCGTCAATACGCCGGCAATAGGTGATGATCATATCAAACACCCACAAGCTGCAAGCGGTCAGCTAAACGTAACAGCCACCCAGGTATTGAGCGATCAGAAGATCAATAAGCAAGCCTGTACTTTCTCCTGCGAATCCAGTCAGTAACACTCCCGTACAGTCCGGTCTCTTCGTCTGATATGTCGCATATCTCGCTTAGGGGTGGTAAACGTCAGACCCCAACAGCTTGATAAGTCATGTCGATATGAGATCTATAACAGTTCGATAAAATACTGATAACTCTTACCAGTAAATCTCATCAACCCTGATCAGGGATTTCTAGTTATATCCAATCGAACACAGCGCAACATCAACTCCCTATACCGGGAGAGGCGAAACCCCTCCTATCGCTCATTGCCTCCATGTGATTCGGGACTGTACCCAAAAGCTACCTTTTTGCACGCCCTCTTGGACGTGGTATGATGGAAATCAAAGCACAGTGGGAATCACACAAGACTCTATGACGATCTCGGGTCTACAGACTAACCTGTACCAGTGTCACAAGAGAACTGCCATCTGATGTGAGGTATAATACCATCTGGGAGTTCTCGGCGAGTCCGTCCAGTGTACCCAGTCTCCACTGAGCACCCGTATATCTTCTCTGATATCAAATACCAATGGATATGAGATCATCCATCGCCCATCATATGGATCAAGAAGCGCATACGCTAGTCTACTCTGGAGTATCGATGCCCTGTCTAGGTACTCCCACGATTAGGAACATTTGAAGGATGTACTTGGCGACTACTCTGTCCTCACTAGTATGATCCGCATCATAGTCCTGGTAGTCAAGTACTCATCGTAAGGGTTTTATCAACATGTAACATAGAGACAATTATAGTACATGTTAAGATAAAGAGCAACCAGATAGCGTACTATCATGTCGAGCAAGAAAGTCCTCCTTATATATGTCCAAGCATCCACTGCAATATACATCGTATGTATAGTAATGGCCTATAGGGCATACATATAACTAACAATCTCCCATTTACACTAGGGCCATCTGTTGTGGTATCACATACCCAACAATAAGCTGTGGTTTAAGTATCTCATACTCAACCATCCCATAAAAGTATTTACTGGGAAATAGGCCTTTGTGAGTGGATCCGCGCTGTTGTCCTCTATGTCTACTCTCCTAACCTCGATCTACGTAGAGATCAACCATCTCCATGATCAGGTGATACTGCCTAAGAATTATATCTGGATTTATGATGGGACGGGGGTTCCTTGGCATAAGCCACATCTCTATTGTCACACAATGGTAGGAACGAAGTTCATCTTACGAACTCATATATATCCAGACTTGCTCTTTGGTAGCATTCTTGGTAACGATGTATCTTGCCTTTAATCGTCTAGTAAGTCACGATATCTAGCTTGGAACTCTTCCAACATACCGTCCCTCCACTGAGGGTAAAGACAATGCCTGCGACTGACATTCAGTCGTCCTTATCACCCTGGAACCTTTCCACTGATTCTTCCTAGGATCTATTGACACCATCTCACTACATCTAGTGAGAATCCTAACATCCAATTAGATCTATCTCATAGATATAAAACCTAGGATTTAGGAGGTATCACTTTGATCCCATATGGAGAATCCTTGTGATAAGCGGAGATTGACCGAGCGTAGCATAGGAAACTCCTTCCCTATCAAGAGTATGTCATCCACGTACTCTACGTGGATCACCACCGTACTCTCTACTACCTTCTCGTATATACAAAGTTCATCTACCATTTTGATGAAGTCAAACTCTTTGACTACCACATCAAAACAGATGTTCCAACTCCGCGATGCCTGATTTATCACATAAAATATCTTGCACACGTTTCCGCTGCTCCCACTGTCTACGAAGCCCTCTGGCTGTGTACTTATAGACGCTTTCTTCCAAATCATCATTTAGAAAAGCAGTCATGACACCCAACCACCAGATATCGTAGTCATGGTATGTAGCAGTGGCAAGTAGGATCTGGATGGAATTAAAGCATAGCTTTGAAAGTCTCAACTTTTCCACGTATACCAAGTAATCTTCTCAAGATATACTTGCTCTTGATGGAGATTTAACCCTTCAGATAAAGCAACCAAAGTCCATACTTTGTCGGTGTATAAGGATTCCATCTCAGATCGCTAAGCATCCAGCCATTCTTACAGAGTCCCACTCCAGATGGCCTGCTCGAAACTAGTTGGGTCATCATCTCATGATGCAATCCTCGTTCCCACTGTCATAGAGAAAACCAAAGTATCTCTCAGGTGGGTGAGGAACCCTACTAGATCGGCGGAGAGGTTGAGCTTCGTTGGAAACTATTGAATCATTTGGTTCTACCAAATCATCAGCTGTAGTTTGTATAGCTGGAACTGCTTCCAGTTCTACCTCATGACCAATAATTTCTTCATAAGAAATTCCCTTTCACAAAGGTGGTATGCTGAGAAACAAAACATCTTTTGTTTCTCGGTTTGGTAGAAGATATTTCCTTGTGAATGCTTGGGATATCCAACAAACTTCCACAGAACTGACTTTCTCTCGATCTTGTCCGGATTTTGCTTTTAGACACAGGCCGGACAACCCCAAATCTTAACTTACTTAAGATATGGGCTCTTCCCATTCCATATCACATATGAAGTGGCAGGCAACTGATTTGATTGGAACCCTATTCAATAAGTATGCAGCTTCACAAGTGCATAACTCCCAAAAGGAAATAGGAAACTCAGTAGTACTCATCATAGAGTGCACCATATCAAAATAGGGTGTGATTGCTCCGCCCCGATACACCGACGTGCTGTGGTGTATACGGAGGAGTAATACTGAGAGAGAATCTCATTCTCCTTTAGAATAGTCCAGGAATCCCGTGCTCAAGTATTCTCCTCCTTGATCACATCAAAGGACATAATACTTATACCCGGTTTTTTGTTCTCTACTTCTAACTTATATTCTGTGATTATCTCAAAAGTTTCGGACTTGTGTTTCAACAGGAACATATGTCTGAATCTTGAGAGATCATCAGTGAATGTAATGAAGTACAAAGAACCGGTCTTGGCATCTGTAGACAGGGGACCTTCATACATTAGCATGTATCAATCCTAAGAGTTCACTAACTCTTTCTCTGTTTCCAATAAACAGAGCTGTGGTCATCTTATCTTTGTGACATGACCGGCAAGTTTCACAAGATGTAAATTCAAACTAATTTAAATATGCATCTATATGTAACTTCAGCTAGTCGGGTTGCATTGATATGACCTAGTCTACAATGCCTCAAGAAGGATTCGTTCATTTCTGAACTCTTCCTCTTGTGTGTGTTCTGTACATTAAGAACTGTGGTTTGATTTAGAACGTCTATGCTTTTAGATAACGTGCCTGATCCGATCAACTCTTGATATAGGAAATGTTCAAAACATTATCCAACAATACAAAATTATATCCTTCTTTACTAATAAAGAGACTGATATGATGTTGTATATCAGGTTCGGTATCTAATAACATTCGTTTAGAATCAATGTATTTGTTAATACAGGGTAATAACTACCAACAGACTTGGCTGCAGCACTTGCACCGTTTCCATCTCATGAAACTTATCACCCGTTCTCAGTTCTCTACCTATCTGTAGCCCATGTAACATATTACATATCTGGGATCCTGATCCGGTATCACATACCCAGGACGTAGAGAATACTGAGAAATAGTTCTCGGTAATGAACACACCCGAAGAAGATGAATCAACATATACTTTCTTCGTTTGGGCGGCACAGGAATTCTGGCAATCCCCAAATTCCTGCTCTGTCTTATAATATTTATAAGTTGGAGCGGGACCAACATTCCCTAGCGCAGTATAACAAGTGGGTTCGGTCAATACATCCGTATTTTTATTTTGATTAAGGCGTGACATAGTCGTAACCAGGAGAGAGAGAGAGAAGAAAACACTCAGCGTATGCTCTTGCAAGATTAGATTGGTTATTTAATATATCTAATCAGGATGTCTCCCACTGTTTTAGTCAAATCTTCCTTCAAACCCTAAAAGGAAAGACTAGCCGAGATTAATTACACCCTACAAGTTCGCCAATCTTTCAGCCAGGCTAGTGTCGGTACTTTGAGGGAGGTTCCCCGTGCTTTCGCACGGACCTAATTAAAATAAACCTCGTTTTCCCAGGGGAGTAACCCCATTAACACCATTCTAGACACCTACTTGATCGGCTAATTGTAATGTGTAAAACTCTCCTAGGAGTAACTCTTACTCGCAGCGGGTATCGGGATCCAACTATCTCATAGAAGGTATGCAATCTCATTGCAAATTTCAACTCTTGAAATTCCCAATAATATTTTACCCCTAGTGACTTATGACCTTAACTATGGTCAACAAATCATAAGCACTAGTCAAGTTCTACCCGTCATTTCTTGATTAAATAGACCCACCCACATGACCCTTAACTAAGGTTAACAAAGTCACATGACTATTCTAACTAATCGCATCATATGCTATATAGGAAGACATCACCTAGCTACCGTACACTGTGCCTTAACTAAGGTCAACAAACACAACACGAATACTAAGTACCCTACTTCCTAAAATGATGGAGGGTTACGACAGGTTTTTAAGAAAACCCTTTGCGTAATGAACTTGATATTGTTGTAGAATCGAGTGATTTTAATTGGAATGTTTTTGAGGCCTTTTCTATTTTTGCTAAAGAGGTCACTCCCGGTGAAGGGATCGTCGGCTCTTTCCTTATCAAATAAGGTGCAGGATATTTCACAAATATCACTATGCAAAGCAAAAACTATAAAAACAATCAAAAGACAAACCGAGTTTGTAGCATCTGCTAGTTTCGCTAAAGAGGTCACTCCCGGTGAAGGGATCTCGGCTCTTTCCTTATCGAATAAGGTGCTGGATGTTCTACAAGGAACACCGCTATGCAAAGCAAGAACTAGAGCTACCAGTTTTTAAACAAGTTTCTACAACATCTTTAGGTTTCTTTTAATTTCATTAATCTCATTAATGATGTCCCATTTTAATATGCTTCACAAGCATCACATTTGAAACGAAATCTGCAATATATCATATATTTCATATATATATTATAAACATTGATCTCAGGCAGTAATATGATCTCATCACAGAATATTGTAGCAGAAAAAACATATATGAAATATTGGATATACTAGGAGGTCTATGTTTTAGTACGAGCCTGTATAAAACACGGATTCCACGGTCGCGATGAATAACCAAACCCATATCCCAAGACCCCTATGAGAGCGGCAAGCAACACTGCCAATTCTAGGGTTAGGAGACCCGGTCTCGACTCCTCGAGATGGTCTCCCACTGGACCCTAGAACCCGGTTACTTGTGCTCCCCGTCTTGGGTCTACCTAATGCGGAAAAGTAAATAATATACAATGGTGAAATCATCCTCAGCCCGGAAGTGCCCCGATAAAAGAATATTACATACAAATGAATTTTACATGAATGAAAAATAAAAACCCTCATCTCACATAAAACCTCCGGCTATTCAGAACACGATGATCCAATATAACATATCACAGCAACACATAATATCTCATATCATCAACATAAGAAAGTATGCGTATCCCGATTGTCGTTGATGTATAGCAACGAAACCGGCGACACACCACATACTACGCTTACGGTCACATAAAAGAAAGTGTAAAACTACAACAGTTGGAATCCGCAACCACCTTAGACATCGCATGCCTAACCAAATGAATTCCTTAGACATCACATGCCTAACAATTATAAACCCCGCATTTTAGTCTCAATATCGAAAACTCTTTTCAATATCAAGTCGGGCAATTCAACAAGATCCCCGACATCCTGATCGAATGCTCTTCGCAAACTTTAGTGAACGGCCGCACCCCCGGATGCCATCGACGAAGTGCACTAAGGCGGAACACCGCTGCCGCGAGCACCCGAACGGATGCTTTTGGCGACGGGGTTCTCCTACAGTCACTTGATCGGGGCTATGGTGCGTGGCTATCTATTAAGTTTACCTGGCGAGTATTCGCGTACGCTACGTGATTGCGACGGACTTTTGACCGCATCAAAATCCCGTGGCAACCGATCATCTGAGACTGAACTGCTAGATTTATAACATTCAAATTAGTTATCTCATAACTACATGTGGATTCCAAATATTGTATCACATTCCAGATAAATAGACAATGTTAAACTTTCCGATCGAATAAACAAACACCCAAGATTTCCCAAATACCTCAACACTTGAGTGGGGTTCAAAAAAGTATCCATCACATGCTACAGTACCAATGGTCCAGCCGTAGAAGGATCAAACCAACGCCTGACATGTGGCAACGCCGTACTGCCACAAACCCTAAGATTTAGAGGTGGTTCAGAAGGTCACATAATCGTGTTAAGGTTTGTGTTTTTCTAGAAGGTCCAACGCGTTACTTGCACGACTTAGAACGTTCTTAAACTACGGAAAAATCCAACACTTGGAAATTTTCCGGCAGGGAAAAAAGTGAGTTATTGATATCCGTTCGAACTTTTTAACACGTTCTGAAATTACCCAGAAAAACTTAAACGAAGCTAAACTTTCCGATCGAATGAACGAGTTCCCAATACATCCCAGAAAACTCAACATTTGAGTAAAATTAAAAATTCCCAGAAACATGCAATAGTACCTACGGATATTACTGTTGAAAACCGATCCCATAATTCAACAGTTTGGCCGCGGAACCGCCGCGCAACCAAGGGTATTGCCGCGGTTCCGCAGCGCAATAAAGGTATTTTGAGCTCGTTTTTTACAGTAACCCATAAAATCACCTGCTGAATTTTCTGAGTATTTTTAATACGAAAAAATCAACATTTTGAAAAAATTTCCAGAAACTAGGTTTTATCGGGTATTCGGAGTTCGATCGGATTTTAAACTTCGCCTAGACTTCGCCTAAACCTCTAGCTTGGCTCTGATACCACTGTAGGGTTACTAGGCACTCTCACAAGGTTCTACAAGGCATCAACCATGCCCGATTTAAAATTTAGCCATCCCAAACAACCCTAAACCAAGATCTTAGACTAGAGATTAGGCGAAACAAAGCAAGTAAACAACTTTACTTCTAAGAGTTTAGGATTACAACCTTTGTAGTCCGGTCCTTCACTTCTAAAGCTCCGTGTTGAGGTCCCTTCGCTGCGATCATCGAGTACCCGGACTCTAGAGAGGCTCAACGAAGAGAAAGATGCATGCTTGCTTCCGATCTTTGATAACAAAGATGATCTACCTTGAAGTTTCTTTAACACAAGCTCTCACTCACTAATGAAGTGAACACCCTAATCTAAATGACTAGGATTGATTAGGATAGATTAGGATGATGAAGTAGTCCCCCGATAGAGGCTGTCGTTATCATATCCCTAGAACATCCACTTATATTCTAAAACTGCTTCCGAATGTTTCTTCAGGATAGGATCAATATCAATTTATTGCATCTACTGCAAAAACAACATCTGGTGTGGTACTTGACATCTCATGATTGACTCAATTGCCTAAGCAAGTGATCTGCCAATCATGCGCATCCCTCTCCCCTTTAGTCTGTAAGACACCTTTAGAGAGGGTGACTCCATCACCTGCAGGTACACTACCGTGCCAGGAGTCGTCCATTCTAAAACACCTTTAGAATGCTGTCTAAGTACCCTGATTGGGAAACTACCCAAATCTAGATCTAAAACAATAGATCCAGTAACCAGAATGTCTGATATAAAATCCATGTCCTATGTGGAGAAACTACTGTGTGACAACCAAAATATAACCGATTGTAGTATAGGAATTTCACTTCCTACTCTGTGTATGTCATCCAAATACCAGGACATCACACCCTACTACCTTCTTAACAGATCCATCCCCAATTCTGATGAAGTCAAACCTATGACTGTCACATCAGAAATAGATGATCTATCTCCGCTATATCTGTTTTAGTCCATAAATAGACATAAGCTACTTGTCCACTATGCTTCCGCTGTTCCCACTGACTACGACAACCCTTTGGCAGAGTCACATACACGTACACTTCTAAAGCTAGTTTAGAACGACGCTATACTCATTCTCCTACCGGGTCTCACAGTCTGGAACAACAGTAATGGCAAGTATGGGTAAACAAGAACCTCCCTGTCACCGTCCTTGAGGCTACCAGAGTACCTCTCGGGTGCCTGAGGTTACCCACCATATCTGCGGAGTGGGCAATGGAATGTCAAACCAGATTGAATCTTTAGGTCCTATTAAATTTTCAGTAATCGTTTGCGGTTCTGGAATCACTTCCAGTTCTACCATACTCCCACTACTGTTTTCTGAAAAAATCCATTTTTATTAAAACTGTGGCGAGTCAAGAGCAATATCACTATTGATCTTCTAGATTGTAGAAAGTCAACCCTCGTCATATCCCGGGTCAACCTACAAACAGCCATTACAGAAACGTGCCTTGAGTTATCCAGAGTCTGATTTTAAGCATAAGCCGGACAACTCCCCGTACCTTAATATTGTTAAGATATGAACTATTCTATATCCAATATAGAAACAGAGGCACTGATTTAATTGGAACCAGATTCAAATCATGCAGCTGTCTCCAGTGCATGTCAACTAAATGGAGAGAGGCCGATCAGTATTACTCAACTTAGGAGTGCTTCCAATTATGAGTAACTTAAAAGAGAAGCAAGTTCTCTTAATCATTACTATTAACTGAATACCATATACAAGTATCTACATCTTCGATCACCTTGAAGAATCCTGATACTTGCAACGCCTGGTTCTCTACTTTATTCTTATACCTATAACTTCTCAAAACTTAGACCTTGCATTTCTACGAAACACATGTCTAAGAACTAGAGAATTCACAAGTAAACAGAATACAGTACGAGTACCAACCGCCCTGTCCTCATGGATACTGGACAACATACAATACTCTGTATAAGTCCCCTGAGTCTAATAACTCATTCCCTGTGTGTCGTAGGTTGAAACTGTACTTATGGTTAAGAAGAATTGCACCGCTGTTTAATACTCCTTACCTAACCATCCACTGATATAGGTAAATATCATAGACATAATTTCAAAAGGTTATATTTCACTTTATAAAAATAAACGTATAGATATATCAATTTGAAATTGGTGCATAACAATGGTTATTCAAAACTGTAACCGTATATTTCTTTGCCATCTCTCCAAATCCCTTTATATATCTTTAGTCATTACCTTCTGTACACCCCTTTAGGCTAAATGGTTTTCTTCCTTCCCTACCGTTCGGCACCAGCCTATGGTTTGGAAGAAGACTATCCAATAAGCATAATGGGTGTACTTTCCTAATCCTAAGAGTACTCGTAACGCGAGAGAAGGTAAAGATAAAATACAACTGAATAAACCTTATTCTTATTTCTCCTGAACCAGATCCATCCCCGAACAGGAACAAGTCCCTTCGAGTTCGTATATAACCATACGATTGAGTATCTAATAAACTGTGGATCTTCGTAGTGATACGGAGTGTTCTGGATTGGCGAAGAAATACTTGGTTTTGTCGTGAATAGCAGTCGCAATTTACTTTGCCCTCTTACTAATCCCTTTATTTGTCTTAACTTATTACCTTCTGTACACCATTGTTAGACTAATTGGTTTTCTTCATTCCCTACCGTTCGGCACCTGCCTATGGTTTGGATGAAGACTATCTAATTAGCGTAATAGGTGTACCGTCCTAATCCAAGGAGCACTCGCAACCTGAAAGAAGGTAAAAGGAAAAGACAACTGCATAGTCTTATTCGTTTTTTCCAGAATCGGAAACCATCTTCGAATCTGGAACAAGTTCCTTCGATTTCGTATATAACCATACGATGGTTTTATCCAATAGAAGTGGATGTTCGTAATAATATGGGGTGTTCTGGAGAAAAGGGTAAAAGTAGGAGTGGCAATGAGGTATGCAACTCAGACAATCCATAAGCCAGTGTTTTAAGAAGGTTCGGTTAACTTGTTCACTGAGTCATAGTCAAGGGTCGGGTCATGGTCGCTGCCAAAGAGAGAGAGAAAAGAAACACTCAGCGTGCACTCTAACCTAGATTAGAATGGTTATCAATTTATCTAATCAGGATACCTCCCACTGTATCGTCAAATTCTCCTCCAAACCTGAAAGAAGAATTAGTCGGGATCACCCGAGGAGTAAACCAACTCATCGGTAGGAATCGGGATCCAACTATCATCGTATGATAATGTGACGGAATCCACTCACGTTATCACACTCCAGAAGGTATGCGCATATCTGGCAAGTTTCAGTTTCTTTAGAAACTCCCGATGTGATTTTAACCCCTAGCGGCTTATGACCTTGACTAGGTTAACAAACCATAAACCGCTAGTCAAGTTCAACCCGTCATTAATCTGGACTGCGTTAAACCCACCCATACGCGTCCTTGACTAGGTCAACAAGGCTGCACGACTGTCCTAACCAACCCCATTTATGCAACAAACAAGCACGACTTAGCTACCGAACACTACGTCTTGACTAGGTCAACAAACGCAGCACGAATACTAAATAATACCCGTAAGAAATAACGGAGAGCTACGGCTGCTTTTTGGCGAAAAACCTTTAACGTAATGAACTTGATATCGTTGAAGGAACTGCATAGCTTTTATAAAAATATAGTGGTGAAAACCTTTGCTAAAGAGGTCACTCCCGGTGAAGGGATCTCGGCTCTTTCACCGTAGAATGAGGTGCAGGATATTCCAACTGAATACCACGATGCAAAGCAAAAAGGCAATCGGCTATAGTGAAAGTTATTACCCTGACGCAAACTTCTGTCCAAGGGGTCACTCCCGGTGAAGGGATCTCGGCCCTTGCCTCGTCGACTGAGGTGCTGGATATTCATAACCGAATACCACTGTGCAAAACAAAAAAGAACGTCCTTGCAATAACAGCCTTTTGAAAAGTGTTCCAACAACATCAGAATAGGTTTGTTTAGCTTGTATTGATCCGAATCAATGCAGTCTCATCAATTAATCACACCACAAAAGAACGAAAATATGATGTACGTATATACCATCCGCATTCGCCACTAAGTCCCGTCATCATCCGTTAGGTTACTTAACTAACGACAGAGCGGGGACTGGACTAGCGCGGGTGTAAAACATATACAACATCTACTAGTATATATATCAATATATAATAATCGCTCAAGGCGTGATAAAATGCAACATCACAGAAATGTAATAAGCATCACAGAACAATACAGATAATCTGGGATCCCCGGGTTTCATAGAGCCGCTACAGAAACCCGACGTTTCCCTGGTCGTGTAGATAGCCTGTGCAATGAAATCCTAGACCCCTACGGGCGCGGCAAGTTACCCGCCAAAACTTGAAGCGAGGCAGCCCCTTCAACAACGTGAATGGACCACCCAGCACTTCACGGAATCCGGTAACTTGAGCACCGTTCTTTGGGTCAACTTGTACCCCCTACGAGTGCGGCGAATAGCCCGCCAATTCTAGAGTGAAGCCCCCTCTGTCTCAAAGCCATGAGATGCGGGCCCGTTGCCCTCTAGAACCCGGCTATCCGTGCACCCCACCGCGGGGTAATCCTAGTACAGAAAGTAAAATATATATACAATGGGTACATCGACCTCAGCCCGATCGTGCCCCAAAAGAATAATATACAAACAGGCAGTGACGGCAGTCCACATGTCGGACGCTCGCCCTGCAATATCAAATGTACAAATAATACCAAACTGTACTACCATTGCATCCAGGCTATCCACCACGACAAATCCGCAATATTACAGCACAACACAGAACATCAACGTGAATGTCACGTTCGCAAATCCGTCTAAAAGGGCTATTGCAATTAAACAAGATTTACCGATCAAATGACATTCACGGTCGCAGATATAATGTAAATACTGGGAACTAACATATTTAAAATTTTCGATCGAAAAAATTTCCCGAAGTGGGCCTCAAGTACAATTCCCAGTAATCAAACAAATCTGGGCCCAAACAAAAAATACCAGAAACCTCATTTCCAAGTCAGAAACCACTTCATGAAAAATGGTGCCCTAATTCTACAGTAGTGCGGCGGAACCACGGCCAAAACAAGGTTAGTGCCGTGGTTCCGCGGCGCAATGACGAGATCGGTGTACCAAATTTCAACAGTGTTCTTTAAAAAGCCTGCCTGATTTTCTGACGTACTGAAAATAATTTTTAGAGCACAAAAAGATTTCGACAGAAACTGGAGAATTGGAAATGCGGTTTTTGAAAATTTCGTTCGATCGAAATTCTAAACACGTTAGAGCAAGCTAGTAAAGGTTAATGGCGTGGCTCTGATACCATGTAAGTCTACGGTAGCGCCCCGGCCGTCTGTCCGAGGCCAAAATGCGGAAACGAATACTTTTTCAAAACTTGAAACCGGCGCTATCGTATACTTTAAACCTGGATCGAACCATTAACCTATAACTAGCAACTAGAGCAAGGGTTGGAAAGGTATACCGATCGATCCGTGTCCTTCGGTCTTTGGCCACCATCCCAAGCTCTTCGCGGCATCTCCAAGCTCCGGTCTCCTCGTCGGAAAGGGCACCACATCATCGAGTCTTTTTACGGGCTCCCGCTTCGTCCGAAGCAACTCGGGTACGAAGTTTGCTAGCCGATGTGTCCAAGGTGAAGTAGAGAATGTGTATGACAACTTTGTCTCCTGCATCCATTGTATGGATGGAGTTTGAAGATGAAGCCATCAATGGAAATGGTGAGCTCAAGAAAGAAGAGGAAGAAGAAGAACTTTTCTCTTCTTTCTTTTTGTGTTGAGATGATAAGAATGAGAGCAAGAATGAAAAATACAGGAGCTAACCCCTCATCATATGGCTGCCCTTCTCTCTCCTCTAATCATTTCATCACATATATCAATCACATAATGTGACACATGCACAAAGAAAGAGACCATGAGTCACCACTTGTGCATGTGTCACAATTAATGCTCCTAATCATGATTTCTAGCTCATTATTTCCATTTGTAAACATTAACCCAAATGTTTGCAACAACAAAAAAATACGGTAACATCTAATGTAAACTCGTGACGGATCACAAGGATACCCCTCACCTGTATATACATATCTACATCAGCATTCCGACTGAATACGAATGCGATGAGACTAAAGTAATCCAACAAATTTAATACTAGGATCCGGCTTAAACCAAAGCCCACTAGTATGATCCGCCCGATCATGATGCGTGCACTACTGCACGTATATGATCGAACCCTGCCATATAACATACGGCCTCTATAACGTTTCGCCCGAAACTTGAGAAACTGTCTGTGGGGGACTCTAAAGACTCGTCAATACTTTGGCTGTGAATTTAACCACTAGCACGTCAGTGGTACTAGCTGTACGTAACGGGCTACCAGGTATTGACCAAAAGGGAGGTCGATGAGCGAACTCATCCTGACACCCTACTGAGCCTGTCAGTGACAATATCCATACAGTCCGGTCCGTTCGTCTATGAGCATCGCATGGCGGGCCTAGGGGGTTGGTAAAAGTCAGACCCCCAAAAGCGGTACAAGTCGTGTCGGAGTGTAGCCCAGAACACCCTGAGATACTACTGGAATACCTACCAGTAAATCTCCTGCCTTGGCCAAGGACTTCGTGTAATGGCTCCCCTAGACACAGCGCGATCTCACCCCCAATACCGGGAGAGACGAAACCCCTGCCGATCCGCTCACTCCCTCCATGTGGCTCGGGACTGTACCCAACTAAAACCTGTTTGCACGACTCCCTTCAGCCGTGGTAGGGTAGTAATCAAAGCACAGTGGAAACTCAAACGAGACAAATGACGATCTCAGGTCGATGAACTAACCTGTACACATGTCACCAGGGAACTGCTATCTGACGTCAGGTATAATACCAACCAGCATGTTCCTGGCGAGTCCTGTCCGGTGTACTCATAACCCAATGAGCATATGTATACATCTTAGGTGATCCAACTGACACCAATGGCTTGTGAGACCGGCCACCGCCCCTCGTCGGGGTCTCGACTGTATACACTAGTCTACTAATGGAGTATCGATGCCCAGTCTCGAAACTCCCACGACTAAGGACCTTTTAAGGATGTGCTTATAGACCCCAGCTCCCACGTATATGATCGCCATCATACTGCTGGTAGTCAAGAAAGAATCCTAAGGGCTCTATAAATGTGTAATAGCGACCTATAAGGTCACCTAAAGCAGTACACGATGATAAAGATAAACCAGATAGCATACTATCATCTTGAGTAAGACTGTCCTACCGGCATAGGTCCTCCCTCAATCATTGCAATCACGTGCCTGTGATCCAATAATCGACTCTGAGGGCACTATATCCAACAGTTAGTTCCCACTGTGCTTTGATTACTACCCTACCACGGCTCAAAGGAGTCGTGCAAACAGGTTTTAGTTGGGTACAGTCCCGAGCTATATGGAGGCAGTGAGCAGATCGTCAAGGGATTCGTCTCTCCCGGTATTAGGGGTTGATGTCGCGGTGTGCACGGGTGACCATCACCAGAAATCCTTGGTCAAGGTAGTCGAGAATTACTGATATAGGATCGATAGTTTCTCAGGTGGTGATAGGCTTCATACCGACACTAAATGTCGCGTTATTAGGGGTCTGACTTTATCCACCCCCTAGACTCGATATCCGATACTCATAGACGAACGGACCGGACTGTACAGATATTGTCACTGTCAGGCTCAGTAGGGGTTTCAGGATAAGTTTGCTCGTCGGCATCCCTTTCGCTTAATACCTGGGTAGCCGTAAAGTACAGCTAGTGTCACTGACGTGCTTGTGGTTAAACCCACTGCTAGCGTATTGACGAGTCTTTAGAGTCCCACACAGAGGGTTTCACTGCTTCGGGCGAAACATTGTAGAGGCCGTATGGTTTTATGGCAGGGTTCGATCATATACGTGCACTTGTGCACAAATCATGATTCGGACGGATAATACTATTGGGCTTTGGTTTAAGCCGGATCCTAGTATTGTATTGTTGGATTATTTTCGTCTCGTTGTATTTGTATTCAGTAGGAATACGGATGCAGGTATGTATATACAGATGAGGCGTATTCTTGTAATTCTTTACAAGATTACTTTAGTAGATACCATTTCTTTTATTGGATTAAACATTTAGGTTAATGTTTATTGAGGTGGAAAGTGTGAGTGTGAGTTTTGGCTTTGTTGCATTGATGTAGCATGTGCACTTGGTGACTCATGGTATTGGGTCATGGGATGGTTTTTGTTTTGGGTTAGATATTTTGTTGTGAGATATTTATGGTGAGAAAAGGAAATGAGGCAGATCTTTTCCTTCTTGGGTTGTTTTTCTTTAAGTGCTCACAACAAAGATCACACAACACTTCACTTCTTCACTTGTTTTTCTTGAGCTCACACTCTTCACCTCTAGGCATCTTCTTCAACCTCCACCTTATTGTCTCATGAGTTGAGAATCCATGTGTGTATTGAGACAAAGTAATCATATACTATCTGTACTTCATCTTGGGCATCTAGGCTAGCAAACTGGATGCTCGAGTTGCTTCGGTTTTGAGGCCGGAGCCCGTATTACGAACCCTCGACGTGGATCTTCTTTGATGGAGGGAGATCGGAGATCAAACTTGATCGGGGAAGCCGCAAGGAGTTTGGGACAGAGGTTGAAGACTGAAGGACATGGATCGATCGGTATAACCTCTCTAAACTCCTTTTATAGAAATAGTGAAGGGTTAATGGTTCGATCCGGGAATCGAGTTCCGTTAGCGCCGGTTTCTAAAAGTTTTTATTCCGCATTTGTCCATGGATTGA
Source organism: Agapanthus africanus (assembly GCA_030015575.1). NCBI lineage: Eukaryota > Viridiplantae > Streptophyta > Magnoliopsida > Asparagales > Amaryllidaceae > Agapanthus > Agapanthus africanus. The sequence continues at coordinate 251,965,688 of JASDDO010000028.1, read as the reverse complement.
TGGCCGGGGTACTGGCATAACCCAATATGGTATCAGAGACAACCTATTAACCCCATACTAACTCATTGCGATATTAGAATTCCGCCGTTTTTGTCGTGTAAAACCGCCGACAAAAACAGTTCCAAAAACTGAAAGTTTGAGATGTTTGCACACCCCGCGGGCTTGCGGTTTGAACTGACAAGCTATGGGGTGGTGCATAGGCACCCCGGGGAATCCCCGGGGGGACCGAATGGCTGGGCCCACTCCCCAAGACCACCATAAGGTGTTCTTGGCGTGGGGACCCGAAACTGCCCCATCTTAGGCAGTTTCGGGTCTGCCTCACCTCATGGCCACCTCGTGGTGGCCTTGGGGGTGGGGTACCCCTTCTAGGCCCCCAACTTGAAGTTAATTTCATGATCTAACTCCCCGTGAATGTTCGGGCGCGTTTCGTTTTGATTCGGACTTCCGAATTGGCTTTAAATGGTCGGTTTTTGGAACTTTAGCTCACTGTTTTTTCATGGTTTTAGAAATTGGTTTGGTTTGCTAATTGTGTGCGGAATTCTAATGTCGTAGTTTACAGTACATACATTACTATCTGCGACCATGAATGTCATTAGAGCGTTACAACTTGTTTAATTGCTATAGTTCTTTTAGACAGGTTTGCGAACGTAACATTCACGCTGATGTTCTGTGTTGTGCTGTGTTGGATGGATTGTCGTAGTAGATAGCCTGCGTGCAATGTTAGTACAGTTTAGTTTTATTTGTAGATTTGATATCACGGGGCGAGCCTCCTACATGTGGACTGCCTTCACTGCCTGTTTGTATATTATTTATTTGGGGAACGACCGGGTTGAGGTCGATATCACCGTTGTACTTATTTTCTTTTCTGTACTAGGATTACCTCGTGATGGAGTGCACGGATAGCCGGGTTCTAGAGGGCAACGGGCCCGCATCTCATGGCGTTGAGACGGGGGGGAGCCTCACTCTAGAATTGGCGGGCTATTCGCCGCACTCGTAGAGGGTACATGTTGATCCAAGGAGGGGTGCTCAAGTTACCGGATTCCGTGAAGTGCCGGGTGGCCCATTCACTATGATGAAGGGGGATGCCTCACTACTGGCTTTGGCGGGTAACTTTTCGCACTCGTAGGGGTCTAGATTTTCATTGCACAGGCTATCCATACGACCAGGGGAACGTCGGGTTTCAGTTGCGGCTCAAAAGAAACCAGGGGCTCCCAGATTATCTGTATTGTTCTGTGATGCTTATCCTGCATTTATCATACCTGGAGCGATTATTATATATTGTTATATATATACTGGTAGATGTTTTATATGTTTTGCACCCGCGCTAGTCCAGCCCCCGCTCTGTCGTTAGTTAAGTAACCTAACGGGTGATGACGGGTCCCAGTGGAGAATGCAGATGGCATATACGTACATCATATTTTCGTTCTTTTTTGGTGTGATTAATTGATGGGACTGCGTTGATTCAGATCAATGCAAAGAAAACAGACCTATTTGATGTTGTTGGAACAAATTTTCAAAAGCTGTTATTGCAAGGACGTTTTCTTTTGTTTTGCGCAGTTGTATTCGGTTATGAATATCCAGCACCTCATTCCACGAGGTAAGGGCCGAGATCCCTTCATCGGGAATGACCCCTTGGGCAGAAGTTTGCGTCAGGGTAAGAACTTCATCATAGTCGATTACTTTTTGCTTTGCATTGCGGAATTCAGTTGGAATATCCTGTACCTCATTCCACGAGGAAAGAGCCGAGATCCCTTAACCGGGAGTGACCTATTTAGAAAAGGTTTTCGCCACTATATATTTGTAAAAAGCTATCCGGTTCTTTCAATGATATCAAGTTCATTACGTCAAAGGTTTTTCGCCAAAAACCATTTGTAGCCCTCCATCATTTCAGACGAGTAGCACCTAATATTCATGCTATGTTTGTTGGCCTTAGTCAAGGAATGGTATATGGTAGTTGTTTGTTACTTTTCTGTTGCATAGATAGATGCGTTGGTTTGGGACAGTCGTATAGCTTTTTTGGCCTTCGTCAAGAGCGAGTACAGGTGGGTTCAAATTAACCTGGACAATGACGGGTAGAACTTGACATGTGACTTATGATTTGTTGGCCTTAGTCAAGGTCATAAGAGCATGGGGTAAAAATCACATCGGGAGTTTCAAACATACAGGAAACTTGCCAGGCATGCGCATACCTTCTGGAGGGTGATAACTTGAGTGGATTCTATCAAGTTATCATGCGATGATAGTTAGATCCCGATTCCCACTGATGAGTTGGTTTACTCCTCTGGTGATTTTAGATGATCCAGACTAATTCTTTCTTTGGGTTTGGAGGAGAATTTGAGGATAAAGTGGGAGACATCCTGATTAGATAATGTGATTAACCATTCTGATCTAGGTTAGAGTGCACGCTGAGTGTTTCTTTTCTCTCTCTCTTTGGCAGCGACCATATCCCGACTCTAGACTAGAACTCATGAACTAAGTTAACCGACCCTTCTTAAAACACATTGGCTTTTGGATTGTCAAAGTTGCATACTTCATTGCCACTCCTACTTTTACCCTTTGCATTTCTCCGGAACACTCCGTATTACTACGAAGATCCCCTTTTATTGGATATGATCATCGTATAGTTACATACGAACTCGAAGAAACTTGTTTCATTTTCGAGGATGGTTTCCGGTTCTGGAGAAATTGAATAGGACTATTTAGTTGTCTTTTCCTTTTACCCTCTTTCAGGTTATGAGGGCTCCTAGGATTAGGAGAGGGTACACCTATTGTGCTTATTGGATAGCCTTCTTATAAACCATAGGCAGGTGCCGAAAGGTAGGGAATGAAGAAAACCAATTAGCCTAAATGTGGTGTACAGAAGGTAATAAGTAAAGACAAAATAAAGGGATTAGAAAGAGGGCAAAGTAAATTGTGTAAGTGCACGGCGGCGCCCCGGCCGTCAATCCGACGCCGGAATGCGGAAGCGGTGAAAAACTTTAATTTTGCGGACTTAGCAAACCGGCACCACCGCGCACTAAACACCCGGATCGTAACCATTAACAAGTCTAAGCTAACTAGAAGATGGGTTAGAGATATACCGACGATCCAAGTCCTCCGGTCTTCTCGTCATGGTCCCGATCTCCTGCGGAAAATCCTGCCTCCTCTTCGTCGCCGGAAGTGCACCACATCGCCTACTTTGTTTACGGGCTCCCACCTCAATGCCGAGGCAACTCGGGCACGAAGCTGGCTAGTCGACGTGCCCAAGATTTGCTGTAGAATGTAGTGTACAAGTCTCAATTTGGGGTTGTAGGAATTGCCCTTTTGATGGAGGAATGATACAAGAGAAAAATCCATGGAGTATGCTCTCAAAATGGCTCGGCCAGAAAACTCAGCCCCTGCACCCCATTTTGTGCTCTCTGGAAAAAATAAAGAAGCAAGCTCACTAGATAAGAATGAAGCAAAACTCCTTGATCTCCAAAAAACACCTCCAGCACCCTCTTATCTAATTAATTAATCCATTCTCTCACTTGCTCACATGGTATGGCCGGCCCCACAAGAAAAAGGGTGGAGCAAAAAGGAATGAATTAATTCACACCAATTAAACCCACTGCCACAAGTTACCAACAGCACACTAAGGGAGGCCCAATAAATTAAGCATGCAACAACATTTCTCACAAATCTCTACCCCCCCATCAAATCAAGTGGCCGGCCAATGCTTTTTAGAATGGTGGAGGGAAAAGGCAAGGAGGTGGGTAGAAAACAAGAAAAGCAAAATGATGTCCACAAAACCCAACACTCCAACATCATCAAACACAATAAAGCCATCATGAAAAGAAGCAAAGATGCTTGACTTTTCATAATGCCACAAGTGCAAGAAAATCCTTCCACAAATGTTATTTGTAAACTTGCAAATAACCCCCTCCATCGGAAAAGTCCGGCCGGGAAGGAACAATGAAAAACCGGCCGGAACGGAATGCAAACTGGCAACCCCAGAAAACTGGTCCCATAATAAATTACAGGAAAACCCCGATACTGTGCATACATACCCGCATCTGTATTCCTACCGGATACAAATGCAATGAGACAAAACTACACTGTCAAATACTAAGATCCGGCTTAAGCCAAAGCCGGCTAGTAAAAACCATCCGATCATGATCCGTGCAATACCGCACGTATCTGATCGAACCCTGCCATATCTCCATACGGCCTCTACAGCTTTTCGCCCGAAAGCTTGAGTAACTGAATGTGTGGTGGACTCTAAAGACTCGTCAATACTATGGCTGTGGATTTAACCACCAGCACGTCAGAGGTATAAGCCAATACGTGACGGGCCACCAGCTATTGACCAAAAGGGACGTCGATGAGCGAACTCATCCTGACACCCTACTGAGCCTGTCAGTGACAATATCCGTGCAGTCCGGTCCGTTCGTCTATGAGTATCGCATGGCGGGCCTAGGGGGTTGGTAAAAGTCAGACCCCCAAAAGCGGTACAAGTCGTGTCGGAGTGTAGCCCAGAACACCCTGAGATACTACTGGAATACCTACCAGTAAATCTCCTTGCCTTGGCTAAGGACTTTATGTAATGGCTCTCCTAGACACAGCACGACCTCACCCCCAATACCGGGAGAGACGAACCCCTGAAGATACGCTCACTGCCTCCATGTGGCTCAGGACTGTACCCAACTAAAACCTGTTTGCACGACTCCTTTGAGCCGTGGTAGGGTAGTAATCAAAGTACAGTGGGAACTCACACGAGACAAATGACGATCTCCAGGTCGATGAACTAACCTGCACACATGTCACCAGGGAACTGCCATCTGACGTCTGGTATATGACCAACTAGCATGTTTCCGGCGAGTCCTGTCCGGTGTACTCATAACCCAATGAGCACCTGTATACATCTTAGGTGATCCAACTGACACCAGTGGCTTGTGAGACCGGCCACCGCCCCTCGTCGGGGTCTCGACTGTATACACTAGTCTACTAATGGAGTATCGATGCCCAGTCTCGAAACTCCCACGACTAGGGACCTTTTAAGGATAAGCTTATAGACCCCCAGCTCCCACTTATATGATCGCCCTCATACTGCTGGTGGTCAAGCAAGAATCCTAGGGGCTCTATCAACGTGTAATAGCGACGTGTCAGGTCACCTAAAGCAGTACACGATGATAAATGTAAACCAGATAGCATACTATCATCTCGAGTAAGACTGTCCTACCGGGATAGGTCCTCCCTCAATCATTACAATCACGTACCTGTGACCTAATAATTGACTCTGAGGGCACTATCTCCAACAATCTCCCACTTGCACTCAAGGCTAATTATTGCGATGTCGCATACTCACAGCCCGTGTGATACCGAACATCCAACTCCTCTACTAGTCAGTCTCACAAAGCTCGTTTGCGGAACTATTGCGTTCGAGGAATAGCCTCAGTGAGTGGATCCGCTTAGTTGTTTCTTCCTTTGTCTCTCTATATCTCAAGTTCGCGGAGAAAACCATCTCCCGAAAAGAGCAATACCTGTCTTAGAATGTGTCTGGATGTCTGATGGGACATAGCTCATAAATGAACTCCAAATCCAAACTTCTTAGACTGTATCGTCAACTGAACTTAATCAGTATCCTGCGCCATGCCTCCCTCAGTATTGCCTTGGACCACCTGTCCAAAATACTGCCCCTCGTCAGAAGGAAAAACTATAGCTCTGACAACTTCCTTGTCGTCCATGTCACCTTGGAAGCCTGGAATGATAACTGTCTCCCGAATGAGGCTGTCGTTATCATATTCCTAGAACATGCACTTATGTTCTAAAACTGCTTCCGACTGCTTCTCCAGGATTGGATCAATATCAATTTATTGCATCTAGTGCAAGAACAACATCTGGTGTGGTACTTGACATCTCATGATTGACTCAATTTCCTGAGCAAGTGATCTGCCAATCATGCACATCCCTCTCCCCTTTAGTCTGTAAGACACCTTTAGAGAGGGTGACTCCATCTTCTGCAGGAACACTACCGTGCATGGAGTCGTCCATTCTAAATACTCTTAGAATGCTGTTTAAGTACCCAGATTGGAAAACCACCCAAATCTAGATCTAAAACCATAGATCTAGTAACCAGTATGTCTAATATAAAATCCATTTCCTTTGTGGAGAAACAACTGTGTGACGACCAAAGTATAACCGATCGTAGTGTAGGAGTTTCTTTTCCTACTCTGTGTATATCATCCAAATACCAGGATATCACACCCTACTACCTTCTCAACAGATCCATCCCCTATTCTGATGAAGTCAAACCCATGACTGTCACGTCAGAAATAGATGATCTATCTCCGCTACATCTGCTCTAGTCTATAAATAGACATAAGCAACCTGTCCACCAATGCTTCCGCAGCTCCCACTGACTACGACAACCCTCTGGCAGAGTCATATAGACGTACACTTTTAAAAACTGGTTTAGAACGACGCTATACTCATCCTCCCGCCGGGTCTCGTAACCTGGAACAACAGCAATGGCAATTGTGGGTAAACAAGAACTTCCCTGTCACCGTCCTTGAGGCTACCGTAGTGCCTCTCGGGTGCCTGAAGTTACCCACCTTATCCGCGGAGTGGCCAATGGAATGTCAATCCAGATTGAATCTTTAGGTTCCTTATCAAATCTTCAGTAATCGTTTGTGGTTCTGGAATCACTTCCAGTTCTACCATACTCCCACTACTGTTTTCAGAAAAAATCCATTTTTAATAAAACTGTGGCGAGTCTAGAACAATATCGCTATTGTTCATCCAGATGGTAGAAAGTCAACCCTCGCCATAGCCTGGGTCAACCCACAAACAGCCATTACAGAAACGTGCCTTGAGTTGTCCAGTGTCTGGTTTTAATCATAAGCCGGACAACTCCCCGTATCTTAACATCGTTAAGATATGAACTGTTCTATATCCAATATATAAACAGAGGCACTGATTTAATTGAACCAGATCCAAATCATGCAACTGTCTCCAGTGCATGTCAACTAAATGGAAGGAGGCCGATCAGCGTTACTCAACTTAGGAAGCATTTCCAATTATGAGTAACCTGAAAGAGAAGCAAGTTCTCTTAATCATTACTATCAACTGAACACCATACACAAGTATCTACATCTTCGATCACTTTGAAGAATCCCGATACTTGTGACACCTGGTTCTCCACTCTATTCAAATACCAATAACTTCTCCAAATTCGGACCCTGTGTTTCCACGAAACACCTGTCTAAAAACTAGAGAAGTCATAAGTAAACTGAATGTAGTACGAGGACCAACCCCTCTGTCCTGATGGACCCTGGACAACATACAATACTCTGTATAAGTCCCTTGAGTCTGATAACTCATTCACTGTGTGTCGTAGGTTGAAAACTGTACTTATGGTTAAGAAGAATTACACCGCTGTTTAATGCTCCTTACCTAACCATCCACTGATATAGGTAAATGTCGTAGACATAATTTCAGAAAGGTATATCTCACTCTATGAAAATAGACGTACAGATATATCAATTTGAAATTGGTGCATAACAGCGGATATTCAAAACCAAATATTTGCCGACCGGCAAACAGCCCAGGTGATTTCCTCAAATATCACCGATTACAACGAATCCCGATATAATGAGGATAATCACCCAATTCCCAATAACTTACTCCCACTCATCATCTGTAAAACCATACAGATGTGAGAATCGTACCTGGTAAATACATACCCTGGAGTAAGTATCTAATCGGGAAATCAGTTTTCCTTTAACATTACACAGTGAAACTGAAACATTTAAATGTTCCGATGGGGTATTCTGGTATTCCTAGTAGTGCCTCTTCCAGATTCACGACTGTAACCGTATAGTTCTTTGCCACCTCTCCAAATCCCTTCATATGTCTTTAGTCATTACCTTCTGCACACTCCTTTAGGCCAAATGGTTTTCTTCCTTCCCTACCGTTCGGCACCAGCCTATGGTTTGGAAGAAGACTATCCAATAAGCATAATGGGTGTACTGTCCCAATCCTAGGAACACTCGCAACACGAGAGAAGGTGAAGATAAAAGACACCCGAATGTACTTTATTCCTATTTCTCCTGAACCAGGATCCATCCCCGAACTAGAACAAGTTCCATTCGAGTTCGTATATAACCATACGATGGAGTATCCAAATAAACTGTGGATCTTCGTAGTGATACGGAGTGTCCTGGAGAAATACAAAGGTGATGTGGGAGTGGTAACGAAATATTTGGTTTGGTCGTGAATATCTGTTGCAATTTACTTTGCCCTCTTACTAATCCCTTGCTTTGTCTTAACTTAATACCTTCTGCACACCATCGTTAGGCTAATTGGTTTTCTTCATTCCCTACCGGTCGGCACCAGCCTAAGGTTTGGAAGAAGACAATCCAATCTGCGTAATAGGTGTACTACCCCTAAACCAAGGAGTACTCGTAACCTGAGAGAGGGTAAAAGGAAAAGACAACTGAATAATCCTATCCGTTTTCTCCAGAACCGGAAACCATCCTCGAATAAATTCTTTCGAGTTCGTATCTAACCATACGATGGTTTTGTCCAATGGAAGTGGACGTTCGTAGTAAAACGGGGTGTCCTGGAGAAAAGGGTAAAAGTAGGAGTGGCAATGAGGTTTGCAACTCTGACAATCCAAAAGCCAGTGTTTAGAAGGTTCGGTCAACTTGGTCACTGAGTCATAGTCTTAGGGTCGGGTCAATGGTCGCTGCCAAAGAGAGAGAGAAAAGAAACACTCAGCGTGCACTCTAACCTAGATCAGAATGGTTACCATTTCATCTAATCTGGAAACTTCCCACTGTACCTCAAATTCTCCTCCAAACCTGAAAGAAGAATTAGTCGGGATCACCCGAGGAGTAAACCAACTCATCAGTGGGAATCGGGATCCAACTCTCATCGCATGACAACGTGACGGAATCCGCTCACGGTATCACACTCCAGAAGGTATGCGCATATCTGGCAAGTTTCAGTACTTTTGAAACTCCCGATGTGATTTCTGCCCCATGCTCTTATGACCTTGGCGTGAGGTCAAAATATCATAAGTCACATGTCAAGTTCTACCCGTCATTATCCAGGTCAATTTGAATCCACCCGTACATACCCTTGACGTAGGCCAAAATAGTAGTACGACTGTCCCAAACCAACGCATCTATCTATGCAACAGATAAATACCCGGCAGCTACCAATCACTATGCCTTGGCGTGAGGTCAAAATACATAGCTTGAATACTACCGAATATTTAGCTGAAATGACGGAGGGCTACGAATGGTTTCTGGCGAAAACCTTTAACGTAAAGAACTTGATATCGTCGAAGGAACGGATAGCTTTTTAAAATATAGTGACGAAAATCTTCGCTAAAGAGGTCACTCCCGGTGAAGGGATCTCGGCTCTTTCCCCATAGAATGAGGTGCAGGATATTCCAACTGAATACCGCGATGCAAAGCAAAAGTAATCGGCTATAGTGAAGTTAATGCCCTGACGCAAACTTTTTGTCCAAGGGGTCACTCCCGGTGAAGGGATCTCGGCCCTTGCCTCGTCGACTGAGGAGCAGGATATTCCAACTGAATATCTCGATGCAAAACAAAAGTGAACGTCCTTGCAATAACAGCTTTTTGAAAAAGTGTTCCAACAACATCAGATTAGGTTTGTTTTAACTTGCACTGATCCGAATCAATGCAGTCCCATCAATTGATCACACCAAAAAGAACGAAAATATACTGATGTACGTATATGCCATCCGCATTCGCCACTGGGTCCCGTCATTACCCGTTAGGTTAGCTTACTAACGACAGAGCGGGGACTGGACTAGCGCGGATGCAAAACATATACTACATCTACTAATATATATACCAATATATTATATTCGCTCAAGGCGTGAAAGAAATGCAACATCACAGAAAATGTACAGCATCACAGAAACAATACAGATATCTGGGATCCCCGGGTTTCATAGAGCCACTACTGAAACCCGACGTTCCCCTGGTCGTGTGGATAGCCTGCGCAATGAAAACCTAGACCCCTACGGGCGCGGCAAGTTACCCGCCAAAACCTGAAGCGAGGCAGCCCCTTTCAGCGCCGTGAATGGACCACCCAGCACTTCACGGAATCCGGCAACTTGGGCACCCCTCCTGGGTCAACCTGTACCCCCTACGAGTGCAGCGAATAGCCCGCCAATCCTAGAGTGAAGCCCCCCCCGTCTCAATGCCATGAGATGCGGGCTTGTTGCCCTCTAGAACCCGGCTACCCATGCACCCCTCCGCGGGGTAATCCTAGTACAGAAAGTAAAATATACATACAACGGGTACATCGACCGCAACCTGGCCGTGCCCCAAAATAATAATACAAACAGGCAGTGACGGCAGTCCACATGTCGGACGCTCGCCCCGCAATATTAAATGTACATAATACAACAAAACTGTACTAGCATTGCATCCAGGCTATCCCCCACGACCGATCCGCAACATCACAGCAAAAACAAAACATCAACGTGAAAGTCACGTTCGCAAATCCGTCTAACCGGGCTATAGCAGTTAGACCGGATTTACCGATCAAGTGACATTCACGGTCGCAGATATAATGTAAATACTGTGAAAATGTGTTTAAAATTTTCCGATTGATCAAATAATTAACAAGTGGGCCCCAAGCAATACTGTAGTACTCACAGAAATAATTGGCCCAATTTTAATATTCCAAAACACCCTAAATAATCCCAGAAGCCCACTGTAAAAAATCGACCCACTGTATCCTCCATTCTGCGGCGGAACCGCGGCAACAAGTAGGGTTGTGCCGCGGTTCCGCGCTCCCCTGAGGAGATCGGTTTGTCGACTTTTTCCAGAACTCGTAGAATTTCATGTAGATCAATTTTATGCAACCTGAAAAAATCTTTTGGACACTAAAAATTTCCAACAGAAAACTGATGTGATCAAAATACGGGTTTTGGAACTTTTTGATCGATCGGAAATGCAAACACATTACACAAAGCTAGACTAAGTTAATGGCGAGGCTTTGATACCACTGTAAGTGCACGGCGGCGCCCCGGCCGTCAATCCGACGCCGGAATGCGGAAGCGGTGAAAAACTTTAATTTTGCGGACTTAGCAAACCGGCACCACCGCGCACTAAACACCCGGATCGTAACCATTAACAAGTCTAAGCTAACTAGAAGATGGGTTAGAGATATACCGACGATCCAAGTCCTCCGGTCTTCTCGTCATGGTCCCGATCTCCTGCGGAAAATCCTGCCTCCTCTTCGTCGCCGGAAGTGCACCACATCGCCTACTTTGTTTACGGGCTCCCACCTCAATGCCGAGGCAACTCGGGCACGAAGCTGGCTAGTCGACGTGCCCAAGATTTGCTGTAGAATGTAGTGTACAAGTCTCAATTTGGGGTTGTAGGAATTGCCCTTTTGATGGAGGAATGATACAAGAGAAAAATCCATGGAGTATGCTCTCAAAATGGCTCGGCCAGAAAACTCAGCCCCTGCACCCCATTTTGTGCTCTCTGGAAAAAATAAAGAAGCAAGCTCACTAGATAAGAATGAAGCAAAACTCCTTGATCTCCAAAAAACACCTCCAGCACCCTCTTATCTAATTAATTAATCCATTCTCTCACTTGCTCACATGGTATGGCCGGCCCCACAAGAAAAAGGGTGGAGCAAAAAGGAATGAATTAATTCACACCAATTAAACCCACTGCCACAAGTTACCAACAGCACACTAAGGGAGGCCCAATAAATTAAGCATGCAACAACATTTCTCACAAATCTCTACCCCCCCATCAAATCAAGTGGCCGGCCAATGCTTTTTAGAATGATGGAGGGAAAAGGCAAGGAGGTGGGTAGAAAACAAGAAAAGCAAAATGATGTCCACAAAACCCAACACTCCAACATCATCAAACACAATAAAGCCATCATGAAAAGAAGCAAAGATGCTTGACTTTTCATAATGCCACAAGTGCAAGAAAATCCTTCCACAAATGTTATTTGTAAACTTGCAAATAACCCCCTCCATCGGAAAAGTCCGGCCGGGAAGGAACAATGAAAAACCGGCCGGAACGGAATGCAAACTGGCAACCCCAGAAAACTGGTCCCATAATAAATTACAGGAAAACCCCGATACTGTGCATACACACCCGCATCTGTATTCCTACCGGATACAAATGCAATGAGACAAAACTACACTGTCAAATACTAAGATCCGGCTTAAGCCAAAGCCGGCTAGTAAAAACCATCCGATCACGATCCGTGCAATACCGCACGTATCTGATCGAACCCTGCCATATCTCCATACGGCCTCTACAGCTTTTCGCCCGAAAGCTTGAGTAACTGAATGTGTGGTGGACTCTAAAGACTCGTCAATACTATGGCTGTGGATTTAACCACCAGCACGTCAGAGGTATAAGCCAATACGTGACGGGCCACCAGCTATTGACCAAAAGGGACGTCGATGAGCGAACTCATCCTGACACCCTACTGAGCCTGTCAGTGACAATATCCGTGCAGTCCGGTCCGTTCGTCTATGAGTATCGCATGGCGGGCCTAGGGGGTTGGTAAAAGTCAGACCCCCAAAAGCGGTACAAGTCGTGTCGGAGTGTAGCCCAGAACACCCTGAGATACTACTGGAATACCTACCAGTAAATCTCCTTGCCTTGGCCAAGGACTTTATGTAATGGCTCTCCTAGACACAGCACGACCTCACCCCCAATACCGGGAGAGACGAACCCCTGAAGATACGCTCACTGCCTCCATGTGGCTCGGGACTGTACCCAACTAAAACCTGTTTGCACGACTCCTTTGAGCCGTGGTAGGGTAGTAATCAAAGTACAGTGGGAACTCACACGAGACAAATGACGATCTCCAGGTCGATGAACTAACCTGCACACATGTCACCAGGGAACTGCCATCTGACGTCTGGTATATGACCAACTAACATGTTTCCGGCGAGTCCTGTCCGGTGTACTCATAACCCAATGAGCACCTGTATACATCTTAGGTGATCCAACTGACACCAGTGGCTTGTGAGACCGGCCACCGCCCCTCGTCGGGGTCTCGACTGTATACACTAGTCTACTAATGGAGTATCGATGCCCAGTCTCGAAACTCCCACGACTAGGGACCTTTTAAGGATAAGCTTATAGACCCCCAGCTCCCACTTATATGATCGCCCTCATACTGCTGGTGGTCAAGCAAGAATCCTAGGGGCTCTATCAACGTGTAATAGCGACGTGTCAGGTCACCTAAAGCAGTACACGATGATAAATGTAAACCAGATAGCATACTATCATCTCGAGTAAGACTGTCCTACCGGGATAGGTCCTCCCTCAATCATTACAATCACGTACCTGTGACCTAATAATTGACTCTGAGGGCACTATCTCCAACAAATTGCGACTGCTATCATTCATGACCAAACCGCGTATCTCATCGCCACTCCTACTTCACCTTTGAATTTCTCCATAACACCCGATATCACTACGAAGATCCGCATTTATTGGATAATTCATCGTACTCGAAGGAACTTGTACCAGTTCGAGGATGGATTCTGGTTCAGGAGAAATAGAATAAGGATTATTCGGTTGTCTTTTATCTTTACCTTCTCTCAGGTTGCGAGGGCTCCTAGGATTAGGAGGGTACACTTATTACGCTTATTGGATAGTCTTCTTCCAAACCATAGGCTGGTGCCGAACGGTAGGGAAGGAAGAAAACCACTTAGCTTAGAGGGGGTGTACAGAAGGTAATGAGTAAAGAAAAATAAAGGGATTTGGAAAGACGGCAAGGAAATATACGGTTACAGTTTTGAATCTGGATAATAGAAGAGGCATTACTAGGAATACCCGGATACCCCTTCGAAACATTTACATGTTTCAGTTTCACTATGCGTTGTTAATTGAAAACCGAATTCCCAATTAGATCCTTACTCCAGGGTATGTATTTACTAGGTTTGATTCTCACATCTGTATGGTTTTACAGATGATGAGTGGGAGTAAGTTATTGGGAATTAGGTGATTATATTCTCGTTATATCCGAATTCGTTGTAATTGGTGATATTTAAGAAAATCGCCTGGGGTTTTGCCTGATGTCAGATATTTGGTTTTTAATATCCATTGTTATGCACCAATTTCAAACTGATATATCTGTACGTTTATTTTATAAAGTGAGATATGACTTTTTTAAATAATGTCCATGACATTTACCTATATCTGTTGATGGTTGGGTAAGGAGCATTAAACGGCGGTGTAATTCTTTTTAACCATAAGTACAGTTTTCAACCTACGACGCACAGGGTTTGAGTTATTCAACTCAGGAGACTTATACAAAGTATTGTATGTTGTCCAGTGTCCATTAGGACAGAGGGGTTGGTACTCGTACTATATTCTGTTTACTTGTAACTTCTCCGATTTTAGACAAGTGTTTCGTAGAAATACAAGATCCAAGTTTTGAGAAGTTATAGGTACAAGAATAAAGTAGAGAACTATATGTTGAAAGTATCAGTATTCTTCAAGGTGATCGAAGATATAAATACGTGTGTTTGGTATTCAGTTAATAGTAATGGTTTTGAGAAACTTGCTTCTCTTTCAGGTTACTCATATTTAGATGCGATCCTAGTTAAGTAATGTTGATCATCCTCCTTCCATTTAGTTGACATGCACTGAAGACAGCTGCATGATTTGAATCTGGTTCCAATTAAATCAATGCCTCTGTTTCTATATTGTATATAGAATGGTTCATATCTTAACGATGTTAAAGTATATGGAGTTGTCCGGCTTATGCTTAAAACCAGATTCTGGATAACTCAAGGCACATTTCTGTAATGGCAGTTTGTGGGTTATCCCGAGCTTTGACGAGGGGTAACTTTCTACCATCTGGAAGATCAATAGTGATATTGTTCTTGACTCGCCACAGTTTTAGTAAAATGGACTTTTCAGAAAACAGTAGTGGGAGTGATTGAACTGGAGGTTTTGTGATCAAAGAATTAAATACCGCAATCAAGAACGGTGTTGCTTGGTAGCTAGCCAGTGAGTACGGGTCGGTCTACAGGGATTTTGTGTATTCTCAATTTGTTCTAATGAGTTAATTCCAAACGGTGTTGGAATTGATTATCACTAAAAACTAAGTTGATTTAGACTAGGATTAAAATCTTGCTAGGGTTAGGTTTAGGTTAACATTGGAAAGTTAATATTCTTCACCGCTTTCAATGCCCTAATTTAGATCTATTTAGGTGTTATGGTAATAATTAATAAAGTGGATTAGTACCATCGGGGAGAAACTAGGTTTCTTCATCTAGGTTCTTGTCCTTCCTTTCTTAATTCTTACCCTAATCTCCATGGAAAACATATACAACCGGTCTTTTATACTATGGTACCACCGCTACCTAGTGGGATAGGGTGCCGTAGGGAACGGTGTGTGTATGTATGCATGGAGTCCTATTAATTATATGTGATGGGCAAGAAAGGTTTGAGAGATTTTCATCTCTCAAACCTTTCCTATTCCTAACCCTAACAAGTGAGGAATTACTCACTCATTAGGAAATTGATAAACATGTTCTAACTATCTAACTAGGGCAGATAATAAAAATTATACTAAGGCAGAATGAAAATTAACTAGGGCAATGAAATAAAAAAAACTTACTTTATTTGATGGCTCTCTCCAAACATTTACACCGAATTAGAATTCTGAATAGATGAAATAAAAAGAGGTTTAGGATTTATATTTATAGAGCATAGAAACCTTAGGGTTACAATCGACTCACATCTGCAATTACAAATATACCCTAAGAAAAACCTAAGTAATGCACCGACGCACCGACACGCGCAACACACGCCAACACGCGCGACGCACGGCAGCGGATCCGCGGCCAAAAGCATGGTTTGGCCGCGGTTCCACGGCCATTCAGAGAGCTTGTTGCATCGTTTCTTCAGGTATTCTTCTGTTGCTTTGTTTCTTCTATTTCCTTCACTTGGTTTCTCAAATGGTCTTCTAGTTTCTTCCAGAATTCCACAGTGAACAATGTCGTGGACTTTACCGCTTGCTTCGTGTCGAAGTCTTGAACCTTGCGCTGCCTTTGTTCTTTGTGAAATTGTCCATTGATCTTCGTTTATTCTCCAAACTGTAGGCTTGATCAAGATTCTTCCATTTGTTGGTCGTAGTCTCACTTTTGTATCGTCTTTTCATCTGTTTCACTGTTTTTGTTCCGAGAACCTGTAACCTGCAACTATGTAGAAGACATAGATCAAAAACACCTGTTTATTTATAAAATGACTAAGAAGGGGGAATATAATAATGCAAAATTATGATATGAACAAATACCCCCAAACTTATCTTTTGCTCGTCCTCGAGCAAACCTAGTTTTTATTCTCGAAAAAAACCTACCCTCACTTTCGCAGGGAAACGCGATTACACTGAGCTCGTGCAACAAGCCGTTAAACCTCTAGGTGTCCCTAGTAGGAGGAGTCGTCTCCTGAGGGTTTTCAGCGGATACTACCCACAAAATCCTATCAATTCGGCTTATCGACTTTTATTCTCCAATTAGGTTTTCTAACAAGAAACTCCATTATCTTCGACTCAGAAATTATCCACCCGTATTTTTCACGCTTTCTCATCATTTAACTTAAGATTATATATATCTTGTGAATTTACTTGGCTTTTGGCATCTTTTAAGTTTTTCTTCTAGGGTTCCATCTCAACTTAGGAATTTTTATCATCTCTATTAAAGATACAAGTCCTATTTTTCATTCCTATCTCTTATCTAAACCCCAATCACATACCCCTACGTGTATGTATATATCACCCCTACACTTGGAAATTCAAATCAAGCTATTATACTTTTGTCCGTCGTCCAAAGTACTTTTCAATTGGTGAATTTTTAAATGAAATTGCTCACACATTTTTCATGCGACCGTTAATACTTCTTGAGGTACCAACGACCGATTACAAAATGTGTTTGCTCATTAAGGCGTAATTCCTAGTCTTGTAACACCTAAGGCTTTAGCAGTGACTCCCAAACCAGTTGGTCTAAGGCACTAAGTAATAAATCACCCTCGCTAAATTTTTTTCTATTAATGCAGCCTTAAGTAATTACAAAAACCAGTATTCATTTTTTATCTCTTTATTCACACTTGTATTTTTATTTATTTTTCTTCATACTAAGGACTTTAGACAAGAGCATTTCAAGGTCTCTTCTACTATTCCAAGTTTCAAGGTTTGTGTTTGTGCAATTTGTAGGGTATATATTTTTAGAATTTGGACTTAAGTTTAGGAATTATTTTTCAGACTTATACTTTAATAAAAATATCGATACTCTTCCTTTATTTTGACTTAGCCCAAGAAGTAAACTCGAAATTTGCCTATTTCTAAATAAACTATAAAGACATATACTTTCTACCGTTAAATTTTAAGAAAGGTTATTTTTAGGGTTTTTAATTTATTAAGTCTAATATCTAGTTGTTCCTAGCTAGTTAACCTTTTTGTCAAACTTAAGTCAAATATGGCCAAAATTAAACTTTTCAATTTTTATAATTTTTGAAAATTTTCAATTTTTATGGGTTTTAAAATAAATATGCAAATGGAAAAATATACATATGAATGCGAAGGAAGAAAGCTTACCGAGCACACCCCCAAACTTAAACTTGACAGTGTTCTCACTGTCAGGCTACATCAAGAGGGTCAAAATTGCCGGCACTCCCCTGTTTATTTATTTTTTTATATATATTTTTTTATTGTTGAAAGAAAAATAAAACATATATACAAAAAGGTCCTCCCAAACTTGAGTTATACAATGTTACAAGTCAATGCCAAGCTTTGCAAAGACCAAAAGTTAGCACACCAACCAGTTGAAAAATTTATCTGTGTAGAGTATCGGTCGGTGGAAGAATATGTTGTACAGAGGGAAGAAGAAGTGGGGACGAGATAAGTGGTGGTATGGAAAGTGTTTGCATGTACGTGGAAGTGAAGAGATAGGAGGTGATGATGAATAAAAACGAGAATTTGAATGATCAGAAATCAGTGGAATATTGGCATTCTCATAGTTTATTAGAACAAAAGGGGGTGGTTCAACTTCTATAGGCTGAGGTTGATTAACCACAAAATCCCCGAGATGTTTCTATGGATCCTTTACTGGCTTGGCATCATCCATCATATGCATATGATATTTAATTATGAGGGAACTTATTTCCTCGATGTCCGCCATAGTCCAGCCGAAAGTTTGCCGGTTATTTTGTAAGACCATTAAAAGGGCTTTCTCTTGCTCGAGAGCTAGAGATGCAGATATGATAACGGAAAAGGTCTCATTCTCACCTAGGTAAGCGTATTTAAGGTGAGACGGCAAAGGTTTGAGTTCGAGTTTCGGAGGCAAAATAATTGAAGGTAAAATTGGGGAGGCTATCTCGAACTCGAAAGATTCCAACACTGGTTCGAATTCACTGTAAGCAACCGAATCGGATGGTTCAACTAACTCATCCAAAAATTCAAAGGACTCATACTCGGGCGGTGAGTCGTCAAAATCATCGGAAAAAGTAAAACACTCGTAATCGTTATCGGTTGTGCAAACTGTATCAGATCCAAGGAGGGACGCACTAGTGGCGTCAAAACTGCTGTTATCGAACAGAAATTTTTCAAGCTCACAGTCCTCCTGCGTGATTTCGTAGATCGAGCAAACTTCACGTATACTAGCTTTAGGCATGGGGGCAGACTTCCTATCTTGTAAATATTGAACTCACTAGACATCTTCCCGAAAGATAGAGTCATAGAGCCATTGCGACAATTGATTACGACATTGGAAGTGGCCAAAAATGGTCGACCGAGGATCACCGGAATTTTGTTCCGTGGGTTAGCAACAGGTTGTGTGTCTATAACAATAAAATCAATGGGGAATATGAAGTCCCCTACTTTGATCAACACATCCTCTAACTCACCCCTAGGATGGGTGATTGATCGATCAGCCATTTGGAGAGTACAATGAGTGGGTTTCAACTCTCCAACACCTAATTGCTCATACACGGAGTAGAGAAGCAGGTTAACACTAGAACTAAGATCTAAAAGTGCTCAATTGATATTCTTATCCCCAATTGTTATTGAAATTGTAGGACAGCCAGGGTCCTTTCGTTTTTGGGGTAAGGGTTGAGGTTGGTTAATAGCATTGCTCACGGCGCTAGCTACTAGCACTTTCTTGGGTATCTAAGATTTTCTCTTCGAGGTGCATAAGCCCTTTAAGATTTTCGCGTAAGAAGGGACTTGTTGGATTGCATCCAAGAGAGGTATATTTATGCTAACCTGCTTGAATAACTCCACAATCTTCTCCATTTATGGAGTTGGTTTATTGGATCTCAACCTGTTTGGAAATGAAACATTTTGAAAATCAGTTGAGTCCAATTTTTGTGGATTATATTGCGGAGTTGGAACGGATCCCAGTGTGGGTGTGTTCGTGATGTGAGAAGTGGGTCCGTTCGAAGTAGAAGAAGTAGAGCCTTGTGAAGAATGAAGAATGGGCTCTAACGAAGAAGAAGAAGAAGATGAAGATGAAGAAGAACCGCCGGCAGGGGTGTCATCACTATTACCCACGTTATTATGCAACACTCTTCCAGATCTCAACGTGGTCACAGCATTTACATTATGATTTTGTTGTCCATATGAAATATGTGCATTGTGTGTGTGACCGGGATTTGGCAATGGTTCAGATGGAAGCTTTCCTTTTTCTCGCTCGCTCAACGCAGCAGTTAGTTGTGCAATTTGGGTCTCGATTGATTTGATACTTTGATCATGTGAAGCATTGTTGTGCACCAAAGACTGAATGGAAGTCTCCAACCTGGCTGCGGATTCTGTAGATTGTTTTAGAAACGCATCTAGACTTTTTTCTAGCGAGGTAACCTTATCATCATTTGGTTGAACAAAATTGTTTTGAGGGTAAAAGTTGTTAGGCACAAAATTGTTCGTTTGGTTTGGGTAAGGTTGTGGTTGGAAAGGTTGCTGGTATTGAGTTTGTTGGGGTGCTTGTTATTGTGGAGGAGGAGGCCTTTGAAAGTTGTCGTTTCCTTGGAATTGTTGAGTTTGATTCCAAGCAAAATTTGGGTGACTCCTCCAACCCGGATTATAATTCGAAGAGTATGGATCATTTCTTTGTCTTTGCTAAAAAGCAGCATTGACTTGATCTTGTCCTTGAACAGGTGGATTGTAAGGACACTCTTCGGTAAGATGTGATGGATCTGAGCAACAAGCACAAACAGTTCGTGGGGGTAAAGCAGGGGCAGGAGAAGGCGATGAGATTTTGGTCTCAATTGCTTCTGGCTTTTTCATAAGTGCGGTCATTTCGGCCTTCATTGCAATCGACATATCTAGTTGATGTATGCCTGCCCTAGACTGACCAACAAAAGACGATGTGGTCTTGGTGCTTTCCCACTGAAGTGTTTGTTCAGCAAGATCGTCGAGAAACTACCAAGCTTCCTCACTAGATTTGGTTAGAAAGTGACCTTGACAAATGGTTTCCAACAACTGCTTCGTTGCTAGGTTTAATCCCTCGTATAAAGTTTGGTAAAGTTGCCAATTTTCGATACCGTGGTGAGGGTATTAAACAAGTAGGTCTTTAAATCTTTCAAAACACTTCCAAAAGGGTTCGGAAGGAAGCTGGGAAAATTGAATAATCTCATTGCGAATTCTTGCGGTCTTGTGATGTGGATAAAACTTTTTAAGAAAAGATTTAACAAACTATTCCCAATTTTTAATAGAGTGTGATGCTGTGCTGTATAACCATTTCTCCGCTAAGTCACATAAGGTGAAAGGAATGACCCTTATCCTTATAGCAACATCTGAAAGTTGGGTTGTTTTCATCATTGCGCAAACGTTTTGGAATTTGTTTATGAAGATATAGGCATCTTCGGATTCCAGTCCGTGAAATTTTGGGAACATGTTGATGAAGTGGGGTTTGATCTCAAAATTGTCCCTATTTGCCGGTGGGAGTGAAAGACAAGTAGGTAAGGCGGTGCGGATCGGGTGGAAAAGATCCTGGAGCGCGATTCGTTGGGGCGCTGCAACAGGTGGGTGTTGTGGGTTATTTGCACCTAACGGAGGTGGAATCAGTCCCGTGGGTAAGGTATTGTTAGGATTCAATCCCGACATCTCCTTAGAAGACGAAGAATGTGAAGGTGAATGTAAGGAAGTGGAAGGAATTTCGACTTCGGAGTTGAAAGTGTCATCGGTCAGTACCAACGAGACATGGACTAATCGGGCACTAGTGTCCCTAGTCCAACCGTACATACACTAAAGAGGTAGTGTAGTCAAAAAGATAAAAAAACAGAATGTGGGGGTAAGAAAACGTTAATGGAAAGAAAGTGGGTGTAAGTGTGGTGCACGGATTTTTTAGCGACAAGTTGCAAGTTTTTGTAAAAATTTTTCCTTTTTTCTTTTTGTGTTTTTTTTATGTGGAGCTTTTTACAAAAAGATTTTCGATAAAAGTCTTAGACACACGTTCAATCAATCACAAATGCACGATCAAGCCTAGATCTAGGGCCACCTAGGTCAGCTAGACAGCTCCTAATTGTTCTAAAGGGCAAGAAGTAGGACCTCAAACCGTCTCTTCACCGCCAATTGTGGCCAGGTAAGCATAAGTAGGGAAAGGAGGGATCCGCTCATGAATCACTGTGAGACAGACCTTTTAAAGTTACCTTTCACTACCTGTCTAGCCTAGGCACCACAAAATCATGTTAGGATCAACGGTCGATGCCTACAACTATTCCTTTGTCCTATTGAGCGTGAAGTCCTTAGGGCTGAGTCTAATTCTTTTTTATTACTTGATGGACAATGCAATATGCCTTATATGATTTTTGGGGTCCTGGGAAGGGTGATGAAATCCCCACCCAATCTGGATTGGTGTTCAAGCCCCTTAAAGTCAATTAAATTATGCAAAGCAGTAACACAATCACTTGCAAACAATTTTTTTTTAGCGTGGCGCAAAGAATCCTGCACAAGATCAATTATTGGAAGGGGGCGAAATTTTTGGCGCAAAGAATCCTGCAGGAAATTTTACAGAGAAGATATCAGGGGGTTCAGAGAAGAAAAGAAAGCTAACAGAGATTTTTCCACGTGCTGACGTCACTAATGTGCCGCATTTCCACCGCCAAATGTTGCCTTCCCACCGCGGTTCCGCGGTTGACTTGCTGACTCGAGCCTCCCAACTTCTTCTGTTTTCTGTTGCGGTCCTCCTCTAATTGTTCAGATATGTTGTTTTCTGTTTCGCTCTCTGGATTTTTCCAGATCTGAATTTGTTCGTCAATCCTGCACAATTCAAACGAAAATACCCTTCAAAGAATAACAAGATGATAAATTTTAATATTTTTTAATTATTTTTTAGTTTTTATGATTTTTCAATTTTTATATTAACCCGAAATTACAAAAAGAAAATAACAACGCCATCCCCGGCAACGGCGCCATTTGATTGAACCGGAGGTTTTGTGATCAAAGAATTAAATACCGCAATCAAGAACGGCGTCGCTTGGTAGCTAGCCGGTGAGTACGGGTCGGTCCACAGGGATTTTGTGTATTCTCAATTTGTTCTAACGAGTTAACTCCAAACGGTGTTGGGTTGATTATTACTAAAAACTAAGTTGATTTAGACTAGGATTAAAATCTTGCTAGGGTTAGGTTTAGGTTAACTTTGGAAAGTTAATATTCCTCACCACTTTCAATGCCCTAATTTAGATCTATTTAGGTGTTATGGTAATAATCAATAAAGTGGATTAGTACCATCGGGGAGAAACTAGGTTTCTTCCTTTAGGTTCTTATCCTTTCTTTCTTAATTCTTACCCTAACCTCCATGGAAAACATATACAACCGGTCTTTTATACTACGGTATCACCGCTAATTCATGGGATAGGGTGCCGTAGGGAACGGTGTGTGTTTGTATGCATGGAGTCCTATTAATTATATGTGATGGGCAAGAAAGGGGTGAGAGATTTTCATCTCTCAAACCTTCCCTATTCCTAACCCTAACAAGTGAGGAATTACTCACTCATTAGGGAATTGATAAACATGTTCTAACTATCTAACTAGTGCAGATAATAAAAATTATACTAAGGCAGAATGAAAATTAACTAGGGCAATGAAATAAAAAAAACTTACTTTATTTGATGGCTCTCTCCAAACATTACACCAAATTAGAATTCTGAATAGATGAAATAAAAAGAGGCATACCTCCAAAAGAGGTTTAGGATATCTATTTATAGAGCATAGAAACCCTAGGGTTACAATCGACTCACATCTGCAATTACAAATATACCCTAAGAAAAACCTAAGTAATGCACCGACGCACCGACACGCGCAACATACGCCAACACGCGCAACGCACGGCCGTGGATCCGCGGCCAAAAGCATGGTTTGGCCGCGGTTCCGCGGCCATTCATAGAGCTTGTTGCATCATTTCTTCAGGTATTCTTCTGTTGGTTTGTTTCTTCTATTTCCTTCACTTGGTTTCTCAAATGGTCTTCTAGTTTCTTCCAGAATTCCACAGTGAACAATGTCGTGGACTTTACCACTTGCTTCGTGTCGAAGTCTTGAACCTTGCGCTGCCTTTGTTCTTTGTGAAATTGTCCATTGATCTTCGTTTATTCTCTAAACTGTAGGCTTGATCAAGGTTCTTCCATTTGTTGGTCGTAGTCTCACTTTTGTATCGTCTTTTCATCTGTTTCACTGTTATTGTTCCGAGAACCTGTAACCTGCAACTATGTAGTAGACATGGATCAAAAGCACCTGTTTATTTGTAAAATGACTAAGAATGGGGAATATAATAATGCAAAATTATTATATGAACATGGAGTATGGTAGAACTGGAAGTGATTCCAGAACCACAAATAATTATTGATAATTTAATAAAACCTAAAGATTCAATCGGGTTTGAAATTTCATTAGCCACTCCATAGGTATGGTGGGTAACCTCAAGCACCCGAGAGGTACTCCGGTATCCTTAAAGATGGTGACAGGGAGGTTCTTGTTTACCCAGATTTGCCATTACTGCTGTTCTAGACTATGAGACCCGGCAGGAGGATGAGTATAGCGTCGTTATAAATTATCTTTAGAAGTGCAAGTGTATATGACTCTGCCAGAGGGTTGTTGTGGTCAGTGGGAGTAGAGGAAGTATAGTGGACAAGTAGCTTGTGTCTATTTATAGACTAAAGCAGGTATAACGGAGATAGATCATCTATTTTTGATATGACAGTCATAGGCTTTGACTTCATCAGAATAGGAGATGGATCTGTTAAGAAGGTAGTGGGGTGTGATTTCCTGGTAATTGAATGACATGCAGTTTATAGGAAGTGAAATTCCTATACTACGATCGGTTATACTGTGGTTGTCACACAGTTGTTTCTCTACATAGGATATGGATATAATATGAGGCATTTTGGTTACTAGATTTATGGTTTTAGATCTAGATTTGGGTAGTTTCCCAATCTGGGTACTTAGACAGTATTCTAAAGGTGTTTTAGAATGGATGACTACTGGCAAGGCGGTGTACCTGCAGGTGATGGAGTCACCCTCTTTAAAGGTGTCTTACAGACTAAAGGGGAGAGGGATACGCATGATAGACATATCACTTGCTTAGGCAATTGATTCAATCATGAGATGTTAAGTACCACACCAGATATTGTTTTTACACTAGCTGCAATAAGATTATATTAATCCAATCCTGGAGAAATGTTCGGAAGCAGTTTATGAACATAAGTGGATGTTCTAGGGATATGATAACGGCATCCTCCTTCGGGAGACAGTTATCATTCCAGGCTTCCAAGGTGACCTGGATGACAGAGTGACTGTCAGAGTTATAGTTTTCCCTCTTTTGAGGGGCGGTAGTTTGGAAAGGTGGTCCAAACGGATACTGAAGGAGGCATGGCGCAGAAAACTGATTAAATTCAGTGGACGATACTGTCTGAGAAGTTGGCTAGATTTGGAGTTCATTTATGAACTGGGTCCTATCAGATATCCAGACATATTCTAAGACAGGTATTGCTCATTTCGGGAGATGGCTTTCTCCGCGAACTTGAGATAAAGAGAGACATAAAAAGAAACATTAGAGAGGATCTACTCACTGAGGCTATTTCTGGACTGCAATAGTTTCGCAAACGAGCTATGTGAAACTGATTAGTAAAGGAGTTGGGTGTTCGATATCACACGGGCTGTGAGTATGCGACACCACAATAATTAGCCTTAAGTGCAAGTGGGAGATTATTGGTTATAGTGCCCTCAAGTCAATTATTGGATCGCAGACACGTGATTGCAATGATTGAGGGAGGACCTATACCGGTAGAACAGTCTTACTCGAGATGATAGTATGCTATCTGGTTTGCCTTTATCATCATGTAGATGCTTCAGATGACACTACAGATCACTATTACATGTTGATAGAGCCTATAAAATTCTTGCTTGACTACCAGCAGTATGATGGCGATCATATACGTGGAAGCTGGGGTCTATAAGCACATCCTTAAATGTCCATAGTCGAGGGAGTTTCGAGATTGGGCATCAACACTCCAGAGTAGACTAGTGTATACTGATCGAGACCCCGATGAGGGGCGGTGGCCGGTCTCACAAGCCATTGGTGTCTTTTTTTAACTTAAGATGTATACATGTGCTCATTGGGTTATGAGTACACCGGACGGACTCGCTGGGAATATGCTAGTTGGTATTATACATATTGTCAGATAGCAGTTCCCTGGTGACATGTGTACAGGTTAGTCTATCGACCTGAGATCGTCATTTTTCTCGTGTGAGTTCACACTGTGCTTTGATTACTACCCTACCACGGCTCAAAGGAGTCATGCAAATAGGTTTTAGTTGGGTACAGTCCCGAGCCACATGGAGGCAGTGAGCGGATCGTCAGGGGATTCATCTTTCCCGGTATTAGGGGTTGATGTCACGGTGTGCACGGGTGCCCATCACCAAAAGTCCTTGGCCAAGTTAGTGG
Source organism: Agapanthus africanus (assembly GCA_030015575.1). Lineage (NCBI taxonomy): Eukaryota > Viridiplantae > Streptophyta > Magnoliopsida > Asparagales > Amaryllidaceae > Agapanthus > Agapanthus africanus. The sequence goes on along the minus strand of JASDDO010000028.1, from coordinate 251,939,752 downwards.
AGATCTAGGATCGGTAGTTTATCAGGTGGTGATAGGCTTCATACCGACACTAAATGTTACGTTATTAGGGGTCTGACTTTATCCACCCCCTAGACTCGATAAGCGATACTCATAGACGAATGGACCAGACTAAACGGATATTATCACTGTCAGGCTCAGTAGGGGTTTCAGGATGAGTTTGCTTGTCGGCATCCCTTTCTCTCAATACCTGGGTAACCGTTACGTAAGCTAGTGCCACTGACGTGCTTGTGGTTAAACCCACTGCCAGCGTATCGACGAGTCTTTTGAATCACACACAGAGGGTTTCACTGCTTCGGGCGAAACGTTGTAGAGGCCGTATGATTTTATGGCAGGGTTCGATCATATATGTGCACTTGTGCATGGATCATGATTCGGACGGATAATACTAATGGGCTTTGGTTTAAGCCGGATCCTAGTATTGTATTATTGGATTATTTTCGTCTCGTTGTATTTGTATTCAGTCGAAATACGGATGCAGGTATGTAGATACAAATGAGGGGTATTCTTGTAATTCGTTACAAGATTACTTTAGTAGATGTCATTTCTTTTATTGGATTAAACATTTAGGTTAATGTTTATTGAGGTGGAAAGTGTGAGTATGAGTTTTGGCTTTGTTGCATTGATGTAGCATGTGCACTTGGTGACTCATGGTATTGGGTCATGGGATGGTTTTTGTTTTGGGTTAGATATTTTGTTGTGAGATATTTGTGGTGAGCAAAGGAAATGAGGTAGATCTTTTCCTTCTTGGGTTGTTTTTCTTTAAGTGTTCACAACAAATATCACACAACACTTTACTTCTTCACTTGTTTTTCTTGAGCTCACACTCTTCACCTCTAGGCAACTTCTTCAACTTCCACCTTATTATCTCATGAGTTGAGAATTCATAGGTATATTGAGACAAAGTAATCACGCACTATCTCTATTTCATCTTGGGTATCTAGGCTAGCAAACTGGATACTCGAGTTGCTTCTGTTTTGAGGCGGGTGCCCGTATTACGAACCCTCGACGTGGATCTTCTTCGATGGAGGGAGACCGGAGATCAAACTTGATCGGGGAAGCCGTGAGGAGCTTGGGACAGAGGTTGAAGACCGAAGGACACGGATCGAAGAGGTATAACCTCTCTAAACTCCTTTTATAGAACTAGTGTAGGGTTAATGGTTCGATCCGGGACTCGGGTTCCGTTAGTGCCGGTTTCTAAAAGTTTTTGTTCTGCATTTGGCCACGGATTGATGGCCGGGGCGCTGGCGTAACCCAACATAAAATCACTTACAGATTCTACCCTAGGTCAAATTAGGAGATTTTGCATATAGGGTAGGTCTACATACCACATAACAGGGCCATGTACCAAAATCCACACCAAAACATCAAGACCAGGCTGCATTTTGTATCCTGGGGGAATATTTCTGCGGCCGAACAGTGGAGATAGGGGTTCGAGTTTGAGGGGTAAATTCCTAGTTGAATGCACACCTCTTTGTGCTGGGAACTTATTTTTCAAAGCTCTCGAGTCACCCTCTTTGTGCAGATCCTATCAGATCATCACAAATAACCAAAAACCGATATTGGAAAAATTCTAAGTTCTTGTTTTAGGGTTCTAGTCTCAAGTTTAGCCAGAATTTTCATCACTAAGGGTTTGTAATCACCAACTAAACCTCAATTACATCTCTACAACTCAAATCACCCACTAAAATCATTCTAGAAATTTCCAAAGTCGCTAATCTAGTTTAATCGAACTCTAAACATAACTAGGAGGTTAAGAAACTAAATAACAAGAAGAAAAGTGAAGGTTATACCTCTTGAAGAAACTGAAGAAAATTCCAATATGGTTGAAAGTGCTCAAAATCTAAACTTGAGCTTGCTATGGGATGTAGGATGGGGTTGTGCACTTTTTTTTATGAAGGTGAGGTGAGGTTTTGGTGAGGTTTTTGAGGTGTTTGTGGAGGAGGTAGTGAGGTGGAGGAAGGAGGAGAAGGAGATGAAGGAAGAGATGAGGAAAATGAAATGAAGTAAAGGATTGGTGAAGGAGCTATGGTCAAAGAGCCATCCCCCCCTCTCTCTTTCTCACTCTCACTCTTTCTTATGTCCATGCTCATTTGTCCCCTCTCCATGTCATCTTTTCTTTTGTTTTCTTTTTCTTTTTCTTTTCTCTTTCTTCCTCTCTCATTTAAAAACCAAAGTCCACAAATACCAAGAAGCCATGCATGCATCAACACAATACGTCATGGTGCACTAGCCATGGTTAATACAAAGTGGAATTGGCTTAATCATGATTAGTAGTGCACTAATCAAGTTTAATATAAACTTGCATATAATTAACTGCACAATTATTTCCAAATCCAATAAATGCCTTTATAATTAATAATTCATATTAATATCCAATTATTTTCCAAATATTGGTATATATAATTATACCATTTTACGAAAACCCCAAATTCATACTCAAATAGTTTTCGTGAATTATATTATTTTATTATTTAAATTCCAAAAATAATATTTTGTATTTCTGAAATGTTACAGGCATACAGTGTTTTAATGCTTGACCAGCCACTATATTTACAACACCACCTCCACCTAATATCCCCTCCCTCTCACCTACTTTGTTAAAGTCTTACACACACATAGGCTGCGCACCACTACAAATGTTGGTTGCCCCTACGGATTGGAAAATACATAGGGGCAATTTTTGTTTGCCCTTACGGTGATAACCGTAGGGGAAAAGACTATAAAAATTTTATTTCCTTCTGTTTCCCCTACGGTGTCGCAAAAGAAACCCCTACAGTTGGCACCGTAGGGGCAAATCAGGCACTTAAAAAAATAAAAAAGAAAAACCTCACACCCAAAATCCTTAACCCAAAATTTCCCCATTAAACTTTCCTCGTCGCCTCTTCCTCCTTCTTCGTGAGCTCGCCCTCCTCTTTGCCATCGCCTTATACTTCATCATCCTCATCGCCATCGCTTAAGTCCTCCCTAAATTTTCACCTCGTCGCCATCGCCTTCCTCTTCCTTATCGCCGTTGCCCTAGCCGTCCTCCTTATCGCCGTTGCCCTACTCCTTCCTCGACCTCCCATCATCGATCCTCCTTCCCGACCTCTTCCTCGCCACCGCAGCAGCCACCTCATCTTCGTAGTCACCGCAGCAGTCACCCTCCTCCTCCTCCTCGTCGCTGCAACAGCCAACCTCCTCCTTGTCGCCGCCACCTACTTCCTAGCTTGTTCGATTTGCCGGTTAGTTTCAGCAATTTTAATTTTAATTTTCCTAAAATTTTATTGTTAATTTCTTCAATTTTAGGGATTTAATTCTTAATTTTTAATAAATTTTTAGTGGTGTTGTTGATTTCTAATAATTATTAAAAATTATTATAATTTTGTTGTTATGGTTAGGGTCGTTTAAGGTTGGGTTGGGTTAATTAGGGTTAGGGTTATGATTAGGGTTAATGGTTAGGGGGTTAATTAGGGCTGGGTTAGGGTTAATTAGGGTTAGGGTTAGGGCTGTGGTTAGGGTTAGGGTTAATGATTAAGGTTAGTGTTAATAGTTAGGGTTAGGTTTAGGGTTATGGTTAAGGTTAATGATTAGGGTTAGGTTAAGGTTAGGGTTAATGATTAGGGTTAGTGTTAGGGTTAGGGTAAAGGTATTTTAGTGTAATTTAGCAAACCAACAATAGTTAAGGGTACTTGAGCGAATTGTGTGTGTATGTGTATGCATGTATATATGTGTGTGTCTGTGTGTGTACACGCACACGCAGACCCATACACATATACAAATAAGGCCAAACTTTAATTCATCATCATTCTTCTCTATATTGAACTCTTGTCAAATCCCATCCTAACCCCAATAAATTCAAAAATCTTAAATTTGATTAAGAAAACCCTTAACTTTAAAAAACTTTACCCTAAACTAAAAACTTCGAACCCTTATAATTGAAAATAAACATAAAACCAATTGAAGTTAAATCGTACACTAAGTGTATGCATGATACTCGATGATAATATGAAACTTTCATATTCTCATCGATAGTCATATGTGAAAATCAAAGCGCGACTTTGTCCCTGTCTATCGGTTAACATACGTTCGATATTCGTCATAACATAGAACTATACGAAAGTTGTTAAATATCGGACGGTATCATTCGGTGCTAACAACCGTCGTGTAGTTTATGTGATGAGAATATTCAATCGTATGATAACTGATAGATTTGTCCAGTGTGGACAAGTTAGGAATGTATAAAGAAAACACCTGCATTCACTTGTGTTTTCATTCATTTTGAGTTATTTCGTCGGTACTTTTCCACTGGTTCTCCGTGTACAAAGATAGATTAGATGTTTATTTCAACGTTGTTTCACAGCATTGAAATGATTATCTATTCTATTATAGTGTACTTGGAAAACATCGGGGAGGTGCTACCGAAATTTACTCAAAACGGATGAAAGCACAAGCGAATGGGTGTCTGCTCTATACATTCTTAATGGGATAGAAGTTTTATCCCCGACAGCCGAAACACACACATACAATATGAATATACAACAAACGCACACACAAAGAACATACACACTAACAACTATACACCTAAGCGAAATCATAAACTGAAACACACATACACAGAATACAACTCATACTTGGGTATTTTCAAATCTAACTTTGTTAATCGATAGTTTATTCTTTTCAACGACAAACTTGCCTCTATGGATTTTCTTCTTTGTCAGTAACTATCTCGTTCTTAGATTTCTCAATATAGTCACCATTACCTACAATTTATATGTTATATAATCTAACATGGCCTATGAGTATATCAGAGTTAAAGACTGGATGTACATGGATTAGCAACAACACATGCAATCTAAGTTTGTCGCAGGAGTTGCTGCTTTCATTGAATTTGTACGCGCACATAATAAGATCGTGTTAGAGAAGATTCTCTGTCCGTGCGATAGATTTGGGAATAAGTTCTGTTAGAAGGTAGAAATCGTAGAGTATCACATCGTTAAACATGGTTTTACTAGATTTTATACAATTTAGCTATATCACGGAGAAGGACAAGAAGAAGACGGTAATGCGGCAGAAGAAGAAGGAGAAGACGGTAATTCGGTAAAAGAAGAAGAAGACGATAATTTCTTTCCAGGAGAAGAAATGGAGGATATGGTAGAGTTCGCCCTCGGTGATAGTATTTCTATCGAAGATGACATTCTTTCCGGTCAAGGGCCGCATGCAGATAAATATGAAAAGTTCATGAATGACGCTAGAAGACCAATTTATGAGAATGCAAAGTATTCCACCCTATTATGGTTCGTCCAACTTTTCCAGATTAAGTGTCTAAATGGATGGAGCAACAAGTCATTCACGATACTTCTGAAGTTCCTAAAAGATTCTATGCCCCCGGAAAATAACGTGCCCGACAGTTGGTACGAAACCTAAAAGACGATGTCTAATTTGGGTCTGAAGTGTGAGAAAATTCATGCATGCCCAAAGATTACGTATTATACCGGAAAGAGAATTCAGATTTGAAAGAGTGTCCAACATGCGGAGAGGCTAGGTATAAGCCGAAAAAATCTGATAAGAAGCCTGATATACTTGTCAAGATAGCACGATACATTCCCATAATACAGAGGCTGCATAGGCTATTCAGGTGAAAGAAAACAGCCAAGGCAGTGATTTGGCATCACCGTGTTGCTCCAAGCGAAGATGGAAAAATGAGTCATCCAAGAGATTCACCGGCATAGAAGGATTTCGATAGAAGGTACCAAATATTCAGTAGTGATCCTTACAATGTCAGGCTCGGACTGGCTAGTGATGGTTTCTTCCCATTCAACTATAAGTCTGGAAGCCACAGCACATGGCCCGTTGTAATGATAGTTTATAATCTGTCGTCTTGGTTGGCTATGGATCAATCCTACTTTATGATGCCTCTTCTTATTGACGGACCAAACTCACCGGTAAACAATATCGACATCTATCTCCGACCTCTGATCGATGAGTTAAAATCTTTATTCATTGATGGTGTAGAGACTTACGATGCAAACATAGATACAAGCTTCACAACGTGTGTGGCTTTAATATGGACAATTAATGACTTTCCTACATATGGAATGCTATCAGGTTGGTCCATATATGGTCACAAAGCTACCCTTATTGCCATCAAGATACAACATCGAAATGGTTGAATTTTAGCAGGAAGGTTTGTTATTGCGGTCATCGACGTTTCCTGCCACTAAACCATCCCTACAGGTTAGACGCTGCTCACTTTAATGGTCATCAGGAGCTTCTTGGGCCTCCAGCCTCATTGTCTGGAGAGAACATGATTGCTAAGTGGGATAGTTACAATAATGTGACCTTTGGGATAGATCAGGCAAAACAGATTAAACCACCATACGGGAACAAGTTAAGCATTTTGTACGAGCTTCCGTACTGGTCAATAAATTTAGTGTGTCATTTTCTGGACGTCATGCACATAGAGAAGGGAGTATCCGAGTACGTACTCAACTTGCTTCTTTGTAAAGACGGAAAATCGAAAGATAACCTCTGTGCTCGGATGGATGTTTAGGACTAGGAAATTAGAAGTGAATTGCATCCTAAATCGATAGCGGGTAAACCAGGCAAGTTTGTACTTCCCAATGCTATGTATCATATGTAAGTCCATATTGCCCACCCCGGTGCTTGCGGGGAGGCGGAAAACGGAATAAAAAACAGATTTTTATCACTTTAGGCAACATGGACTAGACAAAGAAGGATCCTTGCTAAACAAACAAGCTAAAACTAACTAGAAACTAGCTAAGGGTAGAATGGTTATACCTAGGGCTTTATGTCCTTCTCTCCTTGCTCCTTGGAGTAGTAGAAAGGGATCATCTTTGTCGTCTTCTCACGTCGAAGAAGGATCCACCCGAAAGCCTCAACCTTTGGCTTCAACTCCAAGCTAGAAGTAACTAGGGTGCTAGAAGTGCTAATCCTAGGACCGTAGATGAGAGTAGAGATTATCAAGAAGAGGTTTTTCTCAAGCTCAAGTGTTTCTCAACACATGAGAGGGGAGAGCTTGAGGAAGAGGAAGAACAAGAGAGAGAAAGTAAATGATAGAATGAGAGAATAAAACAACCATTCTCACATATATGTGTGAATTATTATAAATTCATAATTAGCTAGATAATTGTCATGGTTAATCAAGACATGACCATTATCATTTCATATTAAATGCTAATTGCAAGGATCAAAGAGCATCTTTTATATGGAATGATGATGGTCAATATGTCAACTAAGGTCAACAAGTCAAGATAGTCAAATGGTCAACAACCATAACCATGCACAATTATATTAAACTAATATCAATTAACCATAATACACACATAAGTATTAGGGTTAATAAAATGACAATGGTCATTAACCCTAATAAAAATTCTCTCCCTCTGTCTCAAGCAACTGTGCATACGCACCCGTATTCGTGATCCGAGGAACACGAATACAAAGAGATAAAACCAATCCCTAATCATATACTAGGATCCGGCTTAAACCAAAGCCCGCTAGTATAAGCTGTCCGGACAGCAAACGTGCACAAGTGCGCGGATGTGAACGAATCCTGTCGCAAAACCATGCGACCTCTACTCATTTTGCCTAAAGGAGAATAGCTCTCTGTGTGGGACTCTAAAGACTCGACACTACGCTGGCAGTGGGTTTAACCACAGACCGCAAGCGGCACTAGCTGTACGTAACGGTCCCCAGGTAGATGCCGATAAGAAGACTGACGAGGTGAACCCCATCTGAACTCCTACTGAGCCTGTATGTGACAGTCTCCGTACAGTCCGGTCTGTTCGTCTGATACATCGCATGGCGGGCCTAGGGGGGCGGTGAACGTCAGTCCCCTAATAGCGGTACAAGTCGTGTCGGAGTGTAGCCCAGAACACCCTGAGATAACACTGGAAACCTACCAGTATATTTCGCTTGCCCTGGCCAGGGACTACTCGTGTAATGGCTCTCCTGGACACAGCGCGATGTCAACCCCCAATACCGGGAGAAACGAATCCTGTCTAACTGTCACTGCCTCCAAGTGCTTCGGGACTGCACCCAACTACTAGCTGTTTGCACGACTCCATTGAGCCGTGGTAGGGTAGTAATCAAAGTGCAGTGGGAACACACTCGAGGCGAAGTGACAGTGTCAAGTCAGCGGACTAAGCTGTACTCATGTCACCTGGGAACTGATAACCGACGATAGGGCATATACACTAACAATCTCCCACTTGCACTAAGGCCATGTACTGGCGTATCGAAGACCTATCATCTCGATCAGCCGCTCGAACTGGGTCTGGGGCAAGGCCTTGGTGAATGGATCTGCTGTGTTATCTTCTGAAGCAACCCTCCGAACCTCGATCTCCTGGCGATCCACGATCTCCCTGATCAGGTGATACCGCCTCAAGATGTGTCTGGATTTCTGATGGGACCTGGGTTCCTTCGCTAAAGTTATAGCCCCGTTGATATCGCAATACAGAGGTATTGGGTCAACAATGGACGGAACCACCTGAAGTTCTTTCAAGAACTTCCTCATCCAGACAGCTTCTTTTGTGGCATCAGATGCAGTGATGTATTCCGCTTCCATAGTCGAGTCGGCAACGGTTTCCTGTTTGGAGCTCTTCCAACACACCGCCCCTCCATTGAGGGTGAAGACAAAACCCGACATGGACTTGGAATCATCCTTGTCACTCTGGAAGCTGGAATCAGCAAAGGCCTCAATCTTGAGTTCTTTTCCGCCATACACCAAGAACATCTCCTTAGTCCTTCTCAGGTACTTGAGAATGTTCTTTACTACAATCCAATGTTTCTCCCTAGGGTTTGACTGATACCTGCTTACCACACTCAGTGCATAAGCCATATCCGGTCTGGTACACAACATCGCATACATTATAGAGCCTACCGCAGAAGCGTAGGGTATAATAGACATGCGATCCCTCTCCAAATCAGTCTTGGGAGACATCTCTTTGGAGAGGGTGATCCCGTGACAAGCCGGTAGATTACCGCGCTTGGAATCTTCCATACTGAATCTCTTCAGTATGGTGTCGATGTACCTGGACTGTGAAAGTCCTAATATCCTCTTGGATCTGTCACGGTAGATTCGGATACCCAGAATGTATGAGGCATCACCCAGGTCTTTCATGGAGAACCTGTGTGACAAGAACACCTTGACAGATTGTAGCATAGGAATGTTATTTCCTATTAAGAGAATGCCATCCACGTATAAAACGAGGAATACTACAGTTCTCGCTACAAATCTACAATAGATGCATGGTTCATCTGGATTTTTGATAAAGCCAAATTCCTTGACCGTCTCATCAAAACAAATGTTCCAACTCCGCGATGCCTGCTTTAGTCCATAAATGGACTTAAGCAACTTGCACACCTTTCCGCTGCTCCCACTCTGAATGAAACCTTCTGGCTGTTCCATATAGACACACTCCTCTAAATGTCCAGTTAGAAAAGCTGTCTTTATGTCCATCTGCCAAATCTCATAATCGTGGAAGGCAGCAATGGCAAGAAAGATCCGAATGGATTTCAGCATAGCTACTGGAGAAAAGGTTTCGTCATAGTCCAAACCAGGTCGCTGATGAAAACCCTTTGCTACCAGTCTAGCTTTATAGGTCTCAACTTGTCCATCTACACCAATCTTCCTTTTGAAGATCCACTTGCATCCTACGGGTTTTACCCCATCTGGAGCAATGTCCAACGTCCATACTTTGTTGGTGTACATGGACTCCATTTCGGTCCGCATTGCATCCAGCCATTTTACCGAGTCGACGCTCTGAATGGCTTGCTGGAAGCTAGTAGGCTCATCACAATCTATGATGCAATCTTCTCTATCCTCGTCAATGAGAAAACCGTAGTATCTCTCGGGCGGATGAGACTGCCTACTACTCCTGCGGAGTGGCGTGGGAATGTCCTGATCTTTCGAACCCTCTGGTTCTACTAAGCTTTCAGTAATAGCTTGTGGTTCTGGAATTTCTTCCAGTTCTATTGCGCTCCCACTTATTTCTTTTTCTAAGAACTGATGTTCCAGAAAATGGGCATTATGAGAAACAAGGACTTTTTGTTCCTCTGCGTAATAGAAAAGATACCCCCTGGAGTTCTTTGGGTATCCCACAAACTTGCACAGTACTGAGCGTGCCTCTAGTTTGTCCGCATGCTGCTTTTTGACATAAGCTGGACATCCCCAAATCTTCAAGTATTGAAGATAGGGTTTCTTCCCACTCCATAACTCATATGGTGTGGTAGGCACAGTCTTAGTGGGAACTCGGTTCAAAAGGTATGCAGCGGTTTCTAGCGCATATCCCCAGAACGATCGCGGCAACTCAGCGTTACTCATCATGGACCGTACCATATCCAATAGGGTTCGGTTCCGTCTCTCTGATACACCGTTATGTTGCGAAGTGTATGGAGGAGTAAGCTGAGAGAGAATTCCATTCTCTTTTAAGTAACCCAGGAACTCGGCACTCAAGTATTCACCACCTCGATCAGATCTCAGTGCCTTGATACTTTTGCCTGTTTGTTTTTCTACTTCATTCTTGTATTCCTGGAATTTTTCAAAAGCCTCGGATTTATGTTTCATTAAGAAGACATAACCGTACCTTGAAAAGTCATCCGTAAAAGTAATGAAGTAAGAATAACCGCTTCGTGCATGTGTAGACATTGGACCGCACACGTCGCTGTGTACGAGTCCCAAGAGCTCGCTCGTTCTTACTCCGTGTCCAGTGAACGGAGTCTTTGTCATCTTTCCTTTGAGACAGGATTGACAAGTTGCATACGATTGATATTCGAACGGATCCAAAAATCCTTCTGCATGTAACTTAGTCAACCTTCTCTCATTGATGTGACCCAGTCTACAATGCCATAAGAAAGTTTTATTGATTTCTAGAGACTTTCTTTTGTGTGTATTCTGGACATTGAAAATCTGTGGTTGGTTTAATACGTATATACCGTTGTTCAATGTACCTGACCCAATCAAAACTTGATTAAGGTGAATGTTCACTACATTACTTACAAATGCAAATTCATAACCTTCTTTAGATAATAAAGATACATAAATGATATTACAGGTTGCATTTGGTACATAATAAAAACTATGCAAAACCAAAAAGTGTCCATCTGACAGTCCCAGGTGATAGTCCCCCACGGCCTCAGCATCCATGCTAGCACCGTTTGCAACTCTGAGGGTCATGTCACCTGCCTTCAAAACTCTACGCTTTCTCAACGCCTGCAAAGAATTACAGATATGAGATCCTGATCCGGTATCCAATACCCAGGATGTAGAGTTTATTGATAGACAGTTTTCAATAACATACACACCTGAAGCTGAAGCCGCAACTCGCTTCAAATCCTGTGTTCTGGCCTTCCAAGCCTTGCAATCGTATTTCCAGTGACCACTTTTGTGACAGTAGAAGCATTCTTCCTTCCCCACCAGCTTACCCGCTACCTTTGTTGCTTTTCCTTTTCCCTTCATATCCACTTTACTGACACCGCCTCTTGGTTTGGCGGGGGCTTTCTTCTTCTTACCCTTGGCTTTCGCCCTGGATCTAGAAGAGGAAGATCCTCCTACAAACAAAGTGGATGTCTCCCTACTTTTCTGTAGGGTGCCCTCTGCACTCCTCAGCATGTTGAGGAGCTCTGAAAGTTCAACTTCCTTTTCCTGTAAGTTGAAGTTCAGGATGAACTGGGCGTAAGTGGAAGGAAGGGATGGAGAATCAAGTCCGTATAGAGCTCATTCTCCAACGTGGTCCCAAGTTCTGGGAGCTCCTCTATGTAGCCAATCATCTTAAGCACGTGTTCTGCTACCGATGATCCGACGGCCAACCTTGCCGAAAACAACTTCTTCGACACTTCGTATCTGGCGATATGAGACTGCTCTCCATACAGTTCTTTTGTATGAAGAAATATGGACTCTAGGTCTATATTCTCGTGCCTCCTCTGATGTTCGTTGTCCATCGAGGCAAGTACGAGGCATTTGGCCTTCGCGCAATCTATTTCCCAGGTCTTATAGATTTCCCTATCTACGACACTGGTTTTGGGACCTGGGATAGGGGGAGCTTTGGTGGTAAGGAGATACCCCAGCTTGTCGTAAGTGATTGCCATCTTGACATTCCTGAGCCAATCTTTGTAGTTCGGCCCTGTCAGTATGTTTTTATCTAGTAATAACTTAAGTCCGGACATGTTGAATGTTCGCTGCAATTAGGAAAGAGAAAAGAAACACTTTAGCATGATGCTCTTGCAAGTTTAGAGTGGTTTTTAGTTTGTCTAAACAGGATGGCTCCCACTGTCTCTCGAACCCCTTCTCAAACCGTAAAGAAAGGATTAGTCAGGATCAATCTCACCGTACAATAGTTGCTTAACCGTTCAGCCAGGCCAGTGTCGGTACTTCGAGGGAGGTTTTCCAACGCTTTTGCGAAGTTCCTTAATTAAGTAACCTCTTTTCCCTGTGGGCGTAGCCCCGCTAACACCTTTCTAGACACCTACTAGGTTTATAGCATTGATCGTTAAGTGAGAGTTTTCCCGAGGAGTAGCATATACTCACAGTAGGATCGGGATCCAAATATCATCGCGTGTTAAAACCGAAGGAATCCCACCAGAATCATCACACTCCAAATGGTATGCAGCGCTAGCAAGTTTCAGTACTTATGAAACTCCCGATATGGATTTTTGCCCCATGCTCTTATGACCTTGGCGTGAGGTCAAAATGTCATAAGTCACATGTCAAGTTCTTCCCATCATTATCCCGGTTAATTTGAACCCACCCGTACCTACCCTTGACGTAGGCCAAAATGGCAGTACGACTGTCTCAAACCAACGCATTCTATCTATGCAACAGATAAATATCCGGCAGCTACCAATCACTATGCCTTGGCGTGAGGTCAAAATACATAGCTTGAATACTGCCGAATATTTAACTGAAATGATGGAGGGCTACGAATGGTTTTGGCGAAACCGTGAACGTAGTGAACTTGATATAATCGATGGAACGAGATAGCTTTTAAAAGGAGTGGTTCAAGCTCCACGTTTAAAAGTTTAGTTTTGAAAAGAACCGAATGGTTTTCAAAGTGTTCCAATCGACATTTACTTGGTTTATTTTCTTGCATTAGTTCTTTTAATGCGTCCCATCATTTAATCCTACCATTGTAGAAAACAACCAAAATATGACGTACGCTTATGCCATTCACATTCGCCACGGGGCCCCGTCATCACCCGTTAGGTTACTTAACTAACGACAGATCGGGCGCTGGGCTAGCGCGGCTGTAAAACATAAGCAACGCCTAAATAGTTATAATATATAAATATATAGCAATGATAAACATTACAGATCACAGATGAATACATTGGATATACTAGGAATCCGCAATCCGTTCGAGCCTGCAACAAAAAGCGGATTACACGGTCGTGGTGAATAGCCAATACCCCACCCAAGACCCCTACGGGTGCGGCAAACTACCCGCAAAGTACCCGAAGCGAAGCAACCTCCCTCACCACCGTGAGTAGGCCACTCGGCACTTCGAGATACCCGGTAGTCTGTGCACCCCCTCCATGGGTCTATCCTAGGAGCAAAAACAGTAAAAAGAATTATACAATGACGGCTACAACCCCGACCCGGTTGCACGGCCATACAAATAATATTACATCAATTTACATGTTACAATGAATGAAAGAAAAAGAAACACTCATCTCACATCCACCCCGGCTATTCACCCGCGACAATCCAATGCATTCATATACACATACCATCATCAAACACAGATCACAGATATGTATAACCCCCACTAATCGACATATAGCGATTAGCCGACGTTGAATACATATAAACATCACAGATATTACCCTTTAGTCAAAGTGTATTGAAGTTCGATCAAAAATACGGATTTATAGGCCCCCAAAAACAAATTTCTTTTCTGGAAAACCTGGGCACATATAAACCATCTTAAAAATCCCAAAACCATGCCAGAAGAACACTGCACCAAACTCGACCCAGAGCCGAGCCAAAACGGCCGCGGTTGCGTGGCAATAGCTATTGCCGCGGAACCGCGGCGCTTTGAGCGAATCTCTGGATCGTTTTTGGTGGCTTTCTTCACAAAACCCTGAGATGATTTTTGACGTACGATTTATTTTATTTTGAACAGAAAAATTTTTAACAGAAACTTGGGTTTTTGTAAACTCGGTTTTGCGATTTTTCCGATTGAACTTCCATACACTTTACTACCTAGCTAGTTTATGTTTAGTTAGGCTCTGATACCACTGTAAGTCTAGGTTGCCCTCCCCGGTGCTTGCGGGGAGGCGGAAAACGGAATTAAAAACGGATTTTTATCACTTTAGGAAACATGGACTAGACAAAGAAGGATCTTTGCTAAACAAAAACAAGCTAAAGCTAACTAGAAACTAGCTAAGGGTAGAATGGTTATACCTAGGGCTTTATGTCCTTCTCTCCTTGCTCCTTGGAGTAGTAAAAAGGGATCACCTTTGTCGTCTTCTCACGTCGAAGAAGGATCCACCCGAAAGCCTCAACCTTTGGCTTCAACTCCAAGCTAGAAGTAACTAGGGTGCTAGAAGTGCTAATCCTAGGACCCTAGATGAGAGTAGAGATTATCAAGAAGAGGTTTTTCTCAAGCTCAAGTGTTTCTCAACACATGAGAGGGGAGAGCTTGAGGGAGAGGAAGAACAAGAGAGAGAAAGTAAATGATTGAATGAGAGAATAAAACAACCATTCTCACATATATGTGTGAATTATTATAAATTGATAATTAGCTAGATAATTGTCATGGTTAATCAAGACATGACCATTATCGTTTCATATTAAATGCTAATTGCAAGGATCAAAGAGCATCTTTTATATGGAATGATGATGGTCAACATGTCAACTAAGGTCAACAAGTCAAGATAGTCAAATGGTCAACAACCATAACTATGCATAATTATATTAAACTAATATCAATTAACCATAATACACACATAAGCATTAGGGTTAATAAAATGACAATGGTCATTAACCCTAATCAAAGTCCTCTCCCTCTGTCTCAAGCAACTGTGCATACGCACCCGTATTCGTGATCCGAGGAACACGAATACAAAGAGATAAAACCAATCCCTAATCATATACTAGGATCCGGTTTAAACCAAAGCCCGCTAGTATAAGCTGTCCGGACAGCAAACGTGCACAAGTGCACGGATGTGAACGAACCCTGTCGCAAAACCATGCGACCTCTACTCATTTTGCCTAAAGGCGAATAGCTCTCTATGTGGGACTCTAAAGACTCGACACTACGCTGGCATTGGGTTTAACCACAGACCGCAAGCGGCACTAGCTGTACGTAACGATCCCCTGGTAGATGCCGATAAGAAGACTGACGAGGTGAACCCCATCTGAACTCCTACTGAGCCTGTATGTGACAGTCTCCGTACAGTCCGGTCTGTTCGTCTGATACATCGCATGGCAGGCCTAGGGGGCGGTGAACGTCAGTCCCCTAATAGCGGTACAAGTCGTGTCGGGGTGTAGCCCAGAACACCCTGAGATAACACTGGAAACCTACCAGTATATCTCGCTTGCCCTGGCCAGGGACTACTCTTGTAATGGCTCTCCTGGACACAGCGCGATGTCAACCCCCAATACCCGGAGAGACGAATCATGTCTAACCGTCACTGCCTCCAAGTGCTTCGGGACTGCACCCAAAAACTACCTGTTTGCACGACTCCTTTGAGCCGTGGTAGGGTAGTAATCAAAGTGCAGTGGGAACACACTCGAGGCGAAGTGACAGTGTCAAGTCAGTGGACTAAGCTGTACTCATGTCACCTGGGTACTGATAACTGACGATAGGTATAATACCAACCAACAGTCCCCGACGAGTCCTGTCCAGTGTACTCGTAACCAAACGAGCACCCGCATACTATCTCAAGTATGACGTACTGACGGCTGTGGGACAGACCGTCTCCCACGCTGGGATGAGAAGCGCATACGCTAGTCTACTCCGGAGTATCGATGCCCTGTCTCGATAGTCCAACGACCAGGGACCTGTATAAGGATGTGCTTATGGATTACCCAGCTCCCACGAGTGTGAGCGCCATCACAACGCTGGTAATCAAGCAAAGATCCTAAGGGCTCTACTAATATGTATATCAGCGATATGCTAAAAGAAACATATGCACATATTAAAGCAGAGACAAACCAAGTAGCATACTACCATTTCGAGCAAGATTGTATATACAACTGTGAATATCCCAAGCTTCCATCAAGTAATATACAAACTAGTATGATACAGTAATGGCCTCTAGGGCATATACACTAACATCATATGTCACAACCGGAGAAGAAAAGGTTCCTATAAGTGTTGCATGATTTGAAAGTTCCCACAGGTTTCTCAGGATCATTTAGCAAGAAGATAAAATTGTGAAAGGCAAGATTGATGGGCTGAAAAGTCATGATCACCATGTTATTATGGAGCACCTTCTCCAATTATCCCTCAGGACTTCCCTTCCCGAATCGATTGGTCTAGTAATCAATGACCTTTATTGCTTTTTTTTAGAAAATTGTGCGCTAAAATCTTGGATGTTGTGACGCTGAAGAATCTAGAAAATTCTATTTCATTGATACTTTACAAGCTTAAGCGTATTTTCCCACCGTTGTTCTTCGATATCATAATACACCTGATGGTTCACCTTGCAACCCAGGCTAAGTTTGCCGGACCGGTACAATATCGATGGATGTATCCCGTCGAAAGGTACGTTGAACTTTTCATTTCATGCATTTTGTAAAATTATTGTTGTCCTATATGCCTATATTTATTTATTTAACATATTTTTCTTTAGGTATCTCTACACTCTAAAAAAGTATATACACAATAGAAATCAACCAGAGGGTTCTATCATGCAAGGTTATCTTCTAGATGAAATAACCACATTTTGACCTCGTATGATCGTGTCGGGTGAGTGATTGAAAAGAATTCTTGATGTGTAGTATGAAAATTGTAAAGAAATCACAACCAAAAATATTTGACCGCAATCAATAACGGTGTCGATTGTAGCGCGTTAGTAAGTGCGGATCGTCCACAGGGACAGTGTAATCGTTCGTCTTTTGAATTAGATGAATTGAAACTTTAAAGAAAAGAAAACAAAACAATTCATGATTTATATTTGAAGTTCAAGAATTAGAAAATATAGATCTAATAACTAGAAAAAGATAGAATCAAGAATTGATAGTTTGTTGATTTTTCCAAACCAAATATCAAGAATCGAAATGAGGCTCGTAGGAATCGATCGGATCTATAGATGTGATGTAATCTCACAATTACGTATTCTTATCCTTCGATGAATTGATACTAGATCGATGATGATCGACAAGAATTAGGGATTTCTAGTGAAACTAGGGTTTCATCTTATCCCTTGTTCTTTCGTCGATATCATTCACATTCTAGCCTCTAGTAAATTCAAGAAACGATCGTAGATCCCTAATTTCGAGCGATAACAATCAAGAAAGCATCGCAACGAAACTAGGTCATCGATTCTTGAACTTGCTAGGGTTTACAAAACTCGTAGGACTTAAAAATCGTTTTAAGATTTGTGGCATCATCATTCTATTGATCGTCTCGACTCCTTTACGAGCGGAGTTTTACTCAAACATCATCACAAGAACTACAATTACAAATTGAGATCTAATCATGATGCAAGAATTAAAAGAAAGCAAGATTAAAGAATTTCACCTTTTATTTATATCAACAATTTCGTTACAATCGCTCAAGAACTATAAGAGGAAGAACTCGATCGTCGATTTGGCTTCGCTCGTCTCCGTGGGTCGCGGATCGGCTTGGATCACTTGCCCGATTGAAGATCGGCTCGGCTCCTAAAAGGTTGAAGGCTTCTTGCTTGATTGGTACTCAAGATCTTGAATTTGGAGTGGAATTAGGGTTAGGGTTTCGCACAAGCCTTGTCACTAGACTTGTGGAAGAAGATGAAGAATTAGAATGATGAGAGAAGACTAACTAATGATTAATGAACTCCCTCAACCCTTAGATCTAGGTTCCTATTTATAGCCATCAAAACCCTAGATCTGGGATTTGAATTTTAAGTTTCCCTCCAAAAGTTTGTTAGATGAAATTTGAATTTCCCTCCAAAAGGTTGTTGAGGAGAAGCTTCTAGATGTGATTAGTTAGAAGGGAGCTTCTAGAAGAGGTTAGTTAGGAGCTTAATTAGGATTAGCTTTGCTTAATGATCTTTGCTGATCTGACAGAAGTTTTGAGAGAATTCTGGACTTTGACATATCATTCTGAGGTGTAGCCACTGAGAGAAGAATTATGCAGCAAAATTGGAATGATGATCTGACCAAACCGCCGCGGAACCGCGGCGCAAGCCGGCTCCCGCCGCGGTTCCGCGGCTCTTTAGAGGCTTCAGGGCTTGCAACTTCTGGTGATGATTTGGGCTGACTTGTGGGCCTTTCTTTGATATGATTATTTGATATTTCCTTCTGAATTGCTACCAGATCTGAAAACATGGAGTTGGTGTATTTTTGATCAGCTTCTTTTGACTTTGCTCCTGCAATTTCCTGCACAAATCTCGATACAAGTGTTGCGCAAATACAGAGATGATGCGATGCCATGAAATGCGGTCAATTTCCTTTATAGTGCCGGTTTTAGAGTCTAACACATGCAATCTGATATTTTATGACTGATTTGCTAATATGTGAAATAAGAATACCGAACACTTCTAAATGAGTGCAAATGATAGGGAAATTGCCGTGTTAAAAATACATTATTTTCGACTGATCAGTGAGCAACATCCATCCCTTGCTTTGGAGAAGCTAAACCGTCTGTCAACATGAATACCCATCTCCAAGTTTGAATATTTGGGTCTACACCTTATCCTTATCTGTTTTTAGTATGGAATTGTTGGCCTAATCCCTCTTCTTGCCCTATCTGTCTTGCTGTTGTCCAAAAAGGGAGGGGGTGTCCTTATATGCTCGCTCAATTCGCTTTAACACTCATTTAGTAGACATCGAGTGGAGGGCGTAGCAACAGAACCTTACTCGAACTGTAGTTATCGTTCACTTCTCCTTCGCGCTATCTGGACGAGAATATTGAGACGAAGCTTAACCGACCTCGGAGAATTCAAAATGGGCCATATCGTAAAGCTGATTATAAGAGAGTAGACACTGTTTATCAATAAGATATATCAGTTTATCCTCCTCAATAGCATATGTCTTGAAAAAATTAGAGAGTAAGTTTTTTGGATTAATTGTTATATTTGTTGTTTGTGTGTGTATGAAATGATATAATATTAATGTCATAATTTATTGTTGAGAACAAAATTCATATTGGTGAGGTACGTGAGGGGCATTCTGATTGGAATGATGAACGATTGGAAAAATATAATCAGGATAATTATTGTGATTAGGTTGCAGATCATGTAAGTTGTTCGAATAACATGTTATTATTACTAGTCGTAATCTAAACTTATATCGTTATGTATTTGCCGTAAAATTGGTTTTGTCAGATCCATGATCCGAACTTGTTTGCATAATTAGAGAGAGATTCAAGATGTTTAACTCAGTTTTCTAGCATGGAGGTTGCATATTATAAAGTATTTGGTGTCCTTGGATACAAATTTGAAGTTAAGGACATAAAAACATCTTGAACCACTTAGAATAGTGGGATTGCGACGGTAGGATCGGATGGTGTGATTTATTATAGATACTTAAATTGCATACTTGGCATCCAATATCCCAGACGATCAGAACCGTTTTATATATTTCAGTGTAATTGGTATGATACACGAACCGATACGGATAAGTGAAGAAACAATCTCGGGACTTGGAAAGATGAATATGGATTGACTAGAGTGAACACACTTCGATTTTACGGTCAGGACGATTCATTTATCTTTCCGAACCAAGCGTTCCAAGTATACTAATCACAGTGCTTGAAGCATCTGGGATGGAGTGTAGTATGTCGTTGGAAACCCAGGGATATTTACGATGTCCCAGAATTCGAGGATTGTATGGAGGAAAACGATGAGGATGAAGAAGAGAGAAGACTTAGAGTGCTCCGACCGTCTGTTTCAAAAGACGGGTTGTCTTCGGCTTACGTGGGTAAGAAATGATATCGATGATGAAATCCAAGTAGATATATCTAATGCGTCTACGAAACGGAAAAGGTTTTCAGTAATGTTATATTATTAATTCACATTTCTACGATCTATACATATATTGTATGCATATGTAATGATTGTACTTTTATCTAGGTATGATGATGATGCCCAGAGCAGCGAGGGGCGGAAGGAGCACCAGCCGCGGCAGAGGCAGAGGCAGAGGCAGAGCAGTTCTGCCGCCCAGGGAGCTGCGTAGAGAGCTCCAGAGGTTGGTCTTGAACCCTGATCCGTATCCCCTTCGGATGACTCCTTCCGTGTGGACTTTGCCACACCTCCAGGTATATTATACGCATATTCATTTTGAATGTAATATTATAGATATACACGCATATTTATTTTAAAATTACTTATATGGTCAATGTTTAATTGTCTAGTTGTAGGTGGTGCGTCCACATCAGAGGCAGAGGCCACTACCGCACCTGAATGTATGTTTATATATTCTATAGTGCATGCATATTGATTCAGAATGTTATATCATAAATACACACACATTCTTTTTGCTCTTACTTAGATAATCAATTTTTGATTGTCTAGCTGTAGATGGTGCCTCCATATCCCGGACAGAGGCCACCACCGCACCTGCGGGTATGTTTATATATCCTATATTGCATGCATATTGATTTAGAATGTTTTATTATAGATATACACATTCTTTTTACAATTACTTATATAATCTATTTTTAATTGTCTAATTATAGGTGGTGCATCCGCATCTGGCACAGAGGCCACTCCCGCCACTTCCGTACCCTCCGCTCAGTTTGCAGGTTAGTATTCTTAAATATAAAATATTTATTCATTTTACATATTCTCTAAGAATAAACATGAATTTCATGTAATTTTATCGTCAATATTTATTTTCTGGTTGGAGGGGATGCGTCTACGTCCGGGTCACTGGCTATTCCTTACCGGAGGAACTATCATCCCGCTCGTGCTGCTGTCCGGGCCCAGGCTCATGCTGCTGTCGCCGGAGGTATATATCACACTTCAATTTTCATTAATCCTTGATTTATTAATACCGTTTTGTCTTAATATTTCTTGTCTTGATATTTCTTGTAGATGCAGGGCAGCCCCATCCCGAGAGGGGGACTCGGGGGCCGAATTAGTCTCACACGCTGAGGCCCGATAGAGCTAGGGGAGGCACCATTCCCCCTCTTCTTTACCCCCGATTATCGCTATGCTAGCGATTATGCCGAGAGGTTTGGTTGGTATATGGGGGATGAGAGCCGCATTCAAAAGAAGTATCCACTTCACGTTGAGTAGGGCGATTAGCACCGACGCTCATTTGCCCTCTTCTGGGATCAGGCTCGGGTATTAATATATATTTTCATTTGAATTATCCAATAAATTTATTATTATTTAACACTTGTAATTTAAATACATTATTTTTTGTATTTGCAGTTGGATTACGACTTTCAGCATGTACCCGACCCTGATCAGCCTGACAGAGTACTCGATCTTCACACTCTTTATCCGGGCATCATGAAGAACATGCAATCTAAGGTCTGATATAATAAGAACAAGCTGAAGATCGATTGCTATTTGGTATGGCTGGCGATCCCCGAGGTAGAGAGAGCGGCTTTCCTACATACTCCGGCCTTTGCCAGAGTCGACGTAGATACATGGCCTCTCTTGTGCCAATATTATAACTCTAAGCACAAACATGTTTGTAATTTAAATGTAATTCATTATTTAATATATAATTTATTTTTTTGTGTTGCTTAATTAGAAAACTAAATCTGATTGTGTTGTGCAGAAACAGGTCGATCAAAATAAGGAGAATAGGAAGTCGGCGAAGAGGGGTCGCCCCACTTACACAGGTGGCTCGAAGAACATTACTAGTGCTATGGAGGCATCGGTAAATTACAATAGATCTATTTTGATATAATGCAACCTTAAGAGTTATTTTATAATATATGTAAATTTTTGGCGAATTGCAGAGAGCTCAGACCCTGGCGCAGGATGGTACACTGAGTGTGTTGACCGCGTATCTTGCCATCCACGGCACCTCAACAGATCCGCCACAGGCGAACTTCGATTCCCCGACACCGCTACCCAGGAGTATTGCGTAAGTGTTAATATTTATTCTAATTCGAATGAAATTTTTGTTTTGATAATTTCAAATTTAAATGATATACTTATATTTTAATGGTTAATGTGGGTGTAGGAGCAGGTGGTAGAGCGGGCAGAAGTATCGGTGATCGATATTAGTGGACAGACCGATCTGATACTACTGACCCCAGTCCTAAACGCCGCACACGGAGGGCACCGCAGAGGTTGGGAGAGAGCTCGGGGATTGGGTCCTAGAAAGGCTCATATGAGGCTGGTCTCCACTCCGGCGGTTACTTCCCCTAACCCCCATGAGCGATGTCTAGAGTATGATGTTGCCACCTTGAAGACCACCGTCGAGGAGTTGAAGGAGATGTTGGTACGTATATTACTTAATAGTAAAATATTATATCACATTATAGATAGTAACATATGCAATGTTAGTAGCCTGAGTTTATTTGGTTGTAGACTTAGTTTTGATTAATCATACCTACATAAAACTATCTAATTAAAATAAACCACGGTTTTCCAAATTAGATACCCAAACTAGGCATAAGTCCCCAAGTATTCTTAGATTGGGGTTTTGCAATAATCTGATAATAATACAAATTCGACTAAAATCTAATACACCGTTCTTACTGTTAGGAATATGTATGCCCTAGAGGCCATTATTGTATGATATAGTGGATACTTGGACATATATATAGAGGAATTTCTTGCTCGACATGATAGAATGCTATCTGGTTGCTCTTTATCTTAACATGTACACTTGTATTATTATACTGTCTCTCTGATACATGTTGATAAAGCCCTTAGGATGTTGGATTGACTACCAGGACTATGATGCAGATCATACTAGTGGGGCTTGTGTTGTCTATAAGCACATCCTTTAACAGTTCCTAGCCAAGGGAGTATCGAGACAGTGCATCGATATTCTAGAGTAGTCTAGTGTGTACATTTCTTGACCCTATATGGGGCGATGATTGATCCCATAACCATTGGTGTTTGACATCAAAGATTGTACACAGATGCTCACTAGAGAATGGGTACACTGAACATGACTCGCCGAGGACTCCTAGATGGTACCATAACTATCGTCAGATAGCAGTTCTCTGGTGACACCTGTATAGGTTAGTCTGCATACTCGAGATCATCATAGTGTCTTGTGTGGTTTCCATTGTGCTTGATTTCCTCCTAACCACAGCTCAAAGGAGTCGTGCAAACAGGTGTATTTTGGGTACAGTCCTGAGTCACATTGAGACAGTGAACGATAGGAGGGGTTTCGTCTCTCCCGGTATTTGGAGTTGATGTTGCGCTATGCTCGATTAGCTATAACAGCAAGTCCCTGGTCAGGGCTGATGAGATTTACTGGTAAGTGTTATCAGTAGTTTCTCGAACGGTTATATGCTACACATCGGCATGACTTATCAAGTTATTGGGGTCTGATGATTCCACCCCCAGACTCGATATGTGACATATCAGACAAAGAGACCGGACTGTACGGTAAATGTTGCTTACAGGCTCTACGGGAGTTTGGACAACTTTTCTTGTTGATATTCTATTCGTTCAATACCTGGGTAACCGTTACGTCCATCTAGTACCGCTGACGGCTTGTGGGTATCTGATGTGATCATTACCTACTGCTGGCATATTGACGAGGCTTTAGAGTCCCATAGAGAGGTTTCCTAGCTCAAGCGAAACGAAGTAGGGCACATATGGAGATATGTGCGGGTGCTTGATTGGATACGAGTATGTGATACCGTATTCTAATCTCGCGATATTTGATATCAGTCAGGTTATATGTGATATAACCGGATTATTGAATCAAGTGTTGATTCAATGGTATATGTATATGCTGTTAATATATATTTGATATTAGCCGGATTATATTTGATATAGCCGGATTATTGAATCAAGTGTTGATTTAATAATTTGATATAATAATTTGATATATGTGTGTGTGTGTGAGTGTGTGTGTGTGTGTTATATATACTAACTAGTATTGAATATTAGACAGTTATATGTGATATAACCGGATTATTGAATTAAGTGTTGATTTAATAATGTGATATATATATATATATGATATTAGTCGGTTATATGTGATATAACCAGATTATTGAATCAAGTGTTGATTTAATAATTTGATATATATATATATATATATATATATAAACTAATATTAGCTCACATAAACATTTTCTTCTCTTTATACATATTAATATATATGTGATATATAAAAATATGTATTAAATCTTGTATCATGGTTGATGATACATAGAATTAGGATGTATGAGAATCACACCCAAGGATTGTGATGAGTAGATAATTGGATTGATTTATGAATTAAAGAAAATGGAAATGAGTCAAAATTCTTGGATGCTTGTGGAAGGTTTGAGAAGCCATGACTCACCCCATTCTCTTTGTTTTATTCATAGATATTTTCCCACCATCTCATCACTTCACCTTATGGTTCACTCTCTCTCCATCCAAGTTCATCTCATCTTCTTCTTGACTTGCTCTCTAGAAAATTCTTGAGGTGAGAAAAAGAAAAGAAAAGAAGAAAATAAAGTGAGCAAAATTTCTACTTCATCAACTTACACTTTACTAGCCCTTTAGTTTAGGTTATTTGATTCACTAATACTTTGATTAGTGAAGAGTGAGCTTGAGTAAGAGAGACTTCATGGTGGATCATCTTCGGCTTTGAAGACTACAAAGCAAGCTCATTCCTTTCACCAATTGGAGTCTAAGATGAGTTCTAAGGACTACCACTTGGAGCTTTAGAAGTGAAGGACCGGTCTACAAAGGTTGTATTCTCTTTTCACTTAGTGTAGAACTTGTTTGCATACACTAAAACCCTAATTATCTAGTTCGATTTTAGGTTAGTATAGCTTAAACCTCTAGATTTTTTAAAATTGCATACTTGATGCTTGTATAAACCTAGTTGAGGTGCTAAGACATACTTTCATGTTATCAGAGTCAAGCTAGAGACTTAGACGAAGTCTAGACGATATTAAAGTGTTCGATCGACGTTTTTAAACACGGATTTTACTAGTTTCTGTCCATTTTTCCAAACGTTGGATTTTTCACAATTAAAAATTCTCAGAAAATCATGCAGGTAAAATTATAAAGGCTCAAGAAATACGAGAACGTAACTCCATAACTTGAGGGTGGAACCACTGCAAATACCATGTATTTGCGGCCCTTTCGCCGTGCAATAGTGGAGTTAGGGTCTCAATTTTCTTATGCTGCTTCATTTTCATATTTTGGACTTTCTGGGCATTTTTGATGAGGCTCAAGTTGTTGAGCTCTCTGTGAATTGTTATTGCTTGAAACATCGATCGAAATATTTAACATCGTCTAGATTACTATAGTTATGTGATACAATTTTCGGAATCCACATTGAGTAGTTTTGAGAAAACTAGTTAACGATTAGTAAATCTCGCGTTTTAGTCTCAAGTGATGGATTGCCACGGAGTTTCGATTCCGATCAAAACTCCATCACAATCTCGTAACGTACGCAAATAGTCACCGGGAGACACTAGTAGATAGCCACGCCCCATAGCCCCGACCAAGTGACTATAGGAGAACCCCATGGCCAAAAGCATCTACTCGGGTGCTCGCGGCCGCGGTGTTCCGCCTAAGTGCACTTCGTTGACGGCATCGGGGGTGCGGCCATCGACTAAAGTTTCCGACGAGCATTCGATCATATAATCGGGAATCTTATTGAGTTACCTGACTTGTTTTTGAAAAGTGTTTTCAATCCGATACTTAAATGCAAAGTTTATAAGGTTAGGCATGAAATCCGGAGTATATGATATTCCGGGTTTATGATGTCTAAGGATGATGCAGATTCTAATTATTGTAGTTTTCATTTCTTTTTTGCGACCGTAAATGTAATATGTGGTGTATCCCCAATCTCGTTGCTATACAACAACGACATTAGGGATACACATATTTACTTACGTTGATGACATGTGATATTATTGAGTTGCTGGTTGATATGTTATATTGGATCATCGTGATTGAATAGCCGGGGGGTTTTGCGTGAAATGAGAGTTTTTCAATTTTCATTCATGTAAAAATTATGTATGTAATTTTATTTTATTAGGACACTTTCGAGTTGAGGTTGTTGTCTCTATTGATGTATATTATTTACTTTTTCGCATTAGGATAGACCCAAGGCAGGGAGCATAAGTAATCGAGTTCTAGAGTCCAGTGGGAGGCCATCTCGAGGAGTCGAGACCGGGTCACCTAACTCTAGAATTGGTAGGGTTGCTTGCCGCTCTCGTAGGGGTCTAAGGATGTGGGATTGGTTATTCATCATGACCGTGGAACCCATGTTTTTCATTACTGGCTTAGTTTAAAACACGGACTTCCTAGCATATACTATATTTCATATGTTTGCTTCTGATGATTCTGTAATAAGATGTGATCATATAACCGCGTGAGAAAAATGCTACTTATATATATGATATACTAGTAGACACTATATATGTTTTGCATCTGTGCTAGTCCTGACCCCGCCCTGCCGTAAGTTAAGTAACCTTAAAGTGAAGACTCGGGCCCCTGTGGCGAATGCGGATGGCATATATGTGTGTTTTATTTTCTTTTCTTGTATGCTGTTTAGGAAACACAAATGATGGGACGTCATTAATGAGATTAATGAAAAGAAAAGAAACCTAAACATGTTGTAGAATCAAAATTTTCAAAAAGGTAGCTCTATTTTTTGCTTGGCAAAGTGATATTCCTTTATGAATATCCAGCACCTCATTCGATCAGAAAAGATCCTAGATCCCTTTACCGAGAATGACTTCTTTAGAAAAACTAGCAGATGCTACAACCCACTCAGTTTGTTTTGAAAACTACTCAATTTTAAAGCGGAGCTTAAACCACTCCTTTTCAAATCACTAGATTCTACAACGATATCAAGTTCATTACGTTTAAGGTTTTCTTCAAAAGCAGTCGCGGCCCTCCGTCATTTCAGATAAGTGTTATTTAGTATTCATGCTGCGTTTGTTGACTTTATTAAGGCGTAGTGTGCGGTAGTTGATTAGTGCTTATCTGCTGCATATGATGCGATTAGATTAGGGTAGTCGTGCGACCTTGTTGACCTTTTTAAGGGTCGTGCGGGCGAGTTTAATTCAATCACGAAATGACGGGTTGAACATGACTTACGGTTTATGATTTGTTGACCTTGTTAAGGTTATAAACTGCATGGGGTAAAAACAAATATCGGGAATTTCAAGTGTTGAAATTTGCAATGAGATTGCATACCGTCTATATAATAGTTGGATCCCGATACCCACTGCTAGTAAGTGTTACTCCTGCGAGAGTTTTCTATTTTACAATTAGCTGATCCAGTAGGTGTCTACGAAAGGTGTTAACGGGGTTATGCCCCTGCGGAAATGAGGTTATTTAATTAGTTCCATACGAAAGCATAGGGAGACTCCCTCGGAGTACCAATATTTGCCTGGCTGATCGATTGGCGAACTTGTAGGATGTAATTAATCTCAGCTAATCTTACCTTTTAGGGTTTGAAGGATGATTTGATAAAAACAGTGGGAGCCATCTGAAAGTGTATCCTAGCACCACCATAAGATTTTAACTGGCATCAAGCATGCAATTTAAAAATTTTCTTGGAGCTAAGCTACGCTAACCTAGAATCTAACTAGAGTATTACGGTTTAAAGCATGATATAACAAAAACTACACTAAGTGAAGAATGCTACAACGTTTGTAGACCAAGCCCTTCACTTCTAAAGTTCCGGGTAGTAGTCCCTATGACTCCTCAAAGCTCCACTTGAAGAAGGATTGTCATGCCCCGCTTCCCAGTATACGGGCAGAGAATGCGACGAGGCCGCTACGTATTTACTCTGAAATAAACACGCTAAGCGTATCTAAGCAATATAAGTAAAATGCACAAGAGACGGGATGTAAATAAACATCAACTTTATTTATTAACATTCTTTTTTACAATACATCTGAAGAGTAAATACATGGAATGGAAAGCAATGCCTGAACAGTGGCATAACAGAAATGGAAAATACAGAATGTAAATGTATACAAGGAATCTAAAGCTCCGGGTCGAAAGCTAGTGGGTCCAAATCCTTGCTGGTGGGCTCGATCTCCAGTGAGTCTGAATCACTTAACGACATTCCAAATAAGAAGAAAGAGAATGTCGTCAGCGAATAAATCGCTCGGTAAGTCCCGTAAATAGACAAGAATGGAATAGATAGAATACTCAGGCTTTCTCACTAGATTACACAAGCAAGTGTATATTGTTATAATATTGTATCTATGTTAGTTATATGTATGCCCTACAGGCCATTAATGTATATTGGATGTATATTGTAGTGGATGCTGGGACATATATAGGTAGGAATTTCTTGCTCGACATGATAGTAAGCTATCTGGTTTCTCTTTATCTTAACATGTATACATTCTGTCTCTCTGTTAAATGTTGATAAAGCCCTTAGGATGTGTACTCGACTTCCAGGACTGTGATGCATATCATACTAGTGGGGCCTGGGTAGTCCATGAGTACATCCTTCAATGTTCCTAGTCGTGGGAATATCGAGACGGGACATCGATATTCCAGAGTAGACTAGCGTATATCTTCTCGACCCATGTGATGGGCAATGGATGATCCCATATCCATTGGTGTTTGACATCAGAGATGGTATGCGGGTGCTCAGTGGAGACTGGGTACACTGAACGGACTAGCCGAGAACTCCCAGATGGTATTATACCTCACGTCAGATAGCAGTTCTCTGGTGACACTGGTACAGCTTAGTCTGTTGACCCGAGATCGTCATAGAGTTTTGTGTGTCTCCCACTGTGCTTTGATTTCCACCCTACCACAGCTCTACTGAGTCGTGCAAACAGGTGGTTTTTGGGTACAGTCCCGATTCACGTAGAGGCAAAGAGCGATAGGAGGGGATTCGTCTCTCCCGGTATTGGGGGTTGATGTTGCGCTATGCTCGACTGGCCATAACTGGAAATCCCTTGCCAGGGTTGCAGTGATCTACTGGTAAGTGTTATCAGTAGTTTCACACATGTTATGGACCTCACGTCAGCATGACTTATCAAGCTATTGGGGGTCTGACGTTTACCACCCCTAGGCGAGATATGCGACATATCAGACGAACAGATCGGACTGTACGGTAAGTGTTACTGGTTGGATTCATAGGAGTGTGAGCGGGCTTGCTCGTCGATCTTCTGATCACTCAATACCCGGGTGGACGTTACGTTTAGCAGACCGCTTGCGGCTTGTGGGTGTTTGATATGATCATCACCTGCTGCCGGCGTATTGACGAGTCTTTAGAGTCCAGCACAAAGGTTTCCTGGCTCAAGCGAAACGAAATAGGAGCGCATATGAGATATGTGCGGGACCGAGAATAATGCGTGTATGTGATACCGTATTCTATTCTCGCGATGAATGTATCGATTGGTTGTATGCGATATAACCTAGTTATCGAATCGAGGATTGATTCGATAAGCCGATACATTGGATATTAGTCGGTCATATGCGATATGACCGGATCGTTAAATCAAGTGTTGATTTAATGATTTAATTTATAATTATATATTTGATATATTACTTTGCATTAACTAATATTTGTTCACTTTAAATGGATTTTCTCACTTGAAATACACAAGTTGTATATGTGATATACTTTTGTGCACTTGTTTGTATCATGTTTGATGATACATGCAAACTTGGGTTTGTGTAAGACTTAAACCAAGTTTAGTGAATGGTTAGGGTTTCTTTTCACTTATTTATTTATCTATTTATTTTGGTTAAAAGAAAAGGAAAACAAAATGGTTGCTTTTGGAACTTTCTTGATGATTCATGCATCTTTGACTTAATGACCATTTTGTCTTCATCTCCTAAACCTAACCATTCAACTAATCTTAGTTAATTCTCTACACTAAATCATGGTTGAAAATATGATAAGTATCATTTTATTTTCTATTTTAAAATACTTATCATATTCTTTTCTTCTTCTTCTCCTTCTTCAAGATGAAGAAAAGCTTGCTACCATCAATGGTGAAAAGAGAAAAAGAGTGAGAAATCCAATTCTAAAGTGAACCCACTTCCTATTTCTTCATCCTCTACCACTTGCCAAGTAGTATAGGGTGTTTTCTTCACAAGTTTCATGAATTGGTGAAGTTGGAGCTTGATCTTGAGTTGCCTCGACGTAGATCATCTTCGGCATCGAAGTCGACGACCTAGCCCGATCATTTCTCCGACGAAACCATCGCCAGAGTCCGGATTCCGATTGGTACAGTGGAGGGACGTCATCACGGAGCCAAGGAAGTGGAGGACCGGATCTACAAAGGTTGTAGTCACTTTCCTTTAGCAATAAAGTCGTTTACTTGCTTGCATCACCTTATCATCTAGTTAACGATCCGTATTAGGGTTTGTAGGCACATGAAAAAATTTGAATTGGGCATGTTTGATCTGTTGTGAGACCTCATTAGTGTGCCTAGGAACCCTACAGTGGCATCAGAGCCTAGCTAGAGCCTTAGGCGATGCGTAGACGGAGTTAGAAGTCCGATCGAACCGAAACCCTAATGCAAAATTGCTCTCTGTACATTTTTTGAAATCGGGGATTTTTGAGAATTAAAAATATGCAGAAAAATCAGCCGGAGTTTCTATGAATTACTGTGAAGCACGTGATGGTAACTCGACCAAGTTGCCGTGGAACCGCGGCAATAGCATGGAATTTGCGGCGGTTCCGCGGCCATAGAGGAGCTTCTTGTAATTTATTTTGCACAGTAATTCCTATATTGTAGTGCTGGTTTTCCTGGGAATTTTTAATCTGAATTCAAGAGTTGAGTTTTCTGGGTTGTATTGGGAGTTCGGAGATTCGATCGGACCGTCTAATTTTGTCTGTGTTTTTTCCGGGTATTTTTAGAGCATGTTAAAAAGTTCGACCGGATATAAATACCCACTTTTTCCCCTGCCGGGAAATTTCCAATTGTTGGACTTTTCCGTAGTTTAATGACGTTCTGAGTAGTGCAAGTAACGCGATGGTCCCTCTAGAAGACAACAAAACTTAACTCGATTACGTGACCGTCTTGAACTGCCCTTTGAACCTTAGGGTTTAGGGCAGTACGGCGTGCCACATGTGAGGCGTTGGCTTGACCTTTCTACGGCTGGACCGTTGGTACTGAGGCATGAAGTGAATGTCTTTGAACTTATTTCATGTATTGAGCTGTTTCGGGAAAACTTGGGTATTCGATTGTTCGATCGGAAAGTTTAACATTTTCTATCTTATCCGGAATGTGATACAATAATTGGAATTCACAAGTAGTTATGAGATAACTGAATGGATGTTATAAATCTGGCGGTTTAGTCTCACTTGATCGGTTGCCACGGAATTTTGATGTGATCAAAAGTCCATCGCAATCATGTAGCGTACGCGGATACTCGCCGGGTAAACTTAATAGACAGCCTCACCCCATAGCCCCGACCAAGTGACTGTAGGAGAACCCCGTCGCCGAAAGCATCCTTTTGGGTGCTCGCGGCAGCGGTGTTCCGCCTTGGTGCACTTCGTCGACGGTATCAGGGGTGCGGCCGCCTACTAAAGTTTGCGACGAGCATTCGATCAGGATGTCGGGAATCTTGTTGAATTGCCCGACTTGATATTGAAAAGTGTTTTCGATTTTGAGACTAAAATGCGGGGTTTATAATTGTTAGGCATGTGATGTCTAAGGAATTCATTTGTTTAGGCATGCGATGTCTAAAGAAGTTGCGGATTCCAACTGTTGTAGTTTTACACTTTCTTTTCCGTGACCGTAAGTGTAATATGTGATATCGCCGGTTTCGTTGCTATATGTCAACGACAATTGGGATACGCATGTTTACTTACGTTGATGACATGTGTTGTTATGTGTTGCTGGATATATTATATTGGATCGTCGTGTTTGAATAGCCGGGTTTTTTTTTATGTGAGATGAGTGTTTTTTCATTTTCATTCATGTAAAAAACTTGTGTGTAATATTCTTTTATTGGGGCACTTCCAGGTTGCGGAAGATGTCACCTTTTGTATATTATTTACTTTTCCGCATTAGGATAGACCCAAGGAGGGGAGCACAAGTAAACGGGTTCTAGGGTCCAGTGGGAGACCATCTCGAGGAGTCGAGTCCGGGTCTCCTAACCCTAGAATTGGTAGGGTTGCTTGCCGCTCTCGTAGGGGTCTAGGGGTGTGGGATTGGCTATTCATCACGACCGTGGAATCCGTGTTTTATACTGGCTCGTATTGAAAACACGGACGTCCTAGTATATCCAATATTTCATATGATATTTTCTGCTGCGTTATCTGTGATGTGATCATGTGATATGTTCAGATAGATATTATATATAGTATATATGATATATTATATAGACGTTGCTTATGTTTTACACCCGCGCTAGCCCTGCCTCGTTCTGGCGTTAGTTACCTAACTTAACGGTGCAGACGGGACATCGAGGCGAATGCGGATGGCATCAGCGTACGTTATATTTATCTGTGATGTTTAGGTGGACTTAAATGATGGGACATTCATTAATGAGATTAATGAAAGAAAATAAACCAAATTGATGTTGTGGAATCGAATTTCAAAAATAAAACAGGTAGCTACAGTTCTTGCTTTGCATCGCGCTGCACCTTATTCGATGAGGAAAGGATCGAGATCCCTTCACCGGGAGTGACTCCTTTAGCAATAACTGGAAGATGCTACAACCCTCGGTTTGTCTTTTGATCGCTTCTATAGTTTCCGCTTTGCACAGTGATATATATGATATATCCCGCACCTCATTCGTCGAGGAAAGGGCCGACGATCCCTTCACCGGGAGTGACCCCTTTAGCAAAACTAGAAAAGCTTCAAAAACATTCCATTTAAAAACCATTTGATTCCGCAACGAGATCAAGTTCAAAGCGTTAAAGGTTTTCTTAAAAACCATTCGCAACCCTCCGTCATTTTAGGAAGTAGAGTACTTAGTATTCGTGCTGTGTTTGTTGACCATAGTCAAGGCACAGTGTACGGTCGCTAAGTGATGTCTTCCTACACCGCATATGATGCGATTAGTTAGGACAGTCGCGTGACTTTGTTGACCTTAGTTAAGGGTCATGTGGGTGGTTCTAATTAATCACGAAATGATGGGTAGAACTTAACTAGTGCTTATGATTTGTTGACCATAGTTAAGGTCATAAGTGCTAGGGGTAAAAATCTTTATCGGGAGTTTCAAGTGTTGAAATTTGCAATGAGATTGCATATCTTCTATGTGATAGTTGGATCCCGATACCCACTGCGAGTAATTGTTACTCCTGGGAGAGTTTTGCACTTTACAATTAGCTGATCAAATAGGTGTCTAGAAAGGTGTCAACGGGGTTACGCCTCTGGGAAAATGAGGTTTACTGTAATTAGGTCCGTGCGAAAGCACGAGGAACCTCCCTCAAAGTACCGACACTGGCCTGGCTGAAAGATTAGCGAACTTGTAGAGTGTAATTAATCCCGGCTAGTCTTTCCTTTTAGGGTTTGAAGGAAGATTTGATAAAAACAGTGGGAGCCATCCTGATTAGATAAAATATATAACCAATCTAATCTTGCAAGAGCGCACGCAGAATGTTTTCTTCTCTCTCTCTCCAGGTAGCGACCATATCACGCCTTAATCAAGATAATAATATGGATGTATTGACCGAACCCGCTTGTTATACTGAGCTGGGGAACGTTGGTCCCGCTCCAACTTATAATTGTTATAAGACAGAGCAGGATATTGGGGATTACCAGAATTCCCGTGCCGCCCAAACGAAGAAAGTGCATATTGATGCATCATCATCGGGTGTGTTCATTATACAGAACTGTTTCTCAGTACTCTTTACGTCCTGGATATGAGATACCGGATCAGGATCCCGCATATATAATTTGTTACATGGGCTACAGATAGGTAAAGAACTGAGAACGGGTGATAAGTTTCATGAGACAGAAAACGGGGCAAGTGTTGCAGCCAAGTCTGTTGGTCACTGTCACCTATTACCAAAATACATTGATTCTGAACGAATGTTATTAGATACCGAACCTAATATACAAAATCATATCAGTCTCTTTATTAGTAAAGAAATGATAAAATTTTGTATTGATGGATAATGTTTTGAACATTTCCTATATCAAAAGTTGATCGGTTCAGGCACGTTATCTAAAAGCATTGATGTTACAAATCAAACTACAGTTCTTAGTATACGGAACACACACAAGAGGAAGAGTTCAAAAATGAA
The DNA here is from genome assembly GCA_030015575.1 of Agapanthus africanus. NCBI lineage: Eukaryota > Viridiplantae > Streptophyta > Magnoliopsida > Asparagales > Amaryllidaceae > Agapanthus > Agapanthus africanus. The sequence goes on along the minus strand of JASDDO010000028.1, from coordinate 251,905,293 downwards.
CGAATCCTTCTTGAGGCATTGTAGACTAGGTCATCAATGCGACCCGACTGGCTGAAGTTACATTTAGATGCATATTTAAATTAGTTTGAATTTACATCTTGTGAAACTTGCCAGTCATGTCACAAAGATAAGATGACCATAGCTCTGTTTATTGGAGACAGAGAAAGAGTTAGTGAACTCTTGGGACTAATACATGATGATGTATGTAAGGTCTCCTGTCTACACATGCCAGGACCGGTTCTTTATACTTCATTACGTTCTCTGATGATCTCTCAAGATTCAGACATATGTTCCTGTTGAAACACAAGTCCGAACCTTTTGAGATATTCACAGAATATAAGTTAGAAGTAGAGAACCAAAAACCGGGTATAAGTATTATGTCCTATGATAAGATCAGGGAGGAGAATACTTGTGCATGGAATTCTTGGACTATTCTAAAGCAGAATGAGATTCTCTCTCGGTGTTACTCCTCTGTATACACCACAGTACAATGGTGTATCAGGGCAGAGCAATAGCACCCTATATGATATGGTGTGCTCTATGATGAGTACTACTGAGTTTCCTATTTTCTTTTGGGAGTTGTGCGCTTATGAAGTTGCATACCTATTGAATAGGGTTCGATTCAAATCAGTGCCTACCACTCCATATAAGATATGGTATGGGAAGAGCCTATCTCTTAAGTAAGTTAAGATTTGGGATTGTCCGGCCTATGTCAAAAGAAAAATCGGACAAGATCGAGGCAAGGTCAGTTCTGTAGAACTGGAAAGGTTCCAGCTATACAAACTGCAGCTGATGATTTGACAGAACCAAAGGATTCAATAGTTCCCGACGAACCTCAGCCTCTCCACCGATCTGGTAGGTTTTCTCATCCGCCTGAGAGATACTTCGGTTTCTCGATGACAGTGGGAGCGAGGATTGCATCATGAGATGATGGCCTAACTAGTTTCGAGCAGGCCATCAAGAGTAGGGACTCTGTAAGAATGGCTGGGTGCTTAGCGATCTGAGATGGAATCCATATACACCAACAAAGTATGAACTTTGTTTGCTATATCTGAAGGGTTAAATCCCCATCAGGAGCAAGTATATCTTGAGAAGATTACTTGGTGTAGATGGAAAAGTTGAGACTTTCAAAGCTAGACTTGTTAAAGGTTTTCGTCATCGACCAGGCATGGATAATGATGATACCTTTTCCAGTGGCTATGCTTAAGTCCATCCGGATCCTACTTGCCATGGCTACATACCATGACTACGATATCTGGCGGTTGGGTGCCATGACTACTTTTTTAAATAATGATTTAGAAGAGAATGTCTATAAGTACACAGCCAGAGGGCTTCGTAAACAGTGGGAGCAGCGGAAACATGTGCAAGTTGCTTTACATAATGAAGCAGGCATCGCGGAGTTGGAACATCTATTTTGATGTGGTAGTCAAAGAGTTTGACTTCATCAAAATGGTAGATGGACCTTGTATATACAAAAAGGTAGTAGAGAGTAAGGTGGTCATCCTCGTATTGTACGTGGACAACATACTCTTGATAAGAAAAGAGTTTCCTATGCTACGCACGGTCAATCTCCGCTTATCACATGGATTCTCCATATAGGATAAAGATGATACCTCCTAAATCCTGAGATTTGGGTCTATGAGATAGATCTAAATGGATGTTAGGATTCTCACTAGCTGTAGTAAGATAGTATCAATCGATCCTGGGGAGAATCACTGGAAGTGTTCCAGGGTGATAAGGACGACTGAATGTCAGTCGCAGGCATTGTCTTTACCTTCGGTAAAGGGACGGTATGTTGGAAGAGTTCCAAGCTAGATACCGTGGCATACTAGACGATTAAGGATGGATACATCGCTACTTAAGATGTTACCAAAGAGGCTGTCTGGGTGTATATTTGTTCATGAGATGAACTCAGTTCCTCTCATTGTATGACAATGGAAGTGTGGCCTAGGCCCAGGAACCCTGGTCCCATCAGTGACCCAGACATATTCTGAGGCAGTATCACCTGATTATGGAGATAGATGATCTCCAGGATGATCGAGATTAGGAGAGAAGACTTAGAGGACAACACGGCGGATCCACTCACAAAGGCTTTTTCCCAGAGAGAGACTTATATGGGATGGTTGAGTATGTGATACTGTAACCACTACTACAGATGGCCCTAGTGCAAGTGGGAGATTGTTAGTTATATGTATGCCCTAGAGGCCATTACTGTACATTGGATGTATATTGTAGTGGATGCTGGGACATATATAGGTAGGACTTTCTTGCTCGACATGATAGTAAGCTATCTGGTTGCTCTTTATCTTAACATGTATACTTTCTGTCTCTCTGTTACATGTTGATAAAGCCCTTAGGATGTGTACTCGACTTCCAGGACTGTGATGCAGATCATACTAGTGGGGCCTGGGTAGTCCATGAGTACATCCTTCAATGTTCCTAGTCGTGGGAATATCGAGACGGGACATCGATATTCCAGAGTAGACTAGCGTATATCTTCTCGACCCATGTGATGGGCGATGGATGATCCCATATCCATTGGTGTTTGACATCAGAGATGGTATACGGGTGCTCAGTGGAGACTGGGTACACTGAACGGACTCGCCGAGAACTCCCAGATGGTATTATACCTCATGTTAGATGGCAGTTCTCTGGTGACACTGGTACAGCTTAGTCTGTTGACCCGAGATTGTCATAGAGTCTTGTGTGTCTCCCACTGTGCTTTGATTTCCACCCTACCATGGCTCTACTGAGTCGTGCAAACAGGTGGTTTTGGGTACAGTCCCGATTCACATAGAGGCAATGAGCGATAGGAGGGGATTCGTCTCTCCCAGTATTGGGGGTCGATGTTGCGCTATGCTCGACTGGCCATAACTGGAAATCCCTGGCCAGGATTGCAGTGATCTACTGGTAAGTGTTATCAGTAGTTTCACACATGTTATGGATCTCACGTCAGCATGACTTATCAAGCTATTGGGGTCTGACGTTTACCACCCCTAGGCGAGATATGCGACATATCAGACGAACAGATCGGACTGTACGGTAAGTGTTACTGGTTGGATTTACAGGAGTGTGAGCGGGCTTGCTCGTCGATCTTCTGATCGCTCAATACCCGGGTGGCCGTTACGTTTAGCAGACCGCTTGCGGCTTGTGGGTGTTTGATATGATCATCACCTGCTGCCGGCGTATTGACGAGTCTTTAGAGTCCTACACAGAGGTTTCCTGGTTCAAGCGAAACGAAATAGGAGCGCATATGAGATATGTACGGGACCGAGAATAATGCGTGTATGTGATACCGTATTCTATTCTCGCGATGAATGTATCGATTGGTTGTATGCTATATAACCTAGTTATCGAATCGAGAATTGATTCGATAAGCCGATACATTATATATTAGTCGGTCATATGCGATATGACCGGATCGTTAAATCAAGTGTTGATTTAATGATTTAATGTATAATTATATATTTGATATATTACTTTGCATTAACTAATATTTTTTCGCTTTAAATGGATTTTCTCACTTGAAATACACAAGTTGTATATGTGATATACTTTTGTGCACTTGTTTGTATCATGTTTGATGATACATGCAAACTTGGGTTTGTGTAAGACTTAAACCAAGTTTAGTGAATGGTTAGGTTTTCTTTTCACTTATTTATTTATCTATTTATTTTGGTTAAAAGAAAAGGAAAACAAAATGGTTGCTTTTGGAACTTTCTTGATGCTTCATGCATTTTTGACTTAATGACCATTTTGTCTTCATCTCCTAAACCTAACCATCCAACTAACCTTAGTTAATTCTCTACACTAAACCATGGTTGAAAATATGATAAGTATCATTTTATTTTCTATTTTAAAATACTTATCATATTCTTTTCTTTTTCTTCTCCTTCTTCAAGATGAAGAAAAGCTTGCTACCATCAATGGTGAAATGAGAAAAAGAGTGAGAAATCCAATTCTAAAGTGAACCCACTTCCTATTTCTTCATCCTCTACCACTTGCCAAGTAGTATAGGGTGTTTTCTTCACAAGTTTCATGACTTGGTGAAGATGGAGCTTGATCTTGAGTTGCCTCGACGTAGATCATCTTCAGCATTGAAGTCGGCGACCTAGCCCGATCATTTCTCCGACGAAATCATCGCCAGAGTCCGGATTCCGATTGGTACAGCGGAGGGACGTCATCACGGAGCCAAGGAAGTGGAGGACCGGATCTACAAAGGTTGTAGTCATTTTCCTTTAGCAATAAATTCGTTTACTTGCTTGCATCACCTTATCATCTAGTTAACGATCCGTATTAGGGTTTGTAGGCACATGAAAAAATTTGAATTGGACATGTTTGATCTGTTGTGAGACCTCATTAGTGTGCCTAGGAACCCTACAATCTAGTGTTAACGTTGTTGTTTGTAGCTTGGTACAGAAGATACCAGTGTATACGAGAGAAGTCTCACTTTCCGGATACTAAGGTATCAGGAGTAAAGGCTCCGTCGATAATACTACGGAACAACGGCATGGATATAATTACGTCTTAAGGGACCACCTAGTGCCACCTTTAACATGTTCCGTACCAGTCTACCCCTTTATAAACCCTGCGATATCTTGATTGTATTGTATTGTTTGAATTGCATATTGTATATAGATGGATGACTTGTCGAAACCATGATATCAGTAATGGAACGGATATAATGGATGAACATGTAGGTGGAATATATCCATGGTTCGGTTCAGTCAATATAGATTGAATAGATTGAACAGATTGAATATATGAATTCATAAATTCATGTTGAATTGTAGTTTATATTTGAATCATATTCAAGTCAGATTTATTATATTGAAACTCAGTATGCGTCAGACAATTAGAAAAGAAATTGAAATCCTGAATTATGTTTTAGTGCTATCGATAACTGCTGCACATGGACGGCAGGATTTGTGTCTTTTTCAAAAACAATTACCGTGTTGATAACACCGTTTGTTAAGTTGTCTACCTTAAATAGGCAAGCACCCATATCTCCGGCTCTCTGAGGCTTAAGAGATTGGTCCCGCTTAAACCTATGTTTACTAGGGTCCTTATTGTAATTTAGTATAACTTGAGGGGGTTTTATGTAAAATAATTTTGTATAATTTTCAAAATACACCTCAAGTATTTTATTATCGTCTTTAGAGTTTTCTTGGATGTAAATTTTATCAATATGACATTTCTAGTGAATAAAACCTAATTTCATAATATATGGTATTTATTTGTAATATTTGAATTGTATGATATTTTCTTGTAAATGAGATGTTTTTCTTGAATTTTGGAAATTGTGGAATATTATAAATATCGACAATAGATATTTTGATATTAATTACATATATATTTATTTATAAAAATATAAGTTTTATTTATAATAGAAATCACATTTTTCTAAAGAAAATTGTATTTTAAATCTTTCGAGATCGTATGCTCCCTGCGGAGGTCTGCATCTCACTCTACTAGGCCCGAGAATGTGAGATAATCCGCACCATCCCGAACGGGTTCCTCGAAATGGGTTGTAGGGGCGCATTTGCTAAGATTTGTTAAAATACACATCTTGTAGAAAAAAAGGTTTTTATAAGTCGGAGGTAGTTATGTGTAAAGTTGTATTTTTCCCAGGTCTATGTTCCCAAATTCCATCGTGCTATGTTACATATGAGTGTTGTGAGGAGGTAGGTCATTGCTTCGCGAGTTTTCTAAGGTAATACAGTTTTAAAAAGTTCAAGCATGTCAAAAAGAAACAAAAGGGTATTTTAATGTAAAAGTGGAATAAAACTTGCTACAGTTATTATTTTGATGCCAAACTTGTTCTATTATCTTCATTAATGTTTAATGGTCATGACATAAGAGTTTGGTACTATTGTGTTTAAGAAAAATAGAACCTTTTAAGGAAAAACCGAATCGAAAGTCGGATTAACTCCGCTTCCGTCGGGTTTTAGTTTTGAATATATTTAGAATAGAGAAAAGAAGAAGAATTATGGACTTACAGGTTATTAGACTAGAAGAGAGAAGGAGGAAGAGGTAGGAGTTGCCGGTGTGTCGTTCCGTCCTCGGAATCTCCTCGGATTTCCGTCGGAAGTTCGTCGAAGTTTCGCCCTTTGCTAACTCCACTTGCACACAAAAAGTCTTGGGAATTTTCTTGAGAGTTTGGGCAGGGATTTGTGTGTGAAGGGAGTGATTTGAGAGGTGGTATTTATAGGAAAAATCTAGGGTTTAGGGTAGTGAAAGGGTGTGATAAAAATTGTATTTAAATTTGCATTAAAAAAGATTAAAATGGGGTATTTTAATTCTCTGGTTAATTGCAGAGAATTTAAACAGTGCATGGGGAGCGGGGTAGTCCAAAAGGTGCAGGGGGTTCAATAAAAAATGGGATCGGACCGAGTTGACCGGCCGGCGCCGGCCGAGTCAGCCGATTCGCCGGCCCGAGTTGGGCGAGTCGGGGCGCGTCTTGATGCCACGTGTCCCTGATGCTTGGTCTAGCCTCATGGTCATGTTTGTTTATTCTGTAACTTATCCTATTATGTGTAGTGCATGTGTAGACTCTTGGGCTTCTAAAAGATTAAAAGAATTTAATTTAAAAAAAAGTGTGGCTGATGAGATTTGAACTCTGGTGCTTTGGTTCAGCAGTGCAAGGTCTTACCAATAAGCTACAAGCTCCTTCTTACTGTTCAAAAGCAAAACAAACTTATAATTTGTGCTCAGGCTCAAGTACCCCTTTCTGTATTTTTGAAAAAAAATTGTACAGAAAGTTTAGGGTTTTTACATTCTACCATCCTTATAAAATTTTCGTCCCCGAAATTTGTAAAAGGAAAGTGTAACAGATTCAAGAAAAGTTTGGTGATAGAACTATTGGTAGTGTATGAAAAATATTTGGAAGAACGAAAGGATGCGAAAGTTTTGGTAAGATTGTAAAAGAGGTAAGAGAATTTTGGTTTAGGACAGATGAAATTGGAAGATTCAAAGAATTTAAATTGTAAAGAATGTTTTTAGTTGCTGGTTCTTATGTTATATTGTTTAGGTTGTCCACGCAGAACTGAACTGCATGGTAGGGTTCCATACAACTCTGACCTGCATGGATCGCCAACAAAACTTGTCACGCCCTGCTTTCCAGTATACGGACAGAGGACGCGATGATGCCGCTACGTATTTACTCTGAAGTAAATACGCTAAGCGTATTTAAGCAATATAAATAAAATGCATAAGAGATAGGATGTAAATAATCAACAACTTTATTTATTAACATTCTTTTTTACAATACATCTGAAAAGTAATTACATGGAATGGAAAGCAATACCTAAACAGTGGCATAACAGAAATGGAAAATACAGAATGTAAATGTGTATAAGAAATCTAAAGCTCTGGGTCAAAAGCTAGCTGGTCCAAATCCTCGCTGGTGGGCTCAATCTCCAGTGAGTCTGAATTATCTGACGACATTCCAAAGAAGAAGAAAGAGAATGTCTTCAGCGAACAAATCGCTCGGTAAGTCCCGTAAATAGACAAGAATGGAATAGATAGAATAGAGAGTATATTGTTATAATGTTGTATTTAGTGTTAACGCTGTTGTTTGTAGCTTGGTACAGAAGATGCCAGTGTATACGAGAGGAGTCTCACTTTTCGGAGACTAAGGTATCAGGAGTACAAGGCTCCGTCGATAATACCACGGAACAACGGCATGGATGTAATTACGTCTTAAGTGACCACATCATGCTACCTTTAACATGATCCGTACCAGTCAACCACTTTATAAACCCTGCGATATCTTGATTGTATTGTATTGTTTGAATTGTATATTGTATATAGATGGATGACTTGTCGAAACCATAATATCAGTAATGGAATGGATATAATGGATGAACATGTAGATGGAATATATCCATGGTTCGGTTTAGTCAATATAGATTGAATAGATTGAACAGATTGAACATATTGATTCATGGATTCATGTTGAATTGTAGTTTATACTTGAATCATATTCAAGTCAGATTTATTATATTGAGACTCAGTCTGAGTCAGACAATTAGAAAAGAAATTGAAGTCCTAAATTATGTTTTAGTGCTATCGGTAACTGCTGCACATGGACGGCAGGATTTTTCTTTTTCAAAGAAAATTACCGTGTTGATAACAGTGTTTGTTAAATTGTCTACCTTAAATAGGTAAGCACTCATATCTCCAGCCCCCTGAGGCTTAAGAGACTGGTCCCGCTTAAACCTATGTTTATTAGGGTCCTTATTGTAATTTAGTATAACTTGAGGGGGTTTTATGTAAAATAATTTTGTATAATTTTCAAAATACACCTCAAGTATTTTATTATCGTTTTTAGAGTTTTCATGGATGTATATTTTATCAATATGACATTTCTAGTGAATAAAACCAAATTTCATAATATATGGTATTTATTTGTAATATTAGAATTGCATGGTATTTTCTTGTAAATGAGATGTTTTTCTTGAATTTTGGAAATTGTGGAATATTATAAATATTAAAAATAGATATTTTGATATTAATTACATATATATTTATTTATAAAAATATTAGTTTTATTTATAATAGAAATCACATTTTTCTAAAGAAAATTGTATTTTAAATCTTTCGAGATTGTATGCTCCTTGCGGAGGTCTGCATCTCACTCTATTAGGTCCGAGGATGTGCGATAATCCGCACCATCCCGAACGGGTTCCCCGAAATGGGTTGTAGAGACGCATTTGCAAAGATTTGTTAAAATACACATCTTGTAGAAAAATGTTTTTATAAGTCGGAGGTAGTTATGTGTAAAGTCGTATTTTCCCCAGATCTATGTTCCTAAATTCCATCATGCTATGTTACATATGAGTGTTGTGAGGAGGTAGGTCATTACCTCGTAAGTTTTCTAAGGTAATACGGTTTTAAAAAGTTCAAGCATGTCGAAAAGAAACATAAGGGTATTTTAATGTAAAAGTGGAATAAAACTTGCTACGGTTATTATTTTGATGCCAAATTTGTTGTATTATCTTCGTTAATGTTTAATGGTCATGACATAAGAGTTTGGTATTATTGTGTTAAAGAAAAATAGAACTTTTTAAGGAAAAATCGAATCGGAAGTCGGATTAACTCCGCTTCCGTCGGGTTTTAGTTTTAAATATATTTAGAATAGAGAAAAGAAGAAGAATTAGGGACTTACAGGTTATTAGACTAGAAAAGAGAAGGAGGTAGAGGTAGGAGGTGCCGGTGCGTTGTTCCGTCCTCAGAATCTCCTCGGATTTCCGTCGGAAGTTCGTCGGAGCTTTGCACTTTGCTAACTCCACTTGCACACAAAAAGTCTTGGGAATTTTCTTGAGAGTTTGGGCAGGGATTTGTGAGTGAGGTGGGTGATTTTAGGGGTGGTATTTATAGGAAAAATCTAGGGTTTAGGATAGTGAAAGGGTGTGATACAAACTGTATTTAAATTTGCATTAAAACGGATTTAAAAGGGGTATTTTAATTCTCTGGTTAATTACAGAGAATTTAAACAGTGCAAGGAGAGTGGGGTAGTCCAAAGGGTGCAGGGGGTTCAAGAAAAAATGGGATCGGATTGAGTTGACCCGGCGGCGCCGGCCGAGTCAGCCTATTCGCCGACCTGAGTTGGGCGAGTTGGGGCGCGTCTTGATGCCGCGTGTCCCTAACGCTTGGTCTATCCTCATGGTCACGTTTGTGTATTCCGTATATTACCTTATTCGTATAGCGCACGTGTAGAATTTTAGACTTCTAAAAGATTAAAAGAATTTAATTTAAAAAAGTGTGGCTGATAGAATTTGAACTCTGGTGCTTTGGTTCAGCAGTGCAAGGTCTTACCAATGAGCTACAAGCTTCTTCTTACTGTTCAGAAGCAAAACAAACTTATAACTTGTGCTCAGGCTCAAATACCCCTTTCTGTATTTTTGAAAAAAAAATTGTACGGAAAGTTTAGGTTTGTTACAAGGATCAAGCTTGCTCCTTGATCTTCCACACCGAATATGATCCATCCGAAGTTTCTCTAGGTCAAGCTAGCTCTTCACTAATCTAGTATTAGTGAAGTAAACAACATATTCTTTAGTGCTAATTTAGAGTAGGTTGATGAAATAGGTTTATAAGCTCACTTAGAATTCTCTAACTCTTTATTTTCCAACTCATGGATAAGAGTAGAGTTTGGTGGAGGAAGAAGAAGAAAAGGGGAGAGAGCAATATAGAATGCGCTAGCATCAAAAAAATGAAGTGAAGAATGGCTTCTCTCTTTTTACACTTATTGAAGTATGAATTAAAAACAATACATATATTGCACCATGCTTCTATAGTGTAAATAAATGAATAAAGAAAAGAAAAAAAGCCATGCCTCACCATTCCATAAATATCTTCCATTTTCCACCTCTTATTTCGATTTTCTCAAAATAGAAAATCCAACCATGCTTCATAACACACACACACACAGACAAACACACACACACACACATATATATCATATATAGACACACACACACACACACACATATCATACATATATATACACATAAATCATATACACACACACACACATATATCATATATATATGCACATATATCATATATATATATATATATATATTAAGAGAAGAAAATAATTAGTGAGTTATAATATTAGTTAATATATAATTATATCAAATATAAATATATATCATATTATTAAATCAACACTTGATTCAATAATCCGGTTATATCATATATAACTGACTAATATCATTAATCTGTATATTACATTATTAAATCAACATTTGATTCAATAATCCGGTTATATCACATATAAGCTAACCGATATCAAATGTTGCCAGATTAGAATATGGTATCACATACTCGTATTTAATCAGGCTCCCGCACATATCAGCATATGTGCCCTACTTCGTTTTACTTGTGCCAGAAACCTCTGTGTGGGACTCTAAAGACTCGTCAATACGCCAGCAGTAAATAATGATCACATCAGTTACCCACAAGCCGTTAGTAGTATTAGCTGGACGTAACGGGTACCCATGTATTGGGCGATTAGAAAATCAACAAGTAAGCTTGTCCAAACTCCTATGAAGCCTATAAGTAACACTTATCGTACAGTCCGGTCTCTTTGTCTGATATGTTGTATATCGAGTCTAGGGGTGGAATCGTCAGACCCCAGTAACTTGATAAGTCATGCTGATGTATAGCTCATAACGGTTCGAGAAACTATTGACAACACTTACCAGTAAATCTCATCAGCCCTGACCAGGGAATTACTGTTATAGCCAATCGAGCATAGCACAACATCAACTCCTAATGCCGGGAGAGATGAAACCTCTCCTATCGCTCACTGCCTCCATGTGACTCGAGACTGTACCTAAAATCCACCTGTTTGCATGACTTCTTCGAGTCGTGGTAGGGAGGAAATCAAAACACAGTGGGAACCACACAAGTCACTATGATGATCTCGGGTCTACGACTAACCTGTACCAGTGTCACCAGAGAACTGCTATCTGACAATAGGTATAGTACCATCTAGGAGTTCTCGGCGAGTCCTGTTTGGTGTACCCATTCTCTAATGAGCACCTGTGTACAATCTTTGATGTCAAACACCAATGGTTATAGGATCAACCATCGCCCCCTATAGGGTCAAGAAACATACACATTAGTCTATTCTAGAATATTTATGCTCTGTCTCGATACTCCCTCGACTAGGAACAGTTAAAGGATGTGCTTGTGGACTACACAAGTCCCAGTAATATGATCCGCATCATATTCCTGGTAGTCAAGCAAACATTCTAATGGTTTTATCAACATGTATCAAAGAGATAGTATAATAATACAAGTGCACATGTTAAGATAAAGAGCAACTGGATAGCATACTATCATGTCGAGCAAGAAAATCCTCTATATATATGTCCAAGCATCCACTATATCATACAATAATGGCCTCTAAGGCATACATATTCCTAACACCATCCTGATTAGATAAGATAATAACCAATCTAATTTTGCAAGAGTGCACGCTAAAGTGTTTTTTTTCTCTTTCTCTCCAAGTAGCGACCATGATACGCCTTAATCAAGATAATAATATGGATGTATTGACCAAACCCACTTATTATACTGAGCTGGGGAACGTTGGTTCCACTCTATCTTATGACTGTCATAAGTCTGAGCAAGAGTTAGGGAAATTCACGGATTCCCATGCAACCCGAATGAAGATAGAGCATGTTGATGCATCTTCTTCGCGTGTGTTTGTTATTGAGAACTGTTTCTCAGTCTGCTCTACGTCCTACGTATTAGATACTGGATTAGGATCCTATATTTTTAATCAGTTACAAGGGTTAAGCAGAAGTAGAGAACTGGGAAAGGGTGATATGTTCCTCAGAGTATGGAACGGAGCAATTGTTGCTGCCGAAGCTGTCAGCGAATATCACATAGTATTGCCAAATGGTAATACATTGATTTTGAATGACTGTTATTACGTACCGTCGATGATGTGCAATATAATATCCGTTTCTTTATTAGAGAAAGAAGGATATAACTTTGCACTAGAGAAAAATGTTATGAACATTTTCCTAAATCAAGTGTTGATTGGGTTTGGTATGTTGTGTAATAGTATATACGTTCTAAATCAAAATACAGTTCTAAATATATAGAACACACACAAAAGGAAAAGTTCAGAAATGAACGAAACCTTCTTATCGGATTGTATATTTGGTCATATCAATGCGACAAGACTAGCGAAGTTGCATAAAGATGGATATTTGAATTTGTTCGAATTTACATCTTATGAAACTTGCTAGTCATGTCTCAAAGGCAAGATGACCAAAACTCCGTTTACTGGACACGGATTGAACTCTTGGGACTGATACATAGTGATGTATGCGGTCGTATGTCTACACATGCCAGGAATGGTTTCTTATACTTCATTACATTCACCGATGACTTCTCAAGATTCGGACATGTGTTCTTGTTGAAACACAAATCTGAACCTTTTGAGAAATTCAAGGAGTATAAGTGCGAAGTAGAGAACCAGACGGGTAAAAGTATTAAAATCCTTCGATCTGATCGAGGAGAAGAATACTTAAGCACGGAATTCCGGGATTATCTAAAAGAGAATGGGATTTTCTCTCAGCTTACTCCTCCGTATACACCACAGCACAATGGAGTATCAGAACAGAGGAATCGCACCCTATTAGATATGGTGCGCTCTATGATGAGTATTGTTGAGTTATCTATTTCCTTTTGGGGTTATGCACTTGAGACAGCTGCATACCTATCGAATCAAGTTCCATCAAAATCTGTGTCTAAAACACCATATGAGATATGGAGTGGAAAGAGACCATATCTTAAACGAGTTAAGATATGGGGTTGTCCGACCTATGTTGAAAAACAGAATCCGGACAAACTCAAGGCACGATCAGTTCTTTGCAAGTTTGTGGGATATCCAAAGAATTCACATGGATATATCTTCTACCATACTGAAGAACAAAAGGTGTTTGTTTCTCAATATGCCACCTTTTTAGAAAAGGAATTTCTTGTAAAAGAAATTAGTGGTAATGGGGTACACAAACTACAATTGATGATTTGGTAGAATCAGAGGATTCAATAGTCCCTGACGAACCTCAGCCACTCCGCAGATCTAGTAGGGTTCCTCATCCACCTGAGAGATATTACGGTTTTCTCATAGATGGTGGGAGCGAGGATTGCATCCTGGAAGATGATGATCCAACTAGTTTCGAGCAGGCCATCACAAGTGGGGACTCTGTGAAATGGCTGGATGCTATGCGATCTGAGATGGAATCCATGTACCCCAACAAAGTATGGACTATTGCTCCTGAAGGGGTAAAACCCATTGGGGGAAAGTGGATCTTTAAGAAAAAACTTGGTGTATATGGAAAGGTTGAGACCTTCAAAGCTAGACTTGTAGAAAAAGGTTTTCGTCAACGACCGGGTGTCGATTATGATGAAATCTTTTCTCCAGTGGCTATACTTAAGTCCATCAGGATCCTACTTGCCATTGCTGCATACCATGACTATGAAATATGGCAGATGGACGTCAAGACTGTTTTTGTAAATGGTGATTTAGAAGAGAGCGTGTATATGACACAGGCAGAGAGCCTTGTAGACAGTGGGAGCAGCGGAAAGATGCGCAAGCTGCTTAAATCAATCTATGGATTAAAGCAGGCATCGCGGAGTTAGAACATCTATTTTGATGTAGCAGTCAAAGAGTTTGACTTCATCAAAAACATAGATTAACCTCATATATATAAAAAGGTTGTAGAGAGTACGGTTGTCTTCCTCGTATTGTAAGTGGATGATATACTCTTGATAGGAAATGATGTTCCTATACTGCACTCGGTCAAACTCTTTCTATCACAGAAGTTCTCTATAAATGATCCGAGTGATGCCTCATACATCCTGGGGATAAAGATCTATAGGGATAGATCTAAAAGGATGTTGGGATTGTCCCAATCCAGTTACATAGACACCATACTAAAGAGCTTTAGTATGGAAGATTCTAAGTATGGTAATTTACCCGCTTGTTCAGGAACCACTCTCTCCAAAGAGATGTCTCCCAAGGCTAATTTAGAGAGGGCTCGCATGCAAGGGATACCCTATGCTTCTGCAGTTGGGTCTATCATATACGCGATGTTATGTACCAGACCGGATGTAGCTTACGCACTAGGTGTTGTAAGTAGGTATCAATCAGAACCAGGGGAGAAGCACTGGACAGCTGTGAAGAACATTCCTAAGTACTTGAGAAGGACTAAAGAAATGTTCTTGGTGTATGGTAACGGTGAACTCCAGGTGGAGTCCTTTACTGATTTGAGCTTCCAAAGTGATAAGGACGACAACAAGTCTGTCTCGGGTTTTGTTTTCACCCTCAATGGAGGGGCTGTATGTTGGAAGAGTTCCAAGCAAGATACCGTAGCAGACTCGACGATGGAGGCTGAATACATCGCTGCCAACGATGCTGCCAAAGAGGCTGTCTGGATGAAGAAGTTCATTGTTGAACTTGATGTGATTCCATCCATTGAGGATCCAATACCCTTGTATTGTGATAACAATAGAGCTGTGGCTTTGGCCAAGAAACCACGGTCTCATCAGCGATCCAGAGATATTCTGAGGCAGTATCACCTGATCACTAGTAAAATAGGGGGTTGCCCCTACGGATGGAGTTATCCGTTGGGGCAAATTTTACTTGGCCCTACGGATTACTCCGTAGGGCTAAATGGTTGCCCCTACGGGCACTGACGTTCAAGAATTAAAAAATTAATTCTTAATTTGGTATTTGCCCCTACGGTGGCGCAAATAAAGGACCTACGGGTATATCCGTAGGGACAAGTAAATATCGGTTTATTAAGATCCCAGACCGATCGTCTACGCTCACTTTCTCTTTCTCTCTCTCTCGATCTGGCGCGAGAAAAATCCCCAAATCGCCACGCCGTCGTCGCCACCGTCGTTCTCCTCGTCGCCACCGCCGGTTTCGTCTCCACCGCAGTCCTCGTCGCCACCGCGGTTCAGGTCGTCGCCCCAGCCCCAGCAGCAGCCGTTCAGGTGAGTAAATCTCGAGGTAAATTAAAGAATTTTTGGATTATTTTGGGCTTAGGGTTCATGGCTGGGTCTGGGGTTGCGCGCGAGTTGGGGTTGGGCAGGGGTCGCGGTCGCGGTCGCGGTCGGGGTCGCGGTCAGGGTAGGGTTAGGGTTGGGGTTCGGCTGCTGCTGGGGTGGGGCTGGGGTTAGGGTTTGCCTTAGGGTTGGTGTTGGGGTTTAGCTGGTCGCGGTCGGGGTCGGGGTCAGGGTAGGGTTAGGGTTGGGGTTCGGCTGCTGCTGGGGTGGGGCTGGGGTTAGGGTTTGCCTTAGGGTTGGTGTTGGGGTTTAGCTGGCCACGCTGGGGTTAGCTAGGGTTGGGCTGGGGCTGGGGGCTGGGGCTGGGGCTGGGGCTGGGGGCTGGGGCTGGGGCTGGGCCAGGCGGGGTTTTGGGATCTTTGTAATTTGCTTGCTCTGTTTGGGGTTTCAGTTGATCCTCATTAAAAAATTGGTGATTGATCTCTTCAATCATATTATTATCTGTATTTAAAATTTTTGTGAAGCCTTCAGAGTTTGGAAAAATCTAGAATTACCGTTGAAATTCTGGCAACATTCAAAAACTGTGTATATGATGTGTGTGTGTGTATGCATGTATATACATTTGAAATTTATCTTTCTTCTATGATATAAAACGGTTAAACCGAAGAAAATTACTGGGGGAATTTTTGCTAAAATGTCTTGAGAGGGGGTTCAAGTGATGGGATAATTTCATTTGGTAATCTTTTACTTAATTTACATCTCTTATTTTTTCATGCAAAAATCTGAATAGGTTTCTTGCAATTTTGCCTATCGATCAATTATTATATTTATTTCTATTTTTTGTGGATGATTTGGCTTCAATTGAATGGAGGCGATGATGGCTTGCCCTCAAGCTTCCACTTTTATGAGCTTTATAGTTATGAGATTGGCGAGGCAAGCTGGTTTGTAGCCTTCTTATTTCTTTTCCTAAATTCAAATCCAAATATAAACTGTCTGATTGAGAGAGAGAGAGTATGGGAGATTATGTATTATTCAATGTGTTTGGAAGCTGGCATGTTCTGAGCGTCATCTCTGCATGAAAGCTATGGTTTTGCAAAGGGTTTGCCCTAACTATTTTCTGTGGGGAAGTTGAAGGCCTGAAGCTTCATCAAACTCAGGATTGGATTCTGGTCGGGTATTGTAAATTCTTGTGAAAGTTCCGTTCAAGATTTGTTCAGAGCTTGCATAACATCCTTTTGCATCTTTATGAGATCTTTATGCAGTCATTTTTTTGGGTTTATATATTTCTCGAGCCCGTTTGACTTTGGACTTAGGATAACCCCAAATCTCTTTCTTATTTTGATTCCTAAGCTGGCATATCTGAGGCTCGTATTCCAGTATCGTTGCTGGAAAAGCTAGGGTTGCGAACATTTTTGCAACGATAATTTCTGTATGACAGCTTAAGCACACATAAAACTTAAACAATCTTGAAGCACTGCAGTTTTTGACTAAACTACCTAAAAGTTTTTATATTGCTGCAAGCTTCCTTAAAGTGCTGCATCTAAGTGTATTTTAGTGGAAAACCCTTGAAAGCCAAACTTCATGGGGTTTGCTGTTTGCCTTCTCTGTAGCTAGTTTGAGGTTTATTTAGTTTTGGATTTGTTTTGCAACACTCTCTGAGTTCCAAATCAACAAAAAGCTGAATGTTGAATCACAAGCAAGAAGCAGCCAAACTGGCCCTAAAGTAATCCTGAGTGATGATAATTTTCCAGGGAGTTTAAAATTTATAGAAATGGCGAGGCAACATTGGATTGTCTGCAAGTATTCAAGCAACCTGTTTGCAGCCATCATGCTATTTGTGATCCCAGTATAAAACTCAAACATGCCTCTTAGTTAGTTTACTTTAATTTGTTATTTATGTGTGTGTGTCAACATTGGATTGTCCCAAGTATAAAACCAAACCCACAAAACATCAAAACTGTCTCCGACAATCTTATGGTCATTAGACATAAGATTTATGCATATAGGTAACATCTGCCAATATGCCATATCCAGACCGTAATCTATTTTTGGTCGATGAATGCTATTGCAATGTAGGATGATCAGTTCTATCAATCTTGATCTCAATGGTTTAAAATCATGTTACACATACAACACGAATGCACAACAAACGCATAATTAGAGAGCGACTCAAGATATTCAGGTTAAAACCAATATATGATACTCGATGATAATATGAAACCTTCATATTCCCATCGATACCAATATACGCCTCGATATCTTTCCCTCTCGTTCCCAAAATTTTCTCTCGTTCCCGCGTCTCCAATTTTCTCTTCGTCGCCACCGCGCGCCCTCCGTTCTCAGCCCGCCACCGCCCTCGTTCTTCTTCGTCGAGTTCCTCGTCGCCGATATTTGTGCCTACATTGATGCCTCAAACAACGAATCAAATGATGTGGATCACAAACTAATTAAATAAATTTTGAATACCAATCTGGACTGGGATTTGAATACCAATCCTAGTTTGCTATATTTTTTTTTATATATAGTAGATGGTGATACTTCTTTAAGTAAAAACAACCCTACACTTAAGCGAAATCATAAATCGAAACACACATATATAGAATACAACTCATACATGGGTATCCTCAAATCTAACTTTCATTGAATTTGCACGCGCACTTAAAATAACAACTTTTATACTAAAAAAATTATGTATGTCATTACTTAGTAGTTTATGGTTTTAAGACGCAAAAGCCATTTGAGAAATACTTTTCCTACCCACTATTAATCCATATTCTTAATATAGTCATTGAATTTGCACGCGAACATCATAAGAAGGAGAAGACAATAATGTGGCAGAAGGAGAAGACAGTAATGTGGCGGAAGAAGAAAAAAATGACATTTCTCGTTCTCTGTTTCAGCATCAATCTTCTGATATGAACTAATGATGGCTTTCACATAGGCTTTTCCCATTAGAGACTTCTTAGTGTCCAATGGAAAGCATACATCAGATTTGTGCAGGTCGGGTTCTTCTATGACTTTTAAGAGTCTCAACTGATTCTGTAAATTACACCCTAGTTGGGTGATACTTTTACCACTTCTCACTGCAGGTGCGCTCTCTAATATCCATTTTGAATGTAAGTATCGATATTCAAAATGGATATTAGAGCGCACCTGCAGTGAGAAGTGGTAAAAGTATCACCCAACTAGGGTGTAATTTAAGAATCAGTTGAGACTCTTAAAATTCATAGAAGAACCCGACCTGCACAAATCTGATGTATGCTTTCCATTGGACACTAAGAAGTCTCTAATGGGAAAAGCCTATGTGAAAGCCATCATTAATTCATATCAGAAGATTGATGCTGAAACAGAGAACGAGAAATGTCATTTTTTTCTTCTTCCGCCACATTACTGTCTTCTCCTTCTGCCACATTACTGTCTTCTCCTTCTTATGATGTTCGCGTGCAAATTCAATGACTATATTGAGAATATGGATTAATAGTGGGTAGGAAAAGTATTTCTCAAATGGCTTTTGCGTCTTAAAACCATAAACTACTAAGTAATGACATACATAATTTTTTTAGTATAAAGGTTGTTATTTTAAGTTTTCCCTTATAGAGATATGATCTAACTGCATCTATCAACTATAAGTGTGCAGAAAATTATGATAAGAAATCATAAGAAAGGGTCGTAGCCATGCATAACTTTGAATCTACATACCAAATCATGCACTTATTGTCACCTTGCCTTAGAATATAAAATATCTTGGAAGACTATAAGCGAGCATTTAAATCTCGATAGCTTTTGACTTCAACATATATTTTTCTCAAGTACCATGAAATATACTTGCTCCGTATAAACCATTTTCAGGAAGATGGATTAATAATGACAAATTATCCATTGTGGCTCACTAGGTTAGCATTTTCTCTTCTATTGACCATCTTTCTAATCTGCTTGGTAAATTTATTCGGAACCGGCTGCGAATCATTAAAAGACATGCATAAGAAAGAAAACTAAAATACAGATATATAGCATACCGATACATCGAAACTTCATAGTTGCGATGGCAATCCAGAGATATTTATTTCTACACACGTGGTGCGCGTGCGAATGCGTCAGGCATCATGGACAAATATTTCAGAACATGGAAAGTATTATTCGTATAAAGTAATTAAAACTTTTAAACACCTTGGGTAGATATTTTCTTAGTTGATGCAATCATATCATGAGGACTAAATTTAAGCTATTATACATATGCTTATGTATTTTTCTAATCTAATATATCACACACACAGAGAGAGAGAGAGAGGGGGAGAACACCAGGTAGATAGAGAAATCAGGTAGCAGGATCCTGAAGAAATGGAGTCCATAGCATTGCTCATCATCATCATCCGTGATCCCTTTGAAAAAATATTATCAAAGGGATCATGGATGATGATGATGAGCAATGCTATGGACTCTATTTCTTCAGGATCCTGCTACCTGATTTCTTTACCTACCAGGTGTTCTCTCTCTCTCTCTCTGTGTGTGTGTGTGATATTTTAGGTTAGAAAAATACATATGCATATGTATAATAGCTTAAATTTAATCCTCATGATATGATTGCATCACCTAAGAAAATATCTACCCAAGGTGTTTAAAAGTTTAATTACTTTATACGAATAATACTTTCCATGTTCTGAAATATTTGTCCATGATGCCTGACGCATTCGCACGCGCACCACGTGTGTAGAAATAAATATCTCTGGATTGCCATCGCAAATATGAAGTTTCGATGTATCGGTATGCTATATATCTGTATTTTAGTTCTCTTTTTTATGCACGTCTTTTAATGATTCGCAGCCGGTTCCGAATAAATTTACCAAGCTGATTAGAAAGATGGTCAATAGAAGAGAAAATGCTAACCTAGTGAGCCACAATGGATAATTTGTCATTATTAATCCATCTTCCTGAAAACGGTTTATACGGAGCAAGTATATTTCATGGTACTTGAGAAAAATATATGTTAAAGTCAAAAGCTATCGAGATTTAAATGCTCGCTTATAGTCTTCCAAGATATTTTATATTCTAAGGCAAGGTGACAATAAGTGCATGATTTGGTATGTAGATTCAAAGTTATGCATGGCTACGACCCTTTCTTATGATTTCTTATCATAATTTTCTGCACACTTATAGTTGATAGATGCAGTTAGATCATATGCCATTCGAGAAATACTTTTCCTACCCACTATTAATCAATATTCTCAATATAGTCATTGAATTTGCACGCGCACATCATAAGAAGGAGAAGACAGTAATGTGGCAGAAGGAGAAGACAGTAATGTGGCGGAAGAAGAAAAAAATGACATTTCTCGTTTTCTGTTTCAGCATCAATCTTCTGATATGAACTAATGATGGCTTTCACATAGGCTTTTCCCTTTAGAGACTTCTTAGTGTCCAATGGAAAGCATACATCAGATTTGTGCAGGTCGGGTTCTTCTATGACTTTTAAGAGTCTCAACTGATTCTGTAAATTACACCCTAGTTGGGTGATACTTTTACCACTTCTCACTGCAGGTGCGCTCTCTAATATCCATTTTGAATGTAATATTATAGATATCCATGCATGTTTATGTCAAAATTACTTATATTGTCAATGTTTGATTGTCTAGTTGTTGGTGATGCGTCCATATCAGGGACAGAGGTCACTCCCGTTCCTCCAGGTATGTTTATATATTATATAGGGCATGTATATTGATTTAGAATGCTATATCATAAATATACACACATTTCTTTTGCTCTTAGTCGTCCAACTCATTATCATGGGCTGCTTGATGAGATTAGATTTGCGCCTGATGATCTACAAGAGCTTGTTCACTCCCTGTCATATGTGTAAGCAGCGCTATATGCGAGTTTACCTTGTTAGTATGTATGTACTGAAATTAATTAATATTATTCAAATTTTGATACATGCAGATACCAGAGGAGCACATCTTCTATCTCTGTAGGTAAGGCTTTGAATTTGTTGATTTTGGTATTTCTTGTCAATTTTATAGACCAGTATGTGCTAAATATAATGTTCTGACAGTTGCTAGGGGGAAGGCAACATTCGAGGCTGCTGACCCCAGTCCTGGACGCCGCACACGGACGGCACCACGGAGGTTTGGAGATAGGCCGAGGACTGGGCTCTAGCAGGGCCCATATGAGGTTGGACTCCACCCCGGTGGTTACTTCCTCCGTCTCCAGTCAGCGACGTATCCAGCAGGAACAGGAGAGCTTGAAGGCCACCGTTCAGGAGTTGAATGGGATGCTGGTATGTATACTACTTAATAGTAAAATATAATGTCATATTATAGATATCAACATATCCAATATCAGTACATAGCCTGAGCTTATTTGGTTGTAGACTTATGTTTTATTAATCATACATACATATGTAATTGAAATAAACAACGCTTTTCCAAACTAGATATCCAAACAGGGTTTCGAAATAACTTAATAATGATACGAATTCGAATAATAAACAGTTCTTACACGCTTCTTACACAAGTTATATCCAGACGCGACAGGGTAGATCGGCCGACCTCCACACGCATCTCCTTCGGCTGCGGTTCCGCAGACAGCTCCTGTAGCTCCACCGCCCACTCAGACTCCCGCTCGCGACGAATTGCAGAGTTTATTGACCGAGGAGCAGGACCGAGCTGGACCGAGCTAGGGTAGATTTTTGGTTCTTTTTTTTTGAAACATGTATTTATTTATATCATACACATTGTACTAAATTTTGAAACGATATTCATATTGGTTTGTATTTATATCATATTCAGTTTTTGTGTTTCTTTTGTATATTATATATATGCGTGAGATGTGATTATGAATACTGCAATATATGATTTGATTGATGTATACATTATTGTGCACAGGGCGGGAAAAAATCAAGCAGGACATTTTTTTAAAAAAATTTCAGATAATATGTACCTACGGATTAATCCGTAGGCCTACACGTTACCCCTAC
Source organism: Agapanthus africanus (assembly GCA_030015575.1). NCBI lineage: Eukaryota > Viridiplantae > Streptophyta > Magnoliopsida > Asparagales > Amaryllidaceae > Agapanthus > Agapanthus africanus. The sequence continues at coordinate 251,882,783 of JASDDO010000028.1, read as the reverse complement.
GGATATATCCGTAGGGGCTAAATATCAGCAGTAACTGATATTTCCCCCAGATGTCAGTGCCAGGTGTTTGGGAATCCCCCTACGGATATATCCGTAGGGGCCACTGACATTCCCCTACGGGGTTATCCGTAGGGGCACATATCAGAAATCCTGAATTTGTGCCCCTACTGAAAAGTACCTACGAATATATCCGTAGGGGGTAGTACATGCCCCTACGGATATAGCCGTAGGTCCAAGTAATTTATTAAAATAAACTGTAAATAATATAAATTCTTATACCCTACGGCTTAATCCGTAGGGACAACTGGACCTACATATATATCCGTAGGGGCAAGAATTTAACCGTAGGGATAAGTTCAGGGCCTCGACTTGCACCTGCGGCCTTTGCACCTACGGGGTATTTTTTCGCCCCTACGTATATAACCGTAGGGGCAGTGAGTTGCCCCTACGGATAAATCCGTAGGGGCAACCCTTCTTTGTAGTAGTGGATCCGGGAGATAGTTGATCGCCGCGAGATCGAGGTCAGAAGAGTTGACACGAAGAACAACACAGCGGATCCACTTATAAAGGCCCTTCCCCAGACACAGTTTGAGAGACTTTTTGGGATGTTGGGTATGAGATACTACAACAACCGGCCTTAGTGCAAGTGGGAGATTGTTAGGAATATGTATGCCCCAGAGGCCATTATTGTATGATATAGTAGATGCTTGGACATATATATAAAGGACTTTCTTGCTCGACATGATGTATACTATTTAGTTGCTCTTGATCTTAATATATACACTTGTATTATTATACTGTCTCTCTGATACATATTGATAAAGCTCTTAGGATGTTGGCTTGACTACCAGGACTATGATGCAGATCATACTAGTGGAGCTTGTGTAATCCATAAGCACATCCTATAACAGTTCCTAGTCGAGAGAGTATCGAGACAGGGTATCAATATTCCAGAGTAGACTAGTGTGTACATTTCTTGACCCTTTATGGGGCGATGGTTGATCCAACAACCATTGGTGTTTGACATCAAAGATTGTACACTTGTGCTCATTAGAGAATGAATACACTGAGCATGACTCGTCGAAAACTCCTAGATGGTACCATACCTATTGTCAGATAGCAGTTCTCTGGTGACACTTGTACAGATTAGTCTGTAGACCAGAAATCGTCATAATGTCTTGTGTGGTTCCCGCAGTGTTTTGATTTCCTCATTACTACGGCTCAAAGGAGTCGTGCAAACATGTGGATTTAGGGTACAGTCCTGGGTCACATGGAGGCAATGAGCAATAGGAGGGGTTTCGTCTCTCCTGGTATTGGGAGTTGATGTTGTGTTATACTCGATTGGCTATAACAGCAAGTCCCTGGCCAGAACTGATGAGATTTACTGGTAAGTGTTATCAATAGTTTCTCGAACGGTTATAGGCCACACATTAGCATGACTTATCAAGTTATTAGGGTCTGACGATTCCACCCCCTAGACTCGATATGCGACATATCAGACGAAGAGACCGGACTGTACGGTAAGTGTTGCTTATAGGGTCTTCGGGAGTTTGGACGATTTTGCTTGTTGATCTTCTATTCGTTCAATACTTGGGTAGCCATTACATTCAGCTAGTATCACTGACGGCTTGCGGGTATCTGATGTGATCATTACCTACTGTTGGCGTATTGACGAGTCTTTAGAGACCCACACAGAGGTTTTCTAGCTCAAGCGAAACGAAGTAGGGCATATATGGAGATATGTGCGGGTGCTTGATTGGATACGAGTATGTGATACCGTATTCTAATCTCGCGATATTTGATATCAGTCAGGTTATATGTGATATAACCGGATTATTGAATTAAGATTAGATTCAATAGTATATGTATATGTTGTTAATATATATTTGATATATATTTGTATATTTGATATTAACCGGATTATATTTGATATAGCCAGATTATTGAATCAAGTGTTGATTTAATAATTATATATATATATATATTAACTAGTATTGAATATTAGACAGTTATATGTGATATAAGCAGATTATTGAATCAAGTGTTGATTTAATAATGTGATATACATACATACATACATACATACATACATACATATATAATATTAGTCGGTTATATGTGATATAACCGGATTATTGAATTAAGTGTTGATTTAATAATTTGATATATTCTTATATATTTGATATATATATATATATATATATATACATATATAAACTAATATTAGCTCACTTAAACATTTTCTTCTCTTTATACATATTAATATATATGTGACATATAAAAATATGTATTAAATCATGTATCATGGTTGATGATACATAGAACTAGGATGTATGAGAATCACACACAAGGAATGTGATGAGTAGATAATTGGATTGATTTATGAATTAAAGAAAATGGAAATGAGTCATAATTCTTCGATGCTTGTGGAAGCTTTGAGAAGCCATGACTTACCCCATTCAATTTGTTTTATTCATTGATATTTTCCCACCAACTCATCATTTCACCTTATGGTTCACTCTCTCTCCATCCAAGTTTATCTCATCTTCTTCTTAACTTGCTCTCTAGAAAATTTTTGAGGTGAGATAAAGAAAAGAAAAGAAGAAAATAAAGTGAGCAAAATTCATACTTCATCAAGCTACACTTTACCAGCCCTTTAGTTAAGATTGTTTGCTTCACTAATACTTTGATTAGTGAAGAGTGGGCTTGCGTGAGAGAGACTTCAAGGTGGATTATCTTCGGCTTCGAAGACTACAAAGCAAGCTCGTTCATTTTACCAAATGGTGTTTAAAAAGAGTTCTAGGGACTACTACTTGGAGCTTTAGAACTGAAGGATCGGTCAAAAAATGTTGTATTATCTTTTCATTTAGTGTAGAACTTGTTTGCTTACACTAAAACCCTAATTCTCTCTAGTTCGATTTTAGGTTAGTATAGCTTAGACCTCTAGAATTTTTAAAATTGCATACTTGATACTTGTATAAATCTAGCAGAGATGCTTACACATACTTTCACTTACTAGTTTATTACACATACAAAATTTTACAGATTCAGCAGGCTACTTTGGCTGTGACTCTACATCCATCTCCTTCGGCTATGACTCCGCAAGCCATTACCTCGGCTGTGGTTGCGCAGACCACTCGTCATCTCTACAGCCCGTTCAGACCCCTGCACAATCCGCTCCTTTATTAGTCGAGGTTTTGACGACTCAGGGTTGCACCGAGGACCAGATGTGCCAGATTACAGCGATTATCAGAGGTGGAGGAGCTGGACCGAGCTAGGGTTGCTTTATTTATATTTTTGAGGATGTATGTACTTATCTTATACATATTGTATATATTTTGGACGATATTTGTGGCTGTTTGTATGTTCACGATAATTTAGATTGATTTCGTATTCTGGTTGTTTATTTCTTTTATATATTTTGCGTGAGATGTTGATTATGAATATTTCTGTATTTGGGTATATGATATATATTTTATTGTGCACATGACGGGAAAAAAACAGGAAGTCCCTTTTTAAAAAAAAAACCCTGATATAATGTCCTTACGGATTATTCCGTAGGGGCAACTGTTGCACCTACGGATTAATTCGTACGGGCAAGTTTTTCCCTTATACATTTCTCCGTAAGGACAGAATATTAGAATATCTGATATTTTTTCCCTATGGACTCAGTAACATGGGCAAAACTTGCCCCTATGAATTAATTCGTAGGGGCATTTATCAGGCCCTACGAATAAATATGTATGGGCATTTATCAGGTCCTTCGGATAAATCCGTAGGGTTCCGTATTTTATTTTATAAACAGATAAATTAAATAAAAATTATGTCCCTACGAAATAATTCGTAGGGATAAAAGTTCCTATGGAGTAGGACGTATAGGTAATTATTACTCCTTAAGGTCATGTTCAGGATGAAGACTTACATCTGCTGCTTTTGGACCTACGGATAAATTTTATGTCCCTACGGATTTAGCCATAGGGGCAGTGGTTTGCCCCTATGGCTAAATCCATAAGGGCATGCGATTACTATAGTAGTGGCGGACTGTCTAAATATTATATTATATTTTTATGCTATTAATAATCATGGAATTGATGTTTGATATCATAAAATTGTGAGCAACAGAGAAGAGCCGGCGAGAAAGAAAGAGTCTGAGAGAAAGGTGTTGTAACACCGTAGTGAGCAAAATAAGTTGTATTTTCTTATTGCAAATACTATTAGAGAATAGTGTTTGAGTTTATAAAGTGCAATTTATCTCTCTAATTTGCATTCTTTATCTCTAATTTGCATTCTTTATCTCTCTGACTTCCATCGTGGATGATAGTTGGGCTAAGGACAGTTGTTAATGGAGTGGTCAAAGTCTTGAAGAACATAAGTAGATAATTATGGCAAATAGGTTTAATAAAACTTTAAATTTTAATGCAGGATGAAGAAGTTAAGGTCTATAATGTTAATTATAATATAAATTAATACTATGTTATTATAACTAATAGGTCTGGAGGTTTTTTCTTCTTTTTAATCGAGAAGATCAACGAATTTAGGCCCTGTTTGGGAATCGAGTTAAGTTTACTAAACTAAAGTTTCATAAAGTTAGCAAAACTTAACCTCAAGATGCTAACTTTGCCTTTTAACAATCGTTTTGGAGTTGAGATAATATCTTGGTCCAAAACTTGAGATAATTACTGCAGTTTTCTCAACTCCGATCCGACCAAATTTTTGAAAACTTCATATTTGGGAATTTGGGGCTTGCAAATCACAACAGTTTGTTTCCCCTCGACCTCCACTTAAAAAATAAACCACAGTTATCATAACTCCATGTCCAAACAGGCCCTTGAGTCTAGGGGAATCAAAATACAGTAAGTTAATTTTAATGGGTATCAAGGAATCGTTTTTCAAAACTAAAGTTCCATGTGTAGAGATGTAAAATTGAAATTAAAAATATCGATTGTCCAAGTGTTTTCCATTGAGATTTACTTATTAGCTTTGCTGAAGGTATCGATGACTAAGCTAACTGCTGCAGCAGGAGTAAAAAGAAATGTCGGATCGTATGAATGTTCTGTGCATGGATGCCTTAATAGAAGGACGGCGATGAGTGGAAGTGCTCCAGAGGGGGAGATTGATGGAGGTCCTTTTCGGGTCTCCGTCAGATGTTGTCTTCCGTTGATCTCCCGGTGGATTCAGATGGTTATTTTCTGTTGCGTGTGGGTCTCAATGAGTTTTGGTGGAAGAGATGGTATGAGGAGTTTGGTGCCGAGTACCTGCAAAGAAACCCCGGGGTGGTTTGGTACCATCAAGGACCCTCCGACGATCAAGTTAGTGACGAGAACCGAGCAGAGTAACGGCTTAGAAGAGTAAAGAATGGCTCACTTGACCCCTCTGTGATGGGGGTTTATATAACGGTGGTGGCACGCAGCAGCAGGGCCAGAATCTTGCCGGCTGTTACACTTTCGACGTCACGCCCGCGTAGAGAGCGGATCGCCCATTAATGGGGATCGTGATGGCGTGGAACGTGGGATGTTGCTGGCGTAGAATCTGCGCATGGCGAGATTCGTGGAGCGGCGGTTACGCCTGTGAGTGGTGGAGTTGGTCGGAGGGCCGAGGAAGACGGCCTCGGCCTGGAGCTCGGGACGAGCGAGGAGGCCGAGGAGTCTAGGTCTTGTGGCAGCTCGGCGCGAGCTACGGGGCCGAGGAGGCCAATTTGCAGGGGGCCCTGAGGAGGGCCAGCTTGTGTTTGCAGGTCGGGTACAGGGTGGCCTGGTCGGCCCCTGTGGGCCCTTTCTTCTGAGTTCTGGGACACGTCACCTGCCACGTGTTCTGATCTTGGAGATCGCCAATATTGAGCATCATCATTAGCCCCCCACTCTTGTCTTGACCAGCCAGCGGGTCGGGTCAGAAGTGGACTGCCAGGCCTCCCGAGGTGAGCTCCTTTCTAGGGCTTTGCCGGGACGAGTCCTCGGGCCGTCGGTTATCTTTTCCGCTAGCGAATCAAGGCGAGATCTCTGCATTTAAAGAAGGTGCGCCGCTTCGTGCACTCTGCAACTGAAGCGGCGGTCTACGTGTCAAGCATCGACTAGCTGACGCGACGTATGCAGGCCTGCGGCGTCTGATGGGACGCGGTTCAGCGCAGGAACGACACGTGGAGCGATCGGAGCCGCTGGGCAAGAGGAGTCGTTTCGGCGGGAGATGACGGGCGCCGTTGGATGAGGACGTATGCAGCAATAAACAGGGGTAGGGTCCGCCCTAGGGCCCTTACTCCTTCATATTTCCCCCTCTTAAGTCGTGGTTGCTCGGCACTCGTCTCCCTTCTCCCGCTTTCAGCCCCTGAAGATTCTCTTCTCCAAGGTTAGATGTCTTCTTCTGTAGAATCAGTAGACGTTATAGGAGTAGGTTTTAGGGTCCATTTAGCCGTGTCTGAGTCTCCTCGGGGAGCAGGGGTTGGATCCTCTCCCCGGGATCGTGAGGCGGGAGCCGCCTCCAGGGGGGAGGCGGCAGGTGTGGCCCCTGGCTCCTCTTGCTGGGTGAGGCATGAGGACGAGCTCGCCAATGCTCGGGCTCGCTTCCACATCCCCTCGTGCTACACGCTCCGCCTGGAAAAGGAGAGAGAAGGCGGATCAAGTATGGGGTAGGGAAATCGCCCTGTATTTGGAAGCTTTTTGGGCGGAATGCGTCTGCCCTTCTCTCCCGAGGTCATTGCTGCACTGAATTTCTTCGGTTTGGCCCTCGGCCAGCTAGTGCCAAACTCGTGGAGGATCCTCCTCGGGTTCTTGATCTGCCTGAAGTTACAGGAGGTTCCCTTCAGCCTTTCCCTTCTCGATTCTTCTCTCGCCTTCAAGAGTCACCCTGGTGGTCGAGCGGGTGACCCGAGATGGGTTTATCTCACTTTCAGGAAGCGGCCGGGGTGTGCTGCTGGGACCGGGGTCGTGGCCTTGCCCTCCTCAATTCATGATTGGAAAGAGAAATTTTTCTTCGTTTCCCCTCCCGAGGGCAAGGACTGGCCCGTGCCTCCCAAGTGGTCGAGGGAGAAATGTCTGCCGGGGAACCAGTGCGATGACCCCGCCATGGTGAGAGTGGCGTCGTAGGAGCCCATACCCCGACCTGACGTGCTGCTATCCGAGAAGGTCTTGAGCTAGGCCGGGCTTAGCCCCTCGAGTTCGTCGGTAAGTTAGGCTTGCTTTTTGGGTTTGTGTTTTACTCGTGTCGCTGATTTGTTGGGTATTTGTTTCGTGCAGGATCCATGGACTTCGTCTCCCTCAGAGCCTCCATGCGCCAGCCGAGGCAGCCTATGAAGGCCGGGGACGCCAGTTCTTCTCGTGCGAAGCCTGCCCCGGCTCCTACCGCTCTGGTGGCGGTGTTCCGCGAGCGCCCGGGGGCAGATCCCGCCCCGGGTCCCAGCAGAGTATCAGGCCGGAAGCGGGCCCTAATCCAGGAGGACCCGGCCTCGGAAGAGGAGATCGGCTCTCCCTCGGAGTCGCTCAAGAGGAGCTCCCCTAGGCCCTCCCGGGGTCGGTCCTCACCGACCATGGTAGAGGAAGGGGGCCTCCGGTTCGCGGTGCCGTTGGGGCTGTCCGTTGCGGATAGCCTCCTGCACGAAATAGAGATCTCGGCCGGGGGTAGAGTTCCCGGGGGGACCTTCAGAGCTCAGCTGGCGTCCATCGCCCAGGAGTCCGTGCAGGTAAGTTTTTTGGTTCATTATGATATTCAGTGCCCCCTTCATCTTTCTGATCTTTTCCGTGTCTCCCAGGTTCTCCAGCACGTGGCCCTCACCCTGCGCATGGAGGCCGAGGTGGTAGCCCCGGCGCTGGAGGCTGCGGGTCAGCTCGCCTCGCTGCAAGAGAGCTTCAGGCGGGAGCTGGAGGCGATGTGGCGAGGGTCGCCACATTGGAAGACGAGGTAGAGGCCGGGAAACGGGAGGTGGTCCGGCACCGTGAGGCTGCGGTGATTGCCGAGGTCAAGCTCGAGGACGCCCAGGTGCTCGCCGGCAACCTGAAGAGGACGGTGAAGGCCCTCCGAAAGGAGCTGGGGGCGGCGGCCGAGGCGGCCAATTCGGCTGAATCGAGGGCGGTGGATGGCTATAAGAAGTCGAAGGACTTCTATGACGACTTGGCCGTGCCCACGACCCGCATTTGGCACGACGCCCTCGATGCCGTTAAGGCCCGGATGCCGGAGTTCGCCGACGCAGATCTCCGGGCCGAGTTCCCCCTCATGGGCGCCGATGAGCAGGGGGAAGTGGTTCCTGGCGAGGAGGTCGCCGAGGACCCCGCGCGCCACGTGGTGGAGGTCGAGGACCTCGAGGTCGTACCTGGCCCCGAGATGTAGAGCCCCCGTTTTCCTCCTTTTATTTTGTTTTTTGAATTTTGTAAGGCTGGGGAGCCCCGAAAAATACCCTCTGTAAAGTCTTTCTTTTTTGGAAATAAAAGAAAATCCTTGTTTTCATCGGTTTGCATTTCATCTTCTGTGTGTGAAAAATGCCCGTAAGATATCTTTGCTTTTACCGTTGTACTTTCATGTCAGGTTGGCCATCTGTCTGGCGATCGTCCGTCGAGTTGACTTCTATCACTGGCCGACGAGCATGCCGAGCACTGCTGAGGAGGTATCCCCATGGGCCCCGGAGTCGAGGAAAGATCGTTCAGATTCGGATAGACCTGACGCCCCTCATTGGGGTCTCGGATCCTCCGCGGGCTACAGGGCATCTTTGATTTCGAGCGTTGAGCACCATCCGGAGGTGCTGTAAGAAGCCCACTAAGGATGGCCGGGCAGGGCAGCTGCGCGGCCGCCTCATGGCGAGGGCTTTGTCCTTTGGCGTCGGGGGTAGGCGACTACCAGCCGGAGTTGACTAAACAGGTTAGCTGCTTGGTTGCCTCTTGCGAGGGCTTCGATCCTTAGCGCTGGAGGGGATGTAAGAAGCCCACTAAAGATGATCGGGCAGTGAAACTGCGCGGTTGCCTCTTGGCGAGGGCTTTGATCTCTGGCGTCACGAGTAGGCAATTACCAGCCTGGGACGACTGAATGGGGTAGCCGCTCGGATGTGTCTTGCGAGGGCTTCGATCCCTGGCGTCATGTGTAGAGAGCTACCAGCCGGAGATGACCGAGCAGGGTAGCTGCTCGGTTGCCTCTTGCAAGGGTTTTGATCTCTGGCGTCACAAGTAGGCAAGTACCAATCTGGGACGACCGAGCAGGGTAGCCGCTCGGATGCCTCTTACGAGGGCTTCGATCCGTGGCGTCATGGGTAGGGAGCTACCAGCCGGAGATGACCGAGTAGGGTAGCTGCTCGGTTGCCTCTTACGAGGGCTTTGATCCTTCAGGACGGGGACCGAGCTGGGTTACTGCCTAGTGCCTCTTGGCGAGGACTTTGATCCCTGTCGGTTGTGGTAGGAAGCTACCAGCCGGGGATAGCCGAGCAAGGACTCGACTGCCTCTGGGAGGACTTTGGTCCTTAGCGCGGGAGGGGCTGTAGAAGCCTACCAAAGACCCTTGGCCGGTCAGGGTTACTGTCCGGTGCCTCTTGGCGAGGGCTTTTGTCCTGAAGGATAGCCGAGCGAGGGATCCTCGGGCTCGACTGCCTCTGGGAGGGCTTTTTGATCCCCGGCGTTGTGGCAGGGAAGCTGCCCACTGGGGATAGCTGAGCGAGGGATCCTCGGGCTCGACTGCCTCTGGGAGGGCTTTCTGATCCCTGGCGTTGCGGTAGGGAAGCTACCCGCCAGGGTGACCGAGCAGGGTAGCTGCTGGGTTGAATCTTGGTGAGGTGTAGGCTGATCGTCCAGCTGTAAGCATGGGGAATAGGAACAGTCGAGGTAATAGTGCGCGTAGCATTTGCATTGAATGCGGGGGGAGGCGAAGTGCTAGGGGCACGTCGCTTCGATTGCATCAGAGAAGGCTTGACGCCTGCAGCATAGCAGCGACCCTTTGGGTGAAAACGGGCGACTGTTGAGCTGCGCAGTGGGCTATTTAAGGCCGAAGAAGTACCGGTCCTTCCATCCTTCATAAATAGGTCTTTGAAAATGGAAGACTTCTCGTTTACCATCCCCGACATCATTCACTTTGAAGACGTGTATCTTTACGAGCAGAACTGCACCGAGGACACGGTGAAGTTGGTCTATGGGAGCATTGAGGACCACTTCGGCCGGCTACTCCCCCGACGCTCCTCCCTGCTGCAACTGCTGATATACTCCATCTGGAGGGTGTCGCCGGGGCTTTACAACCCCCTGTCTGAGTAGCTCTATGACGAGGCCGTAAGCAAGCTGCGGTTTTTGAGGCGCTTCGGCCTGATCTCCGCCAACCGGCTGGCCCGCTCAGAGGCGCTCGTCCGTGAATGCTACGAGCTGAGGCTTGGGATCGACACCCACGGGGGGAACCGGGGACAAAGGTTGGACCTTGCGAGGCCCCGGCTAGCGGAGGTCTTTACCGAGTACCACGAGCAGTGCTCGTTGCACCCCCTTCCCCCACTGTTGTAATTTCCTTTTCTTTTTGCGTGTATGGCTGAGGAGCCCATAATACCTTTTGAATAAACAAAGCTTTTCTTTCTTTCTCGCAATGTTCCCTTGATCTTTATTACATTAACAATAGATCCTAGGAAGAGTTTACATCGCTCTAAAAGAAAAGTACAAGCTAGTAGATGACTTTATCTGCTCGGCCCGAGCTCTCTAAAGGACTGTTGGCCCCCGCGCTCGGCACAGGGTATGGGGCTCCTTGAGTTCCGGGTTGGCCGTCCGCTGAAACGAGCATGATCTGACCGATGGTCAGGTCGGCGGGAGGGCGATGCTGCTCTTTCTCGCGGTCAGCCTGCCGTTTGTCTCTCAACTATGCGGCGAGGTGCCCAGATCAGATGAGCTCTTCGATGTAGTCCCTGAGTTGCTTTCAATCCTCTGTGGCGTGGACGAGTACCCGGTGGAAAGCGCAGTAGGGGCCTCGGGTTCGCTTCGCGGCCTGACGCAGGATCGAAGGAAACTTGAAGAACCCCTCGCTCTGAGCCTCCTCCAGCAATACTGCGAGGAAGACATTGAGGGGGGTATACTCCTGGAACTTCGGGTGGTAGGGTTGCTGACGCTCCGGCCTCTCCTCCCGAGCCCTCTTCTTCTGGTCGGACCGTTCTTCCCGTGGGAGGTTAGTGTTCACCTCGGATTCCAGCTGAACCTCGCGCTCGGTCCACGCCTTGACCTCGGCCATGGTCTTAGGTTGTGCAAACGCGAAGGAACGTAACCATTCTTTGTGCCTCAGACCAGATCTAAGCGCCGTGATGACGGTCTCGTCCCGGTGCTCGGGCACCTCAAGAAGAGCGTTGTAGAAACGGGTAATGTAGGCCTTAAACGTTTTCTTGTCCCCACTCTTAACCGTGAAGAGATAGTCAACCGTGCGCTTCTGTCGGCGATTCCCAATGAAATGGCCGAGGAACTGAGTAGCCAGCTCGTCGAAGGTCGAAATCGAGCAGGGCTCGAGCCCCCGGAACCAGTCCTGACATACGCGGATAAGGGTGGCCGGAAAGGCCCTGCACTGGGCGGCGTCGGAGTGGTCCTGGAAGCTCATCCTCGCGGTGAAAGCGTCCAAATGGTCCTTCGGGTCGGTTTTCCCGTCGAATAGAGAGACCTTTGGGGGCTTGTTGCACGAGGAGACGTGGACGGCGAGCAACTCCTTGGTGAATGGCTTTGTCAGCGAGTCGGAGGCGTACTTAGCTCCGTCGCTCGAGAGGTGAGCCTCCCGGCGCATGCCCTCGATTTTCATCTCAAGGGTGTCGAGCCGACCGTGGTATCCCGAGGAATCGGCGCCTTAGGATCCCTGGCCTCCGCTGCGGGTGACCTGCGTCTGGGAGCGGCCCCAGTTCCTTTCGATGAGGTGCCTGATTAGTAGAGATTTAGCGTGCTTGCGCTTTCAAAAGATGAATCAAAAATATTTGTTAACCACAATCAAGAACAACGTCGCTTGGTATCTAGCCGGTGAGTACGGATCGGTCCCCAGGGATGTTGTGTATTTCCTAATTTGGTCTAACGAGTTAATTCCAAACGGTGTGAATGGATTATCGCTAAAAACCTAAAATTTATATTAAGACTAGAATCTTGCTAGGGTTAGGTTTAGCTTATGTTTGGAAATTGAAGATTTTCTCACCGCTTTCAATGCCCTAATTTAGATCTCTTTAGGTGTTATGGTAACAATTAATAAAGGGGATTAGTTCCATCGGGAAGAAACGATGTTTCTTCCTCTAGGTTCTAGTCCTTCGTTTCTTAATTCTTACCCTAACCTCCATGGAAGACATACACAACCGGTCGTTTATACAACGGTATTATCGTTACCTCTTGGGGTAAGGTGCCGTAGGGAACGGTATGTGTATGTATGCATGGAGTCCTATTAATTATATGTGATGGGGCAAGAAAGGGGTGAGAGATTTCATCTCTCAAGCTTTCCCTAAATCTAACCCTAACAAGCGAGGAGACTACTCGCTCATTAGGGAATTGAAAAACATCTCTAACTATCTAACTAGGGCAAAGAATGAAAAATCTATACTAAGGCAGAATAAAAATTAACTAGGCAATTAAAGAAAACTATTTACTTAATTGATGACTCTCTCCAAACATTTACACAGAAATTTTCAGATCTGAATAGATGAATAAAAAGAGGCATCCCCTAAAACAGGTTTTTAGGGTTCTAATTATAGATTCATAGAAACCCTAGGTTACAATCGCGTCATATCTGTTTTCACAAATTTACCCCCTAAGAAAAGAACTAGTCAACGCGCCGCCTCCATCGACACATTTTTTCATCGACACGTGTCCCTTGTAGCCGCGGAACCGCGGCCAAAACCCCTGTTTGGCCGCGGATCCGATGCCATATAGGGGGCTTGGTTCCTGTGTTCTGCTGTGCTGCTTCTAGTTGACTTTTACTTCTTGTTTCTGCAGTTGTTTCTTCATAATGTCTTTTAGTTCTTTTCCAGATCTCTACAGTGAGTAATGTCATGGACTTTTCCGTCTGCTTCGTGTCGAAATCTTGAACCTTGAGCTGCCTTTGTACTTTGTGAACTTTTTTATTGATTTTCGTTATTCTCCAAATTGTAGGCTTGATCAAGATTCTTCCATTTGTCAGTCGTAGTCTCACTTTTATATCGTCTTATGTCTTTTTCACTGATTTTGTCCCGAGAATCTGTAACCTGCAACTATGTAGCAGACATTGGTCAAAAGCACCTGTTTATTTGTAAAATGCATAAGAATGTGGAATATAATAATGCAAAATTATGGTATGAACAAATACCCCTAAACTTATCTTCTGCTCGTCCTAGAGCAAACCTAGTTTTATTCTCGAAAAAGACCTAGCCTCACTTTCGCAGGGAAACGCGATTGCACTGAGCTCGTGCAACAAGCCGTTAAACCTCTAAGTGTCCCCAGTAAGAGGAGTGTTGTCTCCTGAGGGTTTTCAGTAGATACTACCCACAAAATCCTATCAATTCGGCCCATCGACTTTTATTCTCCAATTAGGTTTTCCAACAAGGAATTCTTTTATCTTCAACTCAAAAATTATCCACCCGTATTTTTCACGCTTCCTTATCATTTAACTTAAGATTATATATGTTCTGTAGGCTTACTTAGCTTTCATCATCTTTTAAGTTTTCCTTCTAGGGTTCTATCTCAACTTAGGAATTTTTATCATCTCTACTAAACATACAAGTCCTATTTTTCATTCCTATCTCTTATATAAATCCCAATCACATACCCCTACGTATGTGTATATATCACCCCTACCCTTGGAAATTCAAATCAAGCTATCATACTCTTGTCCGTCATCCAAAGCACTTCTTAATTGGTGAATTTGCTCACACATCCTTCATGCGACCGTTAATATTTCTTGGGGTACCAACGACCAATTACAAAATGTGTTTGCATATTAAAGCGTAATTACTAGTCTTGTAATCCCTAAGGCTTATAGCAGTGACTCCCAAACCAGTTGGTCTAAGGCACTAGGTGATGAAGCACCCTCGCTAAATATTTTTTTCTATTTATGCAGCCTTAAGTAATTACAAAAACCAATGTTCATTTTTTTTTATTTACACTTGTATTTTTATTTTATTTTCCTTCGTACTAAGGACTTTAGAGAAGAGCATTTCAAGGTCTTTTCTACTATTCCAAGTTTCAAGGTTCGTGTTTGTGCAATTTTGTAGGGTATATATTTTCAGAATTTAGACTTGAGCTTAGGAATTATTTTTCACACTTATACTTTAATAAAGATATCAATACTTTTCCCTTATTTTAACTTAGCCCAAGAAGTCAACTCAAAATTTTCCTATTTCTAAATAAAGTACAAAGACATATACTTTCTACCGTTAAATTTTAAGAAAGGTTATTTTTAGGGTTTTTAATTTACTAAGTATAAGATCTAGTTATTCCTAACTCGTTAACCTTTTTGTTAAACTCAAGTCAATTATGGCCAAAATTGAATACTTTAATTTTTATAATTTTTGAAATTTTTAGTTTTTATGGGTTTTAAAATAAGTATGCAAATGCAAAAATATACACATGAATGCGAAGGAAGAAGGCTTACCGAGCATACCCCCAAACTTAAACTTGACAGTGTCCTCATTGTCATGCTACACCAAGAGGGTTGAGAATGTCGGCACTCCCCTGTTTATTTATTTATAATTTTTTTAATTTTTTTTATTGTTAAAAGAAAAACAAAAATATATATACAAAAAGGTCCCCCCAAACTTCATTGAAACGATGTTAAATGTCATTGCCAAACTTTGCAAAGACCAAACGTCAACACCAACCCGTTGAAAAATTTATCTGTGTAGAGTATCGGTCGGTGGAAGAACATGTTGTACCGAACCAAAAAGAATTGGGGAAGATATAAGTGGTGGTATGGAAAGTGTCTGTATGTACATGGAAGTGAATAGATAGGAGGTGATGATGAATCAAAACGAGAATGTGAATGATCAGAAATCAGTGGAATATTGGAATTCTCGTAGCTTATTAAAAAAAAAGGGGGTGGTTCAACTTCTAAAGGAGGAGGTTGATTATCCACACAATCCCCAAGATGTTTCTGTGGATCTTTTATTGACTTGGTATCATCCATCATATGCATATGATATTCAATTATGAGGGAACTAATCTCCTCGATGTCTGCCATAGTCCAGCCGAAAGCTTGCCGCTTATCTTGTAAGGCCATTAAAAGGGCTATCTCTTACTCGAGGGCTAGAGAGGCCGATATGTAACGGGAAATGTCTAATTCTCACCTAGGTAAGCGTATTTAAGGTGCGACGGCAAGGGCTTGAGTTCGAGTTTCGGAGACGAAACAATCAAAGTTAAAATTGGGGAATCTACCTCGAACTCAAAGTATTCCAACAATGGTTCGAAATCACTGTAAGAAACCGAATCGGATGGTTCAACTAACTCATCCAAAAATTCAAAGGACTCATATTCGGGCGGTGAGTCGTCAAAATCATCCGAAAAAGTAAAACATTCATAATTAACATTGGTTGTGCCAATAGTGTTCGATTCCAGGAGGGACGCACTAGTGGCGTCAAAACTGTTGTCATCAAACAGAAATTTTTCAAGCTCGCAGTCCTCCTGCGTGATTTCGTGAATAGAGCAAACTTCTCGTGTACTAGTTTTAGGCACGGGGGGAGGGGGCAGACTTCCTATCTTGTAAATATTGAACTCACTAGACATCTTCCCGAAGGATAGAGTCATAGAGCCATTGCGACAATTTATTACGGTATTGGAAGTGGCCAAAGATGGTCGACTGAGGATCACCGAAATTTGGTTCCGTGGGTTAGCAACAGTTTGTGTGTCCATAACAATAAAATCATGGGGAATATGAAGTCCCCTACTTTGATCAACACATCCTCTAACTCACCCCTAGGATGGGTGATTGATCGATCAGCCATTTGGAGAGTACAATGAGTGGGTTTCAACTCTCCAACCCCTAATTGCTCGTACACGGAGTAGGGAAGCAGGTTAACACTAGACCCAAGATCTAAAAGTTCTCTATTAATGTTCTTATCCCCAATTGTTATTGAAATTGTAGGACAGCCAGGGTCCTTTCGTTTTTGGGTTAAGGGTTGACGTTGGTTAATAGCATTGCTTACGGCACTAGCTACTAGCACTTTCTTGGGTATTTGTGACTTTCTCTTCTAGGAGCATAAGCCCTTTAAGATTTTCGCGTAAGAAGGGACTTGTTGGATTACATCCAAGAGAGGTATATTTATGCTAACCTGTTTAAATAACTTCACAATCTTCTCCATTTGTGAAGTTGGTTTATTGGAACTCAACCTGTTTGGAAATGGAGCATTTTGAAAATCTGTTGAGTCCAATGTTTGTGGAGTAGAATGTGGAGTTAGAACGGATCCCAGTGTGGGTGTGTTCGTGAAGTGAGAAGTGGGTCCGTTCGGATTAGAAGAAGAAGAGCCTTTTGAAGAATGAAGAATAGGCTCTAACAAAGAAGATGAAGGTGAAGAAGAAGAGGATGGAGAAGAAGAAGAAGAAGAAGAAGATGATGATGAAGAAGAAGAACCACCGGTGGGGGTGTCATCGCTAATACCCACGTTATTTTGCAACTCTCTTCTAGATCTCAACATGGTCACCGCATTTACATTATGATTTTGATATTCATATGCGACATGTGCGTTGTGCATGTGACCGGGATTTGACAATGGTTGAGATGGAAGCTTTCCCTTTTCTCTCTCGCTCAACGCAGCAGTTCGTTGTGCAATTTGTGCCTCAATAGATATAATGCTTTGATCGTATGAACCATTGTTGTGCACCAAAGACTGGATGGAAGTCTCCAACCTTGCTGCGGATTGTGTAGATTGTTTGAGAAACGCATCTAGACTTCTTTCTAATGAGGTAACCTTATCATCATTTGGTTGAACGAAATTATTTTGAGGGTAAAAGTTGTTAGGCACAGAATTGTTCGTTTGATATAGATAAGGTTATGGTTGGAAAGGTTGCTGGTATTGAGTTTGTTGGGGTGCTTGTTGTTGTGGAGGAGGAGGCCTTTGAAAGTTGTTGTTTCCTTGGAATTGTTGATTTTGATTCCAAGCAAAATTTGTGTGATTCCTCCAACCCGGATTATAAGTCGAAGAGTATGGATCATTTCTTTGTCGTTGCTGAAAGGCAGCATTGACTTGATCTTGTCCTTGAACAGGTGGATTGTAAGGACACTCTTCGGTAAGGTGTGATGGATCTGAACAACAAGCACAAACAGTTCGTGGGGGTAAAGCAGGGGCAGGAGAAGGCGACGAGATTTTGCTCTCAATGGCTTCTAGCTTTTTCGTAAGTGCGGCCATCTCGGCCTTCATAGCAATCGACATATCTAATTGATGTATTCCTACCCTATATTGACCAACAGAAGAAGATAAGGTGGTCTTGGTGCTTTCCCACTGAAGTGTTTGTTCAGAAAGATCCTCGAGAAACTGCCAAGCTTCCTCGCTAGATTTGGTTAGAAAGTGACCTTGACAAATGGTTTCCAGCAACTGCTTCGTTGCCGGGTTCAATCCCTCGTATAATGTTTAGCAAAGTTGCCAATTTTCGATCTCATGGTGAGGGCATTGAACAAGTAGGTCTTTGAATCTTTCAAAACACTTCCAAAATGGTTCGGAAGGAAGCTGGGAAAATTGTATAATCTCATTGCGAATTCTCGCGGTCTTGTGATGAGGATAAAACTTTTTAAGAAAAGCGTTAACAAACTCGTCCCAATTTTTAATTGAATGTGATGCTGTGCTGTATAACCACTTCTCGGCTAAGTCACATAATGTGAAAGGAATGACCCTTAGCCTTATAGCATCGTCTGATAATTGGGTTGTTTTCATCATTGCGCAAACGTTTTGGAATTTGTTTATGAAGATATAGGTATCTTCAGATTCCAGTCCGTGAAATTTTGGCAGCATATTAATGAAGTGGGGTTTGATCTCAAAATTGTACCCATTTGCCAGTGGGAGTGAAAGACAAGTAGGTAAGGCGGTGCGGACAGGGTAGAAGAGATCCTGGAGCGTGATTCGTTGGGGCGCTTCAACAGGCGGGTGTTGCGGGTTATTCGCACCTAACGGAGGTGGAATCAGTCCCATGGGTAAGGTGTTGTTAGGATTATATCCCAGCATACCTTCGGAAGAAGAATTTGAAGGTGAAGGTAAGGAAGTGGAAGGAATTTCGACTTCGGAGTCGAAAGCTTCATCAGTCGGTACCAACGAAACACGGAATAATCGGGCGCTAGTGTCCCTAGTCCAACCAGACATACACTAAAGAGGTAGTGTAGTCAAAAAGTGAAAAATAGAATGTGGGGGTAAGAAAACGTCAATGGGAAGAAGGTGGGTGGTGTTGTGGGGTGCACGGATTTTTAGCGACAAGTTGCAAGTGTTTGTAAAAAATTTTCCTTTTTCTCTTTTTTTATATGTGGAGCTTTTTGCAAAAAAGATTTTCGATAAACGGCTTAGACACACTTTCAATCAACCACAAATGCACAATCAGGCCTAGATCTAGGGTCATCTAGGTCAGCTAAACAGCTCCTAACTGTTCCAAAAGGCAAGAAATAGGACCTCAAACTGCCTCTTCACCGTCAATTGTGGCCAGGTAAGTGCCAGATAAGTAGGAGGCTCTCCACCACGTAAGTAGTAGACCTAATTAAGTAACCACTTGCCTTAGACACACTTGCTTAGACACCACAAAGTCAGGTTAGGATCAACGGTCGATGCCTACAACTAGTCCTTTGTCCTATTGAGCGCGAAATCCTTAGGGCTGAGTCTAATCTTTTTTAATTAAATGATGGTCAATGCAATATGCCTTATGTGGTTTCTGGGGTCCTGGGAAGGGTGATGAAATCCCCACCCAATCTGGATTGGTTTCAAGCCCCTTAAAGTCCGATTAAAAATATGCAAAGCAATAACAATCACTTGCAAACAATTTTTTTTATTTTTAGCGCGGCGCAAAGAATCCTGCACAAGATCAATTATTATAAGGGGGATAGATTTTTTAGCGCAAAGAATCCTGCAGGAGATTTTACAGAGAAGATATTTGGGGTTGCAGAGAATGAAAAAAAAAACTCACAGAGGAATTTCCACAAGCTGACGTCACCAGGTCGCGGCGGTTCCGCGGTCGGAAGGGGGGTCGCGCGGCGGTTCCGCAGTGGAGACAGCGGCTCTGTTCCCGAAAAAATTCTGCTCCTCTGGTTTGACTTTTCTCTGTTGTTCAGATCTGCCGTTTTCTGTTTTGATCTCTGGATTTTTCCAGATCCGAACTAGTGGTCGATCCAGCAAAATTCACACGAAAAACCCTTCAAACAATAAAAAGATGATAAATTTTTATATTTTCTAATTTTTCAGTTTTTTATGATTTTTATATTTTATATTAGCCCGAAATTGGAAAAAGGAAATACTACGCCATCCCCGGTAACGGCGCCATTTGATTGGTCGAGATTTAGCGTGCTTGCGCTTTCAAAAGATGAATTAAAAATATTTGTTAACCGCAATCAAGAACAGCGTCGCTTGGTAGCTAGCCGGTGAGTACGGGTCAGTCCGCAGGAATGTTGTGTATTTTCTAATTTGGTCTAACGAGTTAATTCCAAACGGTGTGAATGGATTATCGCTAAAAAACTAAAATTTATATTAAGACTAGAATCTTGCTAGGGTTAGGTTTAGGTTAGGTTTGGAAATTGAAGATTTCCTCACCGCTTTCAATGCCTTAATTTAGATCTCTTTAGGTGTTATGATAACAATTAATAAAGGGGATTAGTTCCATCGTTTCTTCCTCTAGGTTCTAGTCCTTCCTTTCTTAATTCTTACCCAAACCTCCATGGAAGACATACACAACCGATCGTTTACATTACTGTATCACCGTTACTTCTTGGGGTAAGGTGCCGTAGGGAACGGTGTGTTTATGTATGCATGGAGTTCTATTAATTATATATGATGGGGCAAGAAAGGGATGAGAGATTTCATCTCTCAAGCCTTCCCTAAATCTAACCCTAACAAGCAAGGAGACTACTCACTCATTAGGGAATTGAAAAACATCTCTAACTATCTAACTAGGGCAAATAATGAAAAATCTATACTAAGGCAAAATGAAAATTAACTAGGCAATTAAAGAAAACTACTTACTTTATTGATGGCTCTCTCCAAACATTTACACAGGAATTTTCAGATCTGAATAGATGAATAAAAAGAGGAATCCCCTAAAACATGTGTTTAGGGTTCTATTTATAGATTCATAGAAACCCTAGGTTATAATCGCATCATATCTGTTTTTACAAATTTACCCCCTAAGAAAAGAACTAGTCAACGCGCCGTCTCTACCGACACATTTTTTCATCGACATGTGTCCCTTGTAGCCGCGGAACCGCGGCCAAAACCCCTGTTTGGCCGCGGATCGAAGGCCGTATAGGGGGCTTGGTTCCTGTGTTCTGCTGTGCTGCTTCTAGTTGACTTTTACTTCTTGTTTCTACAGTTGTTTCTTCAAAATATCTTTTAGTTCTTTTCCAGATCTCTACAGTGAGGAATGTCATGGACTTTTCCGTCTGCTTAGTGTCGAAGTCTTGAACCTTGAGCTGCCTTTGTACTTTTTGAACTTGTTTATTGATTTTCGTTATTCTCCAAATTGTAGGCTTGATCAAGATTCTTCCATTTGTCAGTCGTAGTCTCACTTTTGTATCGTCTTATGTCTTTTTCACTGTTTTTGTCCCGAGAATCCGTAACCTGCAACTATGTAGCAGACATGGGTCAAAAGCACCTGTTTATTTGTAAAATGCATAAGAATGTGGAATATAATAATGCAAAATTATGGTATGAACAGTGCCTCAGGTCCCGGCGCGAGGTGGCTCTCGAGTTGCCGGGGCTGACCCCTTCTGTGCGGCCCCACCGAGGGTGGTGGTGTCGACCACGCCTATGGATAGGCGAGGTGACTGACATCTCCTCAGGGGGATAAGGGTCGCGAGGAGGCTCGAGGCGAGGCGTTCTGGCGGAGGATCTTGGCGTGGTGCCCTGGGGCGCCCAGCGGGCCTCAGGGAGTACTGGCTCGAGAGATCGGTGGCCAGGGGACGAAGCCTGCTGGTGGTCAGTCGTCCAGACAGGGGCAGAGCCTTCTGGAGGTGGTGGAGCGACGGTCTGGGGCCCAGGCCTGGCCGTTTGGACGCGGACGAGGGCCTCCACAAGGGATTGTAGCCGATCTATCCGGCCTGCGAGGGCATTGATGATGGTCATTGGAGGAGGTTCATCCCCGCCATCGGTGAGTGGAAGGCGGCGGCTGGTACCGAGATCTTCAGGGTGGCTGCTTTCCATTTGGGCGGAGATCGGAAGGCCAACTTTGTGTTTTGTGGAGTTAATTCCCACAGACGGCGCCAACTGATGGATGTCCTTTTTGGGTCTCCGTCAGATGTTGTCTTTCGTTGATCTCCCGATGGACTTAAATGGTTATCTTCTGTTGCGTGTGGGTCTCAATGGATTTTGGTGGAAGAGGTGGTATGAGGAGTTTGGTGCCGAGTACCTGCAAAGAAGTCCCGGGGTGGTTTGGTACCACCAAGGACCCTTCGACGATCAAGTTAGTGACGATATCCGAGCAGAGTAGCGGCTTAGAAGAGTAAAGAATGGCTCACTTGACCCCTCTGTGATGGGGGTTTATATAACGGTGGTGGCACGCAGCAGCAGGCGCAAGAATCATGCCGGCAGTTACGCTCCCGAAGTCACGCCCGCATAGAGAGCGGATCGCCCATTAATGGGGATCGTGATGGCATGGAACGTGGGATGTTGCTGGCGTAGAATTTGCGCATGGCAAAATTCATAGAGCGGCGGTTACACCTGTGAGTGGTGGAGTTGGTCGGAGGGCCGAGGAAGACGGCCTCGGCCTGGAGCTCGGGACATGAGAGGTGGCCGAGGAGTCTAGGTCTTGTGGCAGCTCGGCGTGAGCTACGGGGCCGAGGAGTCCAATTTGCACGGGGCCCTGAGGAAGGTCAGCTTATGTTTGCAGGTCGTGTACAGGGTGGCCTGGTCGGCCCCTGTGGGCCCTTTCTTCTGAGTTCTGGGACACGTCACCTGCCACGTGTTCTGAGCTTCGAGATCACCAATATTGAGCATCATCATTAGCCCTCCACTCTTGTCCTGACCAGCTAGCGGGTTGGGTCAGGAGTGGACTGTCGGGCCTCCCGAGGTGAGCTCCTTTCTAGGGCTTTGCCGGGACGAGTCCTCGGGCCGTCGGTTGTCTTTTCCGCTAGCGAATCAAGGAGAGATCTCTGCATTTAAAGAAGGTGCGCCGGTCCGTGCACTCTGCAACTGAAGCGACGGTCTACGTGTCAAGCGTCGACTGGCTGACGCGACGTATGCAGGCCTGCATCTTCTGATGGGACGCGGTTCAGCGCAGGATCGACACGTGGACCTCCTTTTTTGTTTATAGAAAGTAGTTATGTATGTGCTATCTTTTGTAGAAAGCTAAGGGAAAAAGACTGATATGGCCTGTTAACTAGTTTGGGTTTAAGATTTTGCATGTGCTTTGGCTTATTGATCAGCAGAAATGTATGCAATCAGGATAAATATAAGCCTAGTTCAGGCACCATGCTAATAGCTGGGGTTATGCTTATCATATCAATGAGTATGATAGTAGGATTTATGCTCTCAAGTTCTTATGCCATGCTTATAATTAGAGCTTCAAGAACCGTCTTTGATCCGCTAAACATGTGAACTATGCTATTTGGTATGAACTTGTGGACCACCGTGTCACGGGCTTTAGAATTTGCAGATTTCCTTAAGTCAAAGTCACATGTGTGTCTCTTAAATTTGGTAGGGCTTTTTTTTATATAGACCTCCTAAAATATTGGTATTTTGAAAAACACTCCCTCACTAAAATTCACATGTGGGTCTCTTAAATTTGGTAAGGCTTTTCTTATATAGACCCCCTAAAATATTGGTATTTTGAAAAACACTCTTTCACTACTGGAAAAGTGCTCAAAGGTAACGGGGATTTCATCACGGTTCAAACCGTGACCATTTTATCTTAACGATCATAAAATAATTGATCACGGTTCGAACCGTGACCAAATGTATAATGTGGCGGGCCCTACAGCCCACTGGTGATAAAACTCCAAATTTCCACCTTTCTTTTCCCGAGCCTTCATTTCCCTCCAACAAAAAAATTTCTCCCCAAATTCTCCCCTTTCCCGCCTTCCCAGCTCCGGCGGTCTCGTCGCCACCACATCTCGCTCCTTGCCGTCGTGGACGTCCCCTTCGAAACTCTCGCCGTCTCTGGATCGAAGCTAAGCCGCGATTGAAGCCCTAGCCACGATAGAAGCACTAGCCGTCGCTGGAGCTCTTCGAAGCGAGGTTGTCGTCGTCGCTGAAGTCGTAGCCACCACATCTCGCTCCTTGCCGTCGTGGTCGTTGCCTTTGAAGCCTTCGCCGCCTCTGGATTGAAGCTAAGCCACGAACGAAGCCCTAGCCGTCACCGGAGCTCACCGGAGCAAGGTTGTTGTCGTCGCTGAAGTCGTAGACCCCGTAGCCAGAGCAAGGTCGTCGCTGAAGTTATAGCCTCCGTCGTCGTCGTCGATCGTGAAGAGGTAAGTTTTAATTTTTTTTTGGTTTAATTATATTTTCCCCTAAATTAAATTAAAGTTTATGTTGTTGAATTGTTGCTGCTACTGCTGTTTTTAATATTATTCCCGGTGTTGTTAGTGTTGGCGTTGATTTTGTTGGTGTTGTTTTTTATGGTGAAGTTGTAGCTAGGGGAGAGTTAGGGTTTGGATTGAGATCTAGGGGTTAGGGTTAGACAGGGTTTGGGTTGGGGGTTAGGGTTAGGATTAGAGATAGGACTAAGTGTTAGGGTATTATAGTGTAAAATTACAACACTAGTAGTTAAGGGTATTTTAGTGAAATTGCAACAATAGTTAAGGGTGTTTTAGTGTAAAAAATGTAAAATTGAGCAAAAGTGGTTTTTTTAGTAAAATTTTAAGATAGTTTAAACCAACAACATCTAAGGATATTTTAGTGAAATTTATAGTAATTTAGATAATTTAAGAAGATGAATTGTTTACTTAAATTTGTTCACGTAGTTTAGTGGGGAAAAAACAGTTAAGGGTATTTTAGTGAAAAGTAACACAGTTAAGGGTATTTTAGTGAAAAGTGTACACGCACACACACATACACACATTCATACACAGACACACATACACACAAACACACACGCACTCATTCACACACACACACAAAAACAACGCCAAACTTTAATTCATCATCATTCTCCTTTATATTGAACTCTTGTCAATTCGCACTCTAAAACCAACCCTAAATCCAAAATATTAAACTTCATCAAGAAAACCCTAAATCCAAAATGTTAAACTTGGTTAAGATAACTCTTAACAAGTTTACCCTAAACTAAAAACTTCAAAACCTTTAAATTGAAATGTAAACATAACATAAAACTAATTCAAATTAAATCTTAACTAAGTGTATGATACTCGATGATAATATGAAATTTTCATATTTTCATCGATAATCATATGTGAAAATTAGAACATGACTTAGTCCCCGTCTATCGGTTAACATACGTTCGATATTTGTCGTGACATAAAACTACACGAAGCTTGTTAAATATCGGACGATATCGTTCGGTTCTAACAACCGTCGTGTAGTCTATGTGATGAGAAAATTCAATCGTATGATAACCGATAAATTTTTCTAGTGTGGACAAGTTAGGAATGTATAAAGCAGACACCTGGAATTCACTTATGTTTTTCATTTGTTTCGAGATATTTCGTCGGTACCTTTCCGCTGGTTCTCCGTGTATAACGATAGATTAGATATTTGTTTCAATGTTGTTTGAAGACATTGAAACGACCATCTTTTCTATTACAGTATACTCGGAGAACAGCGGGAAGGTGCTGCCAAATTTTTCTCAAAATGGATGAAAGCACAAGTGAATGAGTATATACTTTATACATTTTTAATGGGATAGGTGCCTTAACCCCGGCTGCCTTTGCCCCCGACATTTAATATAGAACATTTAATATCATCATCATCATCTTTCTGGGAAGAATAATCCAAATCCAGAGCTTTGAGATTAGAAGGAAAAAGTTCTCAATAAGAGTTGGAGGAGATTAGAAGAAGAAAGTTCTCAATAGGAGTTGGAAGAGAGCCCAATTCATTAACAATTGAAACTTAAATTAACCAAGTCTTTAATTAAACCTAGCACTAATGCTTCTTAGTATCCCGTCTATCGTGTATCTGTTAAGAAATCTTAATTTCATGACTCTTATATATAAAAACCTTGATTCATCCGAACTGCTCCAATATGGCATTTCCGTACCTCCACGACAAGATTTGGATGTACATTGATGCTCCCTCGAGAGTCAACCAATTTTTCGTTGACGGTGTTAGCTTTTTCACCGATTTTGCCTATGCACATCTTGGGTTACCGAAAGAGTACGAAATCTATTGTCCTTCCTCTAAGTGTATGAAAATAAGTGATTGCTCAAGAAGTCGGAAGTTGAGTTACACATCGTGAGATACGGTTTCATTAGAGATTACACTACGTGGGAACTTCACAGAGAAAAAGTCGTTGTAACGGGAGATGGGGCATGGGTGCAAGAGACAAAAAATGAATTCATCGAAACAGAAACCGCACACTAGCAAGGGATAGTAGAAGAAGAGGAGGAAGAGGAATGGCAGTTTGAAGAAGATGAAGCTGTCGAAGAAGATGATACTGTATTCGCGCCGATCGATAACATAGATGAGATTATAAATGCCGCTGTACTTCCTTATGATATGGAATGCACTGGACCTTCATTATTGGAGAAGTACAAGGCTGACTCTAGGATCCCACTATATCCAAATTGCAAAGGGTTTTTAAAATTTTCCTTTTTTGTACGTCTCTTCCAGATCAAGTGCAAGAATGGATGGAGTGACCAGTCTTTCACCGACATCCTAGAATTGCTGATGGAAGCTTTTACCGATGGAAATGAAGTACCACCGACCTGGTATGAGGCGCAAAAGATAATAAAAAATATCGGCCTAAAATGTCATAAGATACATGCATGCGAGAATGATTGTGTTTTGTTTCAGAATGAACACACCACACTAAGAAACTGCCCTGTGTGCGGGACCAGCCGATTCAAGCCTAAGAAAGATACTCAGTCGAGTGATGTGCCCTTGAAGATTCTCTGTCATTTTCCATTAATACCGAAGCCGTAACAGTTATTTATGTGTGAGGAGACGGCGTCCGAAATGCGGCGGCACCATAAAGCGCTTCATGAAGAGAGAAAAATGAGTCATTCCAGAGATTCGATATCGTGGAAAGTTTTAGATGAAAAACATCCTTCATTCAGTGCAGACCCTCATAACGTGAGGCTTGGAATTGGGAGCGACAGTTTTAGTCCATTTGGAATGGTTCGCGGTGGGCGAACTCACAGTACTTGGCCCGTTATGGTGACCATATACAACCTGCCACCATAGAAGGCTATGATGCAGTCTTATTTTACGTTGGTGCTTTTAATCAACGATCTCTCATCTCCTAGGAAAAACAACGACGTGCACCTTCAACCCATTGTAGGGTTACTAGGCACTCTCATAAGCTTCTACAAGGCATCAAGCATGCCCGATTTAAATTTTAGACGTGCCGAACAACCCTAACCAAGATCTTAGACTAGAGATTAGGCGAAACAAAGCATGTAAACAACTTTACATCTAAGAGTTAGGGATTACAACCTTTATAGTCTGTTCCTTCACTTCTAAAGCTCCGTGCTGAGGTCCCTTCGCTGCGATCATCGAGTATCCGGACTCTCGAGAGGCTCCACAAAAGAAAGATGCAAGCTTGCTTCCGATCTTCGATAACAAATATGATCTACCTTGAAAAAACTCAAACCCAAGCTTTTGCTTTGCTAATTAAGTATTAGCAAAGCAAACACCCTAATCTAAATGGCTAGAATAGATGAGGATGATGAAGTAGGAATTTAGCTCTCATTTGTTTTCCTTTTCTTTTTATCACATCACAAAAAGCTAGAAAGCTTTTTCAAGCAAGAAGAAGGAA